>CM067356.1:3133438-3318438 GCA_034190875.2 Urechis unicinctus
GATGCTTGATGTTAATGTTGAAAGCTCCCATACATTAATTATAGGTTAGCCATTCACAGATGTGTCCTTAAATTAACGTCATTCACAGATGTGTCATTACATTAACGTCATTCACAGATGTGTCCTTACATTAACGTCATTCACAGATGTGTCCTTACATTAACGTCATTCACAGATGTGTCATTACATTAACGTCAATCAACATCATGCGGTTGAGTTGACAAGATATTTTAAAATGTTCACTTAAAAAGTGTTCCTGGCATTATGCTTAGTCATTAATTGTTTTGCATAAATATCAAAGCTTCTGACATGATGACTAACACATGTGCATGTGTGTATCGGTCAATCAAGAATTCCACGAGGACCTGGGGTGACTGCTGCGTCAAGGATGTTCAACTTTTCCATCGATGAGCGGGGACGATTTCAGTTTAAGATTATTCCTGAGAGCATCGAAAAAGTTCTTCGATTGTTCCACGATAAATTACGTTCATCGACCACAACAAACGGAGATGAGCGAGAACCAATGGAATGCTATATATCCGATGTGGAAAAATATATCGGAACAGCAATTGGTTTTGTTTCGCATGACAACAGTGAGCCAGAACAAGCAACACAGCTACAAATGCTAAGCAAGAAAATGACCGACTTGAACAGGCACTCAGTGACTCCGAAAGGCGATTTGAACAAGCTAGGCAGCAAGCAGAGCGTGCTCAGAAGGAGCATATTGGCGAGCTGGAAAAACTCAGAACGCAACTGGAAGAATCCAAACACAGGGCACCAAAACCCCCTCCTCCAATCCGGTTGGTCTCTTGCTACTTCCGTTGTGTATGGAATCGATAACCGGATGAGCTGGTAATAGTTGGATTTAATGTTTTATATTCGAGGGAAATCTTCGGTATTTAACGGTTGTATAGGGCAATTAGCCCCAATTTCATACGTTATCCTCGATGTTGAGTCAGTTGTATTCGAATGTACCCGTGATGTGTAGGACGAAGCCGGAAACACTTATATCTGATTTTGAACAACTAAAAGGGCAATTTGCCGAGAAGTCATTGGCAAATGAGCATCTCAGAAAGCAGCTGTACGAATCCCAGCGCAAGGAACATGACCTCGCTACTAGGAAGATCTCTTCTAACATCTACGTATTGCTGCATATGGGATGGCTAATCACAAGCCATAATGTTGTGGTACATTGTGTTTTATTTGATCAGTCTTCTGTAGTTTGATGGACCCAATCATTTGTAGGAACAGTCAGCTTATGCATGAGCTGGTATCCCTGAAAGGAACAGACATGGAAAATGTGAATTCCCCAAATCGTCCAAGTCATGTGGCTGAGCGGTACCAGACACTGACCGCAGACATATGGCTGGCAGCAAAGGAGAAACTTGACAAAAATCACCGAAACGACGATGAGAGCAAGTCACGTTTCTTGTGCGAGCTTCTATTGGTAGGAAGCTCTTACTTTACTACAGTAGAGAGAATCGGCATTTGTATTATAATGACATTTCTTATGTGCACGAATCTGTTTACGATTTTCAGAGACCGCTTTTAAATGTTTCTTGCGCCTCGTTTGGTAAGTTGTTATGATGTATAAGTCAATGTTTAATGTACTTGATGCAATTGTACAAACGCATCCGGCTTTTATATATTCACATATTCCATATCGCTTGACCTTACTATGACGACCAATCGTCCATCAATTTGGTTGTATCAAGCTTTGTCCACTCGCTACTTACCTTTGCAATATATCGTGTCGAACTTGTCATGATAAGCGCATCGATCCGGTTATAGAATAATATATGTAAGTTGTGGAGATCATCTATTTGTATGTGCGTAAAGGAAGCTGAGAGAGTGGCTACATGTGCGTATACCGAGTTTGCGCAGCACATAATGAAGTTTATGGACCAACCTCTTGAGGCCATGCACCAAAGCGCGAACAGTCACCGGCCATTCGCTATTCAAATCCAGCGAGATAAGAGGGTAAGAACATAGCAAAATCCTCAAACCACCATCTACATAATCACGAACTCGTTGAAATGTTCCCCCTTTAATCAAAAGTATGTTCGGTAGTACGATCACACTACCCATCTTCCCCTTGTATTCATTACCCGGGCTGAACGACTTTTAAACCGCAGTACATATTGAGTAATTTTCCCCGTTGGCGGAACCTTGACGACCCAGTGACAAGCAAACGACGCAGTTGATGGCTTGATCCAAACAAGACCCACAGTCATTCATTTGTCATGTTTGGTTCATTTTTGGGTGAGCAACAATAATACTAATTCGTACTGCATTTTTGGCCGAGTACTGGCTTAGACGCGACCAGTGGATTTTGTGGCTAATTGTTAAGTACTAGATTGTACACGGCTATATTGAAGGTGGTTTGACTTCCTGCCTTGCCACCAATCTTCGAATGACAGGAAATAAGAGTTATGATTTGGCTTGCGTGCCATGTTTCAACCTCAAGCATTAAACACAATTAGCGGGATGTACAAGATTTGCATGCCATACCATTTCATCAATGGTCAAAGCTTCAATTGTGTTATCTCAGACAAAGGACAATATAACGCTTCATTCATGAATATGCCACAAGACGCAATCAAGCGATATCGATTTCCGTGTTGACCGTTTCTTATACATACACTACACATACCAGATTTATATAAACAAGATATAACTTATTCTTACATTTTGGAGAAGTCGGTTTCTAGTTCATTCTTGACATTCATGGCTTTTTATATGAACTATTTGTTAAAAGTTTCGTTGTGTGAATATGGTAGACGTCTGCAGCTATGGAAACAGATTTGAAGCCAGCCATCGCCCGTCAACTTTTGACAAACTGTGACCGTATTTGTACAGATAAACTTGTTCAGGTTTGTAGCATAATTCACTACAATTGCTTGTATAGTACGTTGCTTGGTGTATTGCAGGAAGTAAATTCGAGTAGCCTTCACATCTGAAGTTACAGCACACCATGAAATTCAAGTTTAATACATATTCTTCGTATTTTGCAGGAGGTGCTGAAGAAATTGAACTCCATCGGTCGTAGCCGTCTTGTCGGCTGGTATCAATATACTAGCGTAGGTACTGATGTACAGGCTTATGTGACACAATGTTGCCGTGTCGCTTGGATGATGGCGGTACAGCAAACGCCCATTACTTTCCATGCTGGAGAGGAAGGCAAACAACCATCCGAAAAATGCTATGAAATCTACTATGTTTGCCGGAGGTCAAAGACAGTAGTTATCAGTTATACCATTACACCAGCTCTTATGCATGGGGGAAAGTGCCTGAAGAAAGGTATGGTGCACACCATGGAGTAGGTTATGATGCCTTTCAGATTGGGTAGATGGTACGCATTTCTAAAGCATGCTTTTTATAATGTTTGCATCATATATGGTGCAAACATTATGCATGCTTCTCAAAAATCTTAAAGGTATACGAATACTTTACCGAGACGTCATTTTGCGATTCATGGATTCTTTCCGAAATATCGAAATATCTTAATTTGGACCTTGAATTGTATTTACAATAACATATCAATTAGAAACACTGTGCAGATTACAATTTTGTTTGCCATTTACTCTTATACCAAATTAATCGCATAATAAACGGAACGTTGACCACAGCATTGTCAAATTTTTAGTTCATGAATGCAATTTCAACCTTATGTAATAGCATTAATGGAATCACAAAGTTAAAATTACTGCTTAAAATTCTTCGTCAACTCCTCGGTACCCCAAGAGTGAACAACCAATGGAGCCTATCTTAGTGCATATTTGTGTATATATATATATATATATATATATATATATATATATATATATATATATATATATATATATATATATATATATATATATATATATATATATATATATATATATATATATATCTATATATATATATATATATATATATATATATATATATATATATATATATATATATATATTTCTGTGTGCATATACCTATCTATCTACCTCCCAAATCAACCATCAAACCACCTTTCTGCTTATCTAGCTACTTACCAAACTATCTATAAACTGACCTGCCTAACCATTGACTTACCTGTCCATCCAATATAGCTCCCAGCAAAACAAGCATATCATCGCCCTCCACTCCTTCACCACCACCCACACATGCAGCAGTTAATGTGGGTAAAGTACTGTTTCCATTTTTCATTCCGTCAAAGGAGTCTATATAACAGTGGGACGTGGAGGTTTGTGTGGGTGTGGAGGGTCGTGGTTTTTACGTGAACATCCTGTAGTAAAATTAAGCTCCAAGAAGCCTGCATATCCGTTGTTGTCGCAAGTTGGAGTCACGTAAATGACACTCCTGCTCGATCACCTGAAGCAAGGCCACCCACAAATCAAAAAACATTGTCAGGGTTGAGAGAACGTCCAGCGGGTTTTATGCAAACAGCCAAATCACACCCTCCTCCCCACCCCCCCCCCCCCCCCCCCCCCCACTCACACTCATTTGACAACGTGGCTCTCAGTTATATACATTTGTTTCACCTGAGAGCGGCGTGGCAATTCTACGCATGGTCTGCCCTCAGCGCAATTTCTGCAAATAGCCGTTTTGCGACCAGAACGCGCGTGTAGGCGTTAAAAGGAGTTTTGCGAAATGTGCGGGCTACGGCTCACTGGGGTGTCGTAGCTCGTTAACAGTAGGGTTGGGGGTGGCGTCGTAACCGCGGCTAAGGACGTATTGTTCTTATTCCACATCTCCATGTGTGTGGAGGCGTTTCAAAAAGGTAACATCACAGGAATGCAGACAATCATTTATTTACCGCCCGGCCCACGTACAAAAAGTGCCTCTCAGGTGATAGCGCCAATAAGTGACACTTCAGCTCAGTACTTGGAGTAGGAAGATCACCAAGACTGCGGCAAGGTATTTGAAAAAGAGAGAGTGTTAACGAGATCGGGAAAGCTCCTTGGATCCGCTGGATCACTAATCTGTGTCTACCACTGTGAGTTATGTTTTGTTATTCAACCACATACATTTTTGTCGGCCCTAACTTTCCACGTAGTTTTATGAATCCTAGCTGCTCGAATGAGGATGCTTGACGGATGTATAACCTAAGCTTATGATCAATCTAACTTAACTGTCATGTTCGTCCGAGGTCAACAGCGGCAGTCCAGACGAGAATTCAATCGACTAACTATTTTACTTACTGATTGTCTGGTTCACACCACCTGACTGACTCACTCATTACCTGAGTGTCTCGTTGCCTGGCTGACTGACTATTGCGTAACTCGCCACCTGACTGACTGACGCACAACAGGACTCATGACCTGCCTGATGTATTACGTGAAGCATTACTTGTCTGCCTCACTGACCCACTGGCTGACTTTCTCGTTGATTCACCAATTAATTTACTCCCTGATTGACCCACGACGTGTTACTGACTGACTGACTGACTAAGGACATCAAGACCGACTCATTGATGCGCTGACGATTTGACTGGCCTAGATTGTTATTCAATTAGTAAGAAGACAGGGAGTGAGTTGAGATTTTGTTCGCCAATAGTTCAGTATTCCAACAGCCAGCGGTTCCGTGGAGCGTTCGTTCAAGACGTGTGTTTTCCCCCTCTAAAATCTCACATAACAAATTGTACATATTTACTTTTATTGATTGTAATGGTTCGATATATAATCAACGCCGACATCTCGATATTGTTGCATAGATATTAACCAAGGATGTCTCGTTTATTTCTAGTCGAATCATTAACGGCACCTCGTTCACCAACGCCGAGACCTCTGTATCACACAGTCAGACTATTTCTTTTGAGTCACTCCCGATTCTATGCCTACTAACTCTTTAATTTTATAATGAAGCGGCAATTTGAGGCTTTCTTTAGCGTGACTTTAATGCTTGACTTTTATGTAAGCGTTTACAACCACTCATCAACTTAACAAAAGTAGAGAGTCTTGAGTGAACCCATTTGATTGTTTCCTCACCACCATTGCTTAGCAGGTTAGTCCTGCACGGCGTGCCATTATATTAACGCCTACATAACACAGCACTGTCTTCAAAAGTCATCAATATAGATTGGTTGACATTATGCATGGTCATTGATCAATGACGACTTGACACCGAAGCCTCGGACATAACAACTAACCTGTGTTGTTTGTTTGCGTGTGTTCATTCAGTATTCAACGTGCACCTGGGTGATTATAACATCAAAGATGTTCAGCTTTTTCATCGATGAACGGGGAGGTTTCCAGTTCAAATATATTCCGGATAGCATAGAAAAAGTTCGCCGATTGTTCCAAGAAACGTTAGCTGCCTCGCCACCAAAGAACAGAGATGACCAAGAATTAATGAAAAGCTACATATCCGATGTTGACAGGTATATTGAAATAGCGGCTGCTTTCCGTTCTCTTGACCATGGTCAGCAAAACCAAGATGAACAACTACAATATGCTATGCAAGAAATTGGCCGACTCAAACAGGAACTCCGTGATCACGAAAGGCGTCTTGAAGCAGCCGAGAAGGAGCATGGCGGCGAGGTGGACAAACTCAGAAAGCAACTGCAAAAATCAAAGCGCAGGTACAGGATCTCGTTAGCAGTTTGTTTTCTTGTTATTTCCGTTGCATAAAGAATTGACAATCTCAATAAACAGATAATGAATTGATTTAATGTTATATATATATGAGGAATTTACTGTATATACTGGACATTAGACCCGTGTTTAATGCATTTCGTGGTATGACTGATGCTGGGTTAATTGTATTCGGATGCGTTCTGTGATATGTAGTTTGGAACAGAGGGAAGATGAACTGAGAAGGCGTGAACCGCCGTCATGGAACACAGAACAACTCAGAAAGGATCTTGAAGAATCCCGTCAAAGGGAACAGGATCTCGCCGACAGGTGTTTATGTTACTGACGCCGGGATGGTTTATTTCAAATAGTGAATAACAGCTCTATATATTTATTGACCAAAACGCTAATGATGCAGTCTTCTGTATTTTGATGGACCCTATCATTTGTAGGAACAGTCAGCTTATGCATGAGCTGGTATCCCTGAACGGAACACACATGGAAAATGTGAATTCCCCAAATCGTCCCAGCCATGTGTCTGAGCGGTACCAGACACTGACCACAGACATATGGCTGGCAGCAAAGGAGGAACTTGACAAAAATCACCGAAACGACGATGAGAGCAAGTCACGTTTCTTGTGCGAGCTTCTATTGGTAGGAAGCTCTTACTTTACTACAGTAGAGAGAATCGGCATTTGTATTATAATGACATTTCTTATGTGCACGAATCTGTTTACGGTTTTCAGAGACCGCTTTTAAATGTTTCTTGCGCCTCGTTTGGTTAGTTGTTATGATGTATAAGTCAATGTTTAATGTACTTGATGCAATTGTACAAACGCATCCGGCTTTTATATATTCACATATTCCATATCGCTTGACCTTACTATGACGACCAATCGTCCATCAATTTGGTTGTATCAAGCTTTGTCCACTCGCTACTTACCTTTGCAATATATCGTGTCGAACTTGTCATGATAAGTGCATCGATCCGGTTATAGAATAATATATGTAAGTTGTGGAGATCATCTATTTGTATGTGCGTAAAGGAAGCTGAGAGAGTGGCTACATGTGCGTATACCGAGTTTGCGCAGCACATAATGAAGTTTATGGACCAACCTCTTGAAGCCATGCACCAAAGCGCGAACAGTCACCGGCCATTCGCTATTCAAACCCAGCGAGATAAGAGGGTAAGAACATAGCAAAATCCTCAAACCACCATCTACATAATCACGAACTCGTTGAAATGTTCCCTCTTTAATCAAAAGTATGTTCGGTAGTACGATCACACTACCCATCTTCCCCTTGTATTCATTACCCCGGCTGAACGACTTTTAAACCGCAGTACATATTGAGTAATTTTCCCCGTTGGCGGAACCTTCACGACCCAGTGACAAGCAAACGACGCAGTTGATGGCTTGATCCAAACAAGACCCACAGTCATTCATTTGTCATGTTTGGTTCATTTTTGGGTGAGCAACAATAATACTAATTCGTACTGCATTTTTGGCCGAGTACTGGCTTAGACGCGACCAGTGGATTTTGTGGCTAATTGTTAAGTACTAGATTGTACACGGCTATATTGAAGGTGGCTTGACTTCCTGCCTTGCCACCAATCTTCGAATGACAGGAAATAAGAGTTATGATTTGGCTTGCGTGCCATGTTTCAACCTCAAGCATTAAACACAATTAGCGGGATGTACAAGATTTGCATGCCATACCATTTCATCAATGGTCAAAGCTTCAATTGTGTTATCTCAGACAAAGGACAATATAACGCTTCATTCATGAATATGCCACAAGACGCAATCAAGCGATATCGATTTCCGTGTTGACCGTTTCTTATACATACACTACACATACCAGATTTATATAAACAAGATATAACTTATTCCTACATTTTGGAGAAGTCGGTTTCTAGTTCATTCTTGACATTCATGGCTTTTTATATGAACTATTTGTTAAAAGTTTCGTTGTGTGAATATGGTAGACGTCTGCAGCTATGGAAACAGATTTGAAGCAAGCCATCGCCCGTCAACTTTTGACAAACTGTGACCGTATTTGTACAGATAAACTTGTTCAGGTTTGTAGCATAATTCACTACAATTGCTTGTATAGTACGTTGCTTGGTGTATTGCAGGAAGTAAATTCGAGTAGCCTTCACATCTGAAGTTACAGCACACCATGAAATTCAAGTTTAATACATATTCTTCGTATTTTGCAGGAGGTGCTGAAGAAATTGAACTCCATCGGTCGTAGCCGTCTTGTCGGCTGGTATCAATATACTAGCGTAGGTACTGATGTACAGGCTTATGTGACACAATGTTGCCGTGTCGCTTGGATGATGGCGGTACAGCAAACGCCCATTACTTTCCATGCTGGAGAGGAAGGCAAACAACCATCCGAAAAATGCTATGAAATCTACTATGTTTGCCGGAGGTCAAAGACAGCAGTTATCCGTTATACCATTACACCAGCTCTGATGCATGAGGGAAAGTGCCTGAAGAAAGGTATGGTGCACACCATGGAGTAGGTTATGATGCCTTTCAGATTGGGTAGATGATACGCATTTCTGAAGCATGCTTTTTATAATGTTTGCATCATATATGGTGCAAACATTATGCATGCTTCTCAAAAATCTTAAAGGTATTCGAATACTTTACCGAGACGTCATTTTGCGATTCATGGATTCTTTCCGAAATATCGAAATATCTTAATTTGGACCTTGAATTGTATTAAATTGTACCAAATTAATCGCATAATAAACGGAACGTTGACCACAGCATTGTCAAATTTTTAGTTCATGAATGCAATTTCAACCTTATGTAATAGCATTAATGGAATCACAAAGTTAAAATTACTGCTTAAAATTCTTCGTCAACTCCTCGGTACCCCAAGAGTGAACAACCAATGGAGCCTATCTTAGTGCATATTTGTGTATATATATATATATATGTATATATATATATATATATATATATATATATATATATATATATATATATATATATATATATATATATATATATATATATATATATATACATATATATATATATATATATATATATATATATATATATATATATATATATATATATATATATATATATTTCTGTGTGCATATACCTATCTATCTACCTACCAAATCAACCATCAAACCACCTTTCTGCTTATCTAGCTACTTACCAAACTATCTATAAACTGACCTGCCTAACCATTGACTTACCTGTCCATCCAATATAGCTCCCAGCAAAACAAGCATATCATCGCCCTCCACTCCTTCACCACCACCCACACATGCAGCAGTTAGTGTGGGTAAAGTACTGTTTCCATTTTTCATTCCGTCAAAGGAGTCTATATAACAGTGGGACGTGGAGGTTTGTGTGGGTGTGGAGGGTCGTGGTTTTTTCGTGAACATCCTGTAGTAAAATTAAGCTCCAAGAAGCCTGCATATCCGTTGTTGTCGCAAGTTGGAGTCACGTAAATGACACTCCTGCTCGATCACCTGAAGCAAGGCCACCCACAAATCAAAAAACATTGTCAGGGTTGAGAGAACGTCCAGCGGGTTTTATGCAAAAACAGCCAAATCACACCCTCCTCCCCACCCCCCCCCCCCCCCCCCCCCCCCCCCCCACTCACACTCATTTGACAACGTGGCTCTCAGTTATATAAATTTGTTTCACCTGAGAGCAGCGTGGCAATTCTACGCATGGTCTGCCCTCAGCGCAATTTCTGCAAATAGCCGTTTTGCGACCAGAACGCGCGTGTAGGCGTTAAAAGGAGTTTTGCGAAATGTGCGGGCTACGGCTCACTGGGGTGTCGTAGCTCGTTAACAGTAGGGTTGGGGGTGGCGTCGTAACCGCGGCTAAGGACGTATTGTTCTTATTCCACATCTCCATGTGTGTGGAGGCGTTTCAAAAAGGTAACATCACAGGAATGCAGACAATCATTTATTTACCGCCCGGCCCACGTACAAAAAGTGTCTCTCAGGTGATAGCGCCAATAAGTGACACTTCAGCTCAGTACTTGGAGTAGGAAGATCACCAAGACTGCGGCAAGGTATTTGAAAAGAGAGAGAGTGTTAACGAGATCGGGAAAGCTCCTTGGATCCGCTGGATCACTAATCTGTGTCTACCACTGTGAGTTATGTTTTGTTATTCAACCACATACATTTTTGTCGGCCCTAACTTTCCACGTAGTTTTATGAATCCTAGCTGCCCGAATGAGGATGCTTGACGGATGTATAACCTAAGATTATGATCAATCTAACTTAACTGTCATGTTCGTCCGAGGTCAACAGCGGCAGTCCAGACGAGAATTCAATCGACTAACTATTTTACTTACTGATTGTCCGGTTCACACCACCTGACTGACTCACTCATTACCTGAGTGTCTCGTTGCCTGGCTGACTGACTATTGCGTAACTCGCCACCTGACTGACTGACGCACAACAGGACTCATGACCTGCCTGATGTATTACGTGAAGCATTACTTGTCTGCCTCACTGACCCACTGGCTGACTTTCTCGTTGATTCACCAATTAACTTACTCCCTGATTGACCCACGACGTGTTACTGACTGACTGACTGACTGACTAAGGACATCAAGACCGACTCATTGATGCGCTGACGATTTGACTGGCCTAGATTGTTATTCAATTAGTAAGAAGACAGGGAGTGAGTTGAGATTTTGTTCGCCAATAGTTCAGTATTCCAACAGCCAGCGGTTCCGTGGAGCGTTCGTTCAAGACGTGTGTTTTCCCTCTAAAATCTCACATAACAAATTGTACATATTTACTTTTATTGATTGTAATGGTTCGATATATAATCAACGCCTACATCTCGATATTGTTGCATAGATATTAACCAAGGATGTCTCGTTTATTTCTAGTCGAATCATTAACGGCACCTCGTTCACCAACGCCGAGACCTCTGTATCACACAGTCAGACTATTTCTTTTGAGTCACTCCCGATTCTATGCCTACTAACTCTTTAATTTTATAATGAAGCGGCAATTTGAGGCTTTCTTTAGCGTGACTTTAATGCTTGACTTTTATGTAAGCGTTTACAACCACTCATCAACTTAACAAAAGTAGAGAGTCTTGAGTGAACCCATTTGATTGTTTCCTCACCACCATTGCTTAGCAGGTTAGTCCTGCACGGCGTGCCATTATATTAACGCCTACATAACACAGCACTGTCTTCAAAAGTCATCAATATAGATTGGTTGACATTATGCATGGTCATTGATCAATGACGACTTGACACCGAAGCCTCGGACATAACAACTAACCTGTGTTGTTTGTTTTGCGTGTGTTCATTCAGTATTCAACGTGCACCTGGATGATTATAACATCAAAGATGTTCAGCTTTTTCATCGATGAACGGGGAGGTTTCCAGTTCAAATATATTCCGGATAGCATAGAAAAAGTTCGCCGATTGTTCCAAGAAACGTTAGCTGCCTCGCCACCAAAGAACAGAGATGACCAAGAATTAATGAAAGCTACATATCCGATGTTGACAGGTATATTGAAATAGCGGCTGCTTTCCGTTCTCTTGACCATGGTCAGCAAAACCAAGATGAACAACTACAATATGCTATGCAAGAAATTGGCCGACTCAAACAGGAACTCCGTGATCACGAAAGGCGTCTTGAAGCAACCGAGAAGGAGCATGGCGGCGAGGTGGACAAACTCAGAAAGCAACTGCAAAAATCAAAGCGCAGGTACAGGATCTCGTTAGCAGTTTTGTTTTCTTGTTATTTCCATTGCATAAAGAATTGACAATCTCAATAAACAGATAATGAATTGATTTAATGTTATATATATATGAGGAATTTACTGTATATACTGGACATTAGACCCGTGTTTAATGCATTTCGTGGTATGACTGATGCTGGGTTAATTGTATTCGGATGCGCGTTCTGTGATATGTAGTTTGGAACAGAGGGAAGATGAACTGAGAAGGCGTGAACCGCCGTCATGGAACACAGAACAACTCAGAAAGGATCTTGAAGAATCCCGTAGGAACAGGATCTCGCCGACAGGTGTTTATGTTACTGACGCCGGGATGGTTTATTTCAAATAGTGAATAACAGCTCTATATATCAAAACGCTAATGATGCAGTCTTCTGTGTATTTTGATGGACCCTATCATTTGTAGGAACAGTCAGCTTAATGAGCTGACGGAACACACATGGAAATTCCCCAAATCGTCCCAGCCATGTGTCTGAGCGGTACCAGACACTGACCACAGACATATGGCTGGCAGCAAAGGAGGAACTTGACAAAAATCACCGAAACGACGATGAGAGCAAGTCACGTTTCTTGTGCGAGCTTCTATTGGTAGGAAGCTCTTACTTTACTACAGTAGAGAGAATCGGCATTTGTATTATAATGACATTTCTTATGTGCACGAATCTGTTTACGGTTTTCAGAGACCGCTTTTAAATGTTTCTTGCGCCTCGTTTGGTTAGTTGTTATGATGTATAAGTCAATGTTTAATGTACTTGATGCAATTGTACAAACGCATCCGGCTTTTATATATTCACATATTCCATATCGCTTGACCTTACTATGACGACCAATCGTCCATCAATTTGGTTGTATCAAGCTTTGTCCACTCGCTACTTACCTTTGCAATATATCGTGTCGAACTTGTCATGATAAGCGCATCGATCCGGTTATAGAATAATATATGTAAGTTGTGGAGATCATCTATTTGTATGTGCGTAAAGGAAGCTGAGAGAGTGGCTACATGTGCGTATACCGAGTTTGCGCAGCACATAATGAAGTTTATGGACCAACCTCTTGAGGCCATGCACCAAAGCGCGAACAGTCACCGGCCATTCGCTATTCAAACCCAGCGAGATAAGAGGGTAAGAACATAGCAAAATCCTCAAACCACCATCTACATAATCACGAACTCGTTGAAATGTTCCCCTCTTTAATCAAAAGTATGTTCGGTAGTACGATCACACTACCCATCTTCCCCTTGTATTCATTACCCCGGCTGAACGACTTTTAAACCGCAGTACATATTGAGTAATTTTCCCCGTTGGCGGAACCTTGACGACCCAGTGACAAGCAAACGACGCAGTTGATGGCTTGATCCAAACAAGACCCACAGTCATTCATTTGTCATGTTTGGTTCATTTTTGGGTGAGCAACAATAATACTAATTCGTACTGCATTTTTGGCCGAGTACTGGCTTAGACGCGACCAGTGGATTTTGTGGCTAATTGTTAAGTACTAGATTGTACACGGCTATATTGAAGGTGGTTTGACTTCCTGCCTTGCCACCAATCTTCGAATGACAGGAAATAAGAGTTATGATTTGGCTTGCGTGCCATGTTTCAACCTCAAGCATTAAACACAATTAGCGGGATGTACAAGATTTGCATGCCATACCATTTCATCAATGGTCAAAGCTTCAATTGTGTTATCTCAGACAAAGGACAATATAACGCTTCATTCATGAATATGCCACAAGACGCAATCAAGCGATATCGATTTCCGTGTTGACCGTTTCTTATACATACACTACACATACCAGATTTATATAAACAAGATATAACTTATTCCTACATTTTGGAGAAGTCGGTTTCTAGTTCATTCTTGACATTCATGGCTTTTTATATGAACTATTTGTTAAAAGTTTCGTTGTGTGAATATGGTAGACGTCTGCAGCTATGGAAACAGATTTGAAGCAGCCATCGCCCGTCAACTTTTGACAAACTGTGACCGTATTTGTACAGATAAACTTGTTCAGGTTTGTAGCATAATTCACTACAATTGCTTGTATAGTACGTTGCTTGGTGTATTGCAGGAAGTAAATTCGAGTAGCCTTCACATCTGAAGTTACAGCACACCATGAAATTCAAGTTTAATACATATTCTTCGTATTTTGCAGGAGGTGCTGAAGAAATTGAACTCCATCGGTCGTAGCCGTCTTGTCGGCTGGTATCAATATACTAGCGTAGGTACTGATGTACAGGCTTATGTGACACAATGTTGCCGTGTCGCTTGGATGATGGCGGTACAGCAAACGCCCATTACTTTCCATGCTGGAGAGGAAGGCAAACAACCATCCGAAAAATGCTATGAAATCTACTATGTTTGCCGGAGGTCAAAGACAGCAGTTATCAGTTATACCATTACACCAGCTCTGATGCATGGGGGAAAGTGCCTGAAGAAAGGTATGGTGCACACCATGGAGTAGGTTATGATGCCTTTCAGATTGGGTAGATGGTACGCATTTCTAAAGCATGCTTTTTATAATGTTTGCATCATATATGGTGCAAACATTATGCATGCTTCTCAAAAATCTTAAAGGTATTCGAATACTTTACCGAGACGTCATTTTGCGATTCATGGATTCTTTCCGAAATATCGAAATATCTTAATTTGGACCTTGTATTTACAATAACATATCAATTAGAAACACTGTGCAGATTAAATTTTGTTTGCCATTTACTCTTACCAAATTAATCGCATAATAAACGGAACGTTGACCACAGCATTGTCAAATTTTTAGTTCATGAATGCAATTTCAACCTTATGTAATAGCATTAATGGAATCACAAAGTTAAAATTACTGCTTAAAATTCTTCGTCAACTCCTCGGTACCCCAAGAGTGAACAACCAATGGAGCCTATCTTAGTGCATATTTGTGTATATATATATATATATATATATATATATATATATATATATATATATATATATATATATATATATATATATATATATATATATATATATATATATATATATATACATATATATATATATATATATATATATATATATATATATATATATATATATATATATATATATATATATATATATTTCTGTGTGCATATACCTATCTATCTACCTACCAAATCAACCATCAAACCCACCTTTCTGCTTATCTAGCTACTTACCAAACTATCTATAAACTGACCTGCCTAACCATTGACTTACCTGTCCATCCAATATAGCTCCCAGCAAAACAAGCATATCATCGCCCTCCACTCCTTCACCACCACCCACACATGCAGCAGTTAGTGTGGGTAAAGTACTGTTTCCATTTTTCATTCCGTCAAAGGAGTCTATATAACAGTGGGACGTGGAGGTTTGTGTGGGTGTGGAGGGTCGTGGTTTTTTCGTGAACATCCTGTAGTAAAATTAAGCTCCAAGAAGCCTGCATATCCGTTGTTGTCGCAAGTTGGAGTCACGTAAATGACACTCCTGCTCGATCACCTGAAGCAAGGCCACCCACAAATCAAAAAACATTGTCAGGGTTGAGAGAACGTCCAGCGGGTTTTATGCAAACAGCCAAATCACACCCTCCTCCCCCCCCCCCCCCCCCCCCCCCCCCCCCCCCCACTCACACTCATTTGACAACGTGGCTCTCAGTTATATAAATTTGTTTCACCTGAGAGCAGCGTGGCAATTCTACGCATGGTCTGCCCTCAGCGCAATTTCTGCAAATAGCCGTTTTGCGACCAGAACGCGCGTGTAGGCGTTAAAAGGAGTTTTGCGAAATGTGCGGGCTACGGCTCACTGGGGTGTCGTAGCTCGTTAACAGTAGGGTTGGGGGTGGCGTCGTAACCGCGGCTAAGGACGTATTGTTCTTATTCCACATCTCCATGTGTGTGGAGGCGTTTCAAAAAGGTAACATCACAGGAATGCAGACAATCATTTATTTACCGCCCGGCCCACGTACAAAAAGTGTCTCTCAGGTGATAGCGCCAATAAGTGACACTTCAGCTCAGTACTTGGAGTAGGAAGATCACCAAGACTGCGGCAAGGTATTTGAAAAAGAGAGAGTGTTAACGAGATCGGGAAAGCTCCTTGGATCCGCTGGATCACTAATCTGTGTCTACCACTGTGAGTTATGTTTTGTTATTCAACCACATACATTTTTGTCGGCCCTAACTTTCCACGTAGTTTTATGAATCCTAGCTGCCCGAATGAGGATGCTTGACGGATGTATAACCTAAGATTATGATCAATCTAACTTAACTGTCATGTTCGTCCGAGGTCAACAGCGGCAGTCCAGACGAGAATTCAATCGACTAACTATTTTACTTACTGATTGTCCGGTTCACACCACCTGACTGACTCACTCATTACCTGAGTGTCTCGTTGCCTGGCTGACTGACTATTGCGTAACTCGCCACCTGACTGACTGACGCACAACAGGACTCATGACCTGCCTGATGTATTACGTGAAGCATTACTTGTCTGCCTCACTGACCCACTGGCTGACTTTCTCATTGATTCACCAATTAACTTACTCCCTGATTGACCCACGACGTGTTACTGACTGACTGACTGACTGACTGACTAAGGACATCAAGACCGACTCATTGATGCGCTGACGATTTGACTGGCCTAGATTGTTATTCAATTAGTAAGAAGACAGGGAGTGAGTTGAGATTTTGTTCGCCAATAGTTCAGTATTCCAACAGCCAGCGGTTCCGTGGAGCGTTCGTTCAAGACGTGTGTTTTCCCTCTAAAATCTCACATAACAAATTGTACATATTTACTTTTATTGATTGTAATGGTTCGATATATAATCAACGCCGACATCTCGATATTGTTGCATAGATATTAACCAAGGATGTCTCGTTTATTTCTAGTCGAATCATTAACGGCACCTCGTTCACCAACGCCGAGACCTCTGTATCACACAGTCAGACTATTTCTTTTGAGTCACTCCCGATTCTATGCCTACTAACTCTTTAATTTTATAATGAAGCGGCAATTTGAGGCTTTCTTTAGCGTGACTTTAATGCTTGACTTTTATGTAAGCGTTTACAACCACTCATCAACTTAACAAAAGTAGAGAGTCTTGAGTGAACCCATTTGATTGTTTCCTCACCACCATTGCTTAGCAGGTTAGTCCTGCACGGCGTGCCATTATATTAACGCCTACATAACACAGCACTGTCTTCAAAAGTCATCAATATAGATTGGTTGACATTATGCATGGTCATTGATCAATGACGACTTGACACCGAAGCCTCGGACATAACAACTAACCTGTGTTGTTTGTTTGCGTGTGTTCATTCAGTATTCAACGTGCACCTGGATGATTATAACATCAAAGATGTTCAGCTTTTTCATCGATGAACGGGGAGGTTTCCAGTTCAAATATATTCCGGATAGCATAGAAAAAGTTCGCCGATTGTTCCAAGAAACGTTAGCTGCCTCGCCACCAAAGAACAGAGATGACCAAGAATTAATGAAAAGCTACATATCCGATGTTGACAGGTATATTGAAATAGCGGCTGCTTTCCGTTCTCTTGACCATGGTCAGCAAAACCAAGATGAACAACTACAATATGCTATGCAAGAAATTGGCCGACTCAAACAGGAACTCCGTGATCACGAAAGGCGTCTTGAAGCAACCGAGAAGGAGCATGGCGGCGAGGTGGACAAACTCAGAAAGCAACTGCAAAAATCAAAGCGCAGGTACAGGATCTCGTTAGCAGTTTGTTTTCTTGTTATTTCCATTGCATAAAGAATTGACAATCTCAATAAACAGATAATGAATTGATTTAATGTTATATATATATGAGGAATTTACTGTATATACTGGACATTAGACCCGTGTTTAATGCATTTCGTGGTATGACTGATGCTGGGTTAATTGTATTCGGATGCGTTCTGTGATATGTAGTTTGGAACAGAGGGAAGATGAACTGAGAAGGCGTGAACCGCCGTCATGGAACACAGAACAACTCAGAAAGGATCTTGAAGAATCCCGTCAAAGGGAACAGGATCTCGCCGACAGGTGTTTATGTTACTGACGCCGGGATGGTTTATTTCAAATAGTGAATAACAGCTCTATATATTTATTGACCAAAACGCTAATGATGCAGTCTTCTGTATTTTGATGGACCCAATCATTTGTAGGAACAGTCAGCTTATGCATGAGCTGGTATCCCTGAAAGGAACAGACATGGAAAATGTGAATTCCCCAAATCGTCCCAGCCATGTGTCTGAGCGGTACCAGACACTGACCGCAGACATATGGCTGGCAGCAAAGGAGGAACTTGACGAGAAAAATCACCGCCACAACGATGAGACCAAGTTTAGCTTTCTATGTGATATTCTTCTGGTGCGTTGAGAGCCGCAGGCTAGCGGCATTTAGGGTTACACTTAAATTTCTATTGAACCTTAAGACAGTATGAGGCTATGTGGGTATCATTTTGAAAGGCCCGATTAACTGATTAACATAGCTTGAAAAGTTTTCGTTGCATAAGGCTTTGTGGTTTGCTTTATTGACAAGCATTCTTGCAAGGAATGTTTTTATTTGTGTTTTGGGTTTTTTTTGGCGAATTTGCATACAAGTGTTTGGCATTTTCACGTGTATTTCAACTTTAAGTAGTCGAAATTTAAATAGCTGGTCGTCTGTCATACCGATTATAACAACTGGTTTACTTCAGGTATTACGTAACATGAGTTGATTATTAGCACTGATTGCGTGTGTCTGTATAGGAAGCGCGAGAAGCTGCTTCCAATGGTTATAAAGAGTGTGAGCAACGTGGTTTGAATACACTGGACCAACCCCTTGAGGTTGACGTAAGCGAAGATAAATACTTGCAACATCAATCTGTTAATTACAATACTATATACTCGATACCCCTTACTATTAATAACACACAACAGATTTACCAAATGGACATAATTTATCATTGAACTATCCATCTCGTTGTTCATTCTTTCCATTCAGAGGCTCTAACAAAGATTATATGTACGTATTTTCATTGTGTGG
Organism: Urechis unicinctus; assembly: GCA_034190875.2. Taxonomy (NCBI): domain Eukaryota; kingdom Metazoa; phylum Annelida; class Polychaeta; order Xenopneusta; family Urechidae; genus Urechis; species Urechis unicinctus. Next base: position 3,152,764 of record CM067356.1, read on the forward strand.
ATAGCATGCTGAGACCATAAAAAGAGTACCGGGTCTTGCGTCCGATTTAAAGAAAGCCGTCGCCCGTCAACTATTGTCAAACTGCGACCGTGTCCGGACCGATCAACTCACATACGTTTGTTACATAATTTACACCATAATGTTCATTATTTTGAGCTGATGTTTTGATACTCGTGTTTAATGTATATCTGGTGTTTTGCAGAAAGTGGTACAGAAAATGAAGGTGAAAAATCAAGCTTATTTAGGCAGACATTTGGAGGAAGGTTCCAAGTTGTATGATTATGTGAAAGAATGTTGCTGTGTCGCCTGGATGATGGCTGTACAGCAAACGCCCATTATTCTCCTGGCTGAAGACAAAGGTCAACCACCGTCTGATAAGCTCCACGACATCTACTTTGAATGCAAGCTATCAAAAACTGCAGTTATCAGTTATTTCATAACACCTGCCCTGATGCACGGTGAAAAGTGCCTTAAGAAAGGTCTGATATACACAAAGTGTGAGACTAAACCAGTCAAAATTTAATGAAACTTAAATAAGAAGCATGTTTGTGCGAATTCTAGAGCAAGGCTCTATAACTTATCCAAGACGTGATTCCACTATTGTAGCCCAGAAACTGATTAACTCATTCCGATGATTGTATTGATTTGGTATTTGGGACCTACTCGATGTACTCACAATATTGACCTAACCAACTTGAGCCTGATGCATTTGTCCTCTTATAACCCATTAATTTCATAATAAAAAGGACACAGTTCAGCGGTCATGTGTTATCACTATTATCCGTTTCACACCGAACCTTCCCAAGCAGCCATGACCGAAACAAAATGATTCCACATGTAACATTTTACTCAGTAACTGACAGTTATCGTTGCATTATATTGCTATTAACACATTTCTATGATGGTTTCCATTGTTGTGTTAAATTGTTGATTTAAAATTCCGCGCATTTGCATTTATTCTCGCAGACCCTAAATAAGCAGAAAATCAGCAGGTACACCTTCAAATGACTTCAAAGTACTATCCAGGATATTTTTGTCACCACGTATTGCATTGCCGTATAAATTCCGACTGCGTGGATGAGCTTTGATGGGTTTCTATCCACCTCCAGATTGATCGCCTTATTCTAAGGACTATTGATTCATTTCATGTCTACTCTCAAACCAGTCGCATCTTAGCTGAGCTGCTGTGAGTATAATGTCAACCCAAATGCTGTTTCTCCACTGCCTACAACTGTTGTTCATCAGCAAGCCCTGTCCCCGTCAAATCATCAGCCAGCCATGCCATCATCAAGACCTCAGCTAGCCATGCCATCATCAAGACCTCAGCCAGCCATGTCACCATCAAGACCTCAGTCAGCCATCCCCCATTAAGTTCAGCCAGCCATGCCACCATCAAGACCTCAGCCAGCAATGCGCCCATTAAGTCCTCAGTCATCCATACCCCATTAAGTCCTCAGCCAGCAATGCCCTACCAAAAGCCTCAGTCAGTCATGCCCATAGCACCAAGAATAATTCACAAAGAAATGTATGCATTGCCATGAAGAGATTGTGAAACATCTGCCCCTGCGTCAGATATGGCACGATGAAGCTCTATGAAGCTCATTTCTGCGTTTGGGCAGGGAGAGTTTCTATAGCTGGCTGTCTCGTGTGCAGTTCCAAGTTGTCTGTCATCTGCCAAATTATCAGCTCTTTGGGGCATTTCACGAGAATGCTTGGATGGAATCTTTGGCTTGAAACTAGAAACCTCAAATTCTTCCGAACAAAATTAATACCATTGTTTCTTTGCAAAGTCTATAATTTTAGAGGTGCTTTTTGTACACCTGTTTTAAAGACTATGACCCGGTATGTTGTCATTCGCAGCAGTCCATTGATAAGAAAAACTTAAACAACTTAAAATACTTGGTAGTGGCAGAAACATAGCACATTATGGTTGAACACTTGACCCATACCGCGGGCGGAAAGAACCCTAAACAGCCCTAGGCATCCGGCAATCACAACATCTAGCAAGCACATATCAAAACCACTAATTTTGAGTGAAGCTCCACAATGCCAGCAATACTGATGTTCGCTCGGCTTTCCGATCCAAGTGCAATATCGAAGGATCGAGGAAGCAAACAGGGCCGTCTTAAAAAACAGTGATCAAGATCAGGCGTAATTCAGATGTGTACCACTGCTACCACGACCTCTAAAAGACAGCACAAGGAGGGTGCGTATACACTGTACCAAGGTATTGACACCTCAGATGAAAGGAGCACAACTAACGCAGGAGCTGGAACAGAGTAGCAGAAGACAAGGCCATTGCAGACTTCCGTGACAACCGCTTCTTTGTCATTGGAGAGTCACAATCCATTGTACCAGAGCGGCCATGTAGATATATAAATTGGGTATGCTTGGCCCACGCTGTTGATAGGATGTACACAAAGTGATACCATTTATTATGAAGATATATCGAGCCTCTACGCAGTGAGTATTGACAAGAAAGATCCTATATAGAACCTGGAGACCAAGATTTTTTAAGCCTGTTTAAGCCTTTCTGGTGCTGGTGGACGTCAGGGTGCGTTTACATACCCCATGAGATACGTTGGTATGCCTAGTTTCTGACAGCCATTCCCTTATTACCGCTATCCTCTAGTTACAAGAGGGTGGCCACAGTGTCAACATTTAGTATTCAGCCAGTGGAGGCGTCATCTGGGTGGTTGAGTATGTACTATTTTTTTAATAAACAAGGGGATTCTCATCTTCCTACTTGGAGGCACAACATGACTGGCATCGTCTTAGCCGAGTCGTAGATTGTGGATGCTGGGTGGAGGCATGCGCACAACTTAGCGCTGCGCGGACGTGTCATTACAATGTCATTCGATTCATTAGTCGACTTGTAGGTCCACCGCTCAACAGAGCGGCTTTTAGTTAGTTAAGATAGATTATACATGGTCATTTGACATAGATGTCTGATAAAACTTGGGACAAAAATTCGGTTAGTCTCTATGACCTTGAAAAAAAACCCCGTAAATATTTAAAATAATAAGTGGGATTCAGACTATTGCACAAAGTAGCACTCATTCGATAGTTGCATAATGAAACCACACCTACGATTTGGTAAATCAAATATGCAAGTAACCCCGCCCCTGAAAGTCATGATCTGACATTGCTATAGGTCGGACATGAAAGATCGAGAGCAGTATAACATCCCGGGCGCCGTGGAAGAGTTTCTATGCCTATATTAGGTCTGTAGATCGAGAGCAGTATAACATCCCGGGCGCTGTGGGAGAGTTTCTATGCCTATATTAGATCTGTAGATCGAGAGCAGTATAACATCCCGGGTGCTGTGGGAGACAAAGTTTCTATGCCTATATTAGATCTGTAGATCGAGAGCAGTATTACATCCCGGGCGCTGTGGGAGACAAAGTTTCTATGCCTATATTAGATCTGTAGATGTGAAGTTACTTGAAGTTAGAGCATTAAATATTGATGTAGTAGTATAGGTAATGGCGGTGCTGGCGCACCGCCTTACCTATACTACAGTGGTCCCCAACTAGGGGACCAGCCACCCGGGCGAATTTGGCGAGTGGTGTGAAGGCGGGGGTGGGGACTTCGTTATAAAGGCGCACGGGGCCGACATAGCTACCGAATTTATGGCTACTTTTTTCCGATCCAGACTAGTGAGCCCTCCAGCCTCCTACAACATACAGCCAGACAACCAGCCAGCCAGCCAAGGCGGACGGGGACGACATAGCTAAATTTTTTCCATCTGGGCCTCCCAGGCCCTCCAAGATCCAGAACCAGGCCCTCCCGGGGCTACAGGGCTTCTTCTACTCCATATAGAAAGGGTCGTCTCCAGGGTTTGTCTTGGCTAGTTTTTCCACTACTGGCGTGGTACGAGGATGTGTGAATTTTGCATCGGGGTCTGTACTCGCATACTTCTCAACCAACTAACCAAGGAAGGTTGCAATACCCCCATACATCCAGCTGTGGATGCTGGCAGCCTCTTCCTCCACCTCTTTTTCTTCCACCAAATCGTCTAGTTTGTTGCCAAGTGTATCGATTTTTTCGGCCTCCACCAAATCGTCGCCAAGTGTATCGAATTCTTCGGCCACCACCAAATCGTCTAGTTTGTTGGCAATCGTATCGATTTTTTCATCCATATGGGAAATAGCCTGGTAGATGCCGTACACACTAGGAGCGCCTAGGGCCAAGGTAGGTGTGGTATACCCCATAGGTGGAAAACTGGCCCTTGCCAGTACGTTGTCCACCTGGTTTCCAGGAAGACGGGTAATCTGTTGGCCTCAATCGTCTGTGGAAGCCTTGGTTGGATTGGAGTCCTCCATAGAAATAGCTGGCCCCTCTGTTGCCCATATTCTCAACAGCCTAGTGGACCAGATGCCATACTTCTTTTTCGCGGTAGCAAAGGAGATTCTTCCCTTGCACCACTTCTTGGGAGTGGTGTTCTGCGGTTGGCATAGTATTCTTCGCAAGGCCTTGGCTCTATATCGTCCAACCCAACCTACCCAAACCAACCTACCCAACCTAAACCTACCCAACCCAACCTACCCACCCAACCCACGCTATGCTCCCCTACTGCTTCTTGGGCGGCTGCACGATGAAGGCGTAGGGGCTGCCACAAAGGCGTCCACCTTTCTCTCCAACCCATCCACCTTTCTTGCCAACCGATGTAGAGCATACAACAAATCGTATAGACTGGGCTCCCCACCAACCCCAACACCAGTTGGCCGATCCTCCAGTCCAGCGGACTCCTCCAGCTTTTTCTCTACGTTTTGCGCCACCCCAAACCTGGACACCTCCTCCTCGCCCCCATTGGGCACCTCCGGCTCGTTCCCACGTCCCCATATCCTGTACAACATGGTGGTTCCTATGCCGTACTTTTTCCGGATCTTGGCTCCAGTGGAGATTCCACGTAGGGTGCGGATCTCTTCTATTTCTTTGGCAGACAGGTTCATCTTCTGCATGGTCTATAGGATACCAACACCAAGGTCTAACATCCAACACCAGCTTTGGCTATACCCACCAAGTTGCTTGCTTCCTGGTTTGTGGGCCGGAGTTCGCCTGCGAGCGGGGGTGGGCTGGGTTGGGTTGGGTCTTCACTTCGGGACAGTGCACCCAGCCTGTGCCCCATATGGACATTTGGGACAAGGGTATATATGGAGTGGAAAAGAAGTGTCCTGCTAAGGTTCTCCAACTTTCCCAAGATCCTGGGCAAGTATCGCCAATCTAGGTTGCAGAGGGCGATTCTAGACGAAGACAAGCTACCCACTTTTGCAAAACCCTGGGGGAAAGAGGCCGCTGTGGTTGGTGTTGTCCCAGCTGGAAAATGGAGTCGGGTAGGTCTGGGGGAGATCTATGTTGTTGGGTACTGTGGCCAGCCGTTTCTATGTACTAGAGGGGGTGTTGTGGTGTACTAACGAAGACGACGAACAGAAAAATGCGGCACCAACCCAGTCCACTACCTCAGAAGGCTCTATGGGAGATTTTCCTCGAAGAGCAAAATCTAGGTTGGTGCCGCAGGCTGGAGGAGGCTGGCCTGTAGGCTGGAGGAGGCTGGCCTGGTGGTGGATCCTGTCTTTCTATGCCGTTGGTAGGACAAGATTGCTTTGGACAGGCGCTAGGGCCACCAACCGGTCCTTCTTCTTCTGTGGTGTTGTCCTTTCTCCTGCTAGCCTACACAGCATAGGCACACAAATGTTTTCCAGCCCTCCAAGCCTCGCAACCTCCTGTGCTAGGAAGCACCTCTTCTGCCCCAGGGATTAGCTTGCCGTTCTCTCCTAGCCGGACGAGGAAGAGGATTGGTTTTGGGGTACTGCGGGGGGTGCCATACTGTAGCGGGCGGTGGTATACTATCCCGGCTCCATCGTTAGCAACTTTTTCTGCTCGTGGAGGGGTGGGGCGGGGACCATGGAAAGGAAGGCCTTTCAACCACGGCGGTGTCGGCTAACATCTGCTGGAGTTCTTCCAGGCGGGAGGGGTCCACGGCCGAGAGCAGCTCTATGGGGTGCCAGGATATTTTTCCCCCTTCTGGTTTCAAAACTCCTTTGCTGGGTGGACTGCAATCTCCAGCGGCGGATTTCCGGCAACGGTCGGCAGCCAGTAGGTTTGCCCTTTCTGGTCTTCTCGCTCTTTTTTCAGCTTGCTCTCTCCCATCTCAAAGTACTGCTCCGTCTTCTCGAGGATACGCTCTAGTCCCTTTGTGGCCCAGACATTGTGTGGCACTGTGTAGTCTTCCTCGCTGTCCTCCTCGCTATCTGTGTGGCTCGCAGCTGGTGTATCCGTACGTAGGACCACTACTCAGGAAGTATAGAGAGACTTTTTCCGCCCCAAGATTTTGTACTTTGCCCCGCCGACTATCCACTGCGTAGGGCCCCCTAGTGCCTCATATACTTGGGCCTCGATTTTCTCGGAAGCCTCCTTGTAGGACCTCTGTTCCTGTGCTACTCTGGAGAAGGCGTCCAGCTCTTCTTGTCGCATTTTCCCCAGCTCCTAGTGTGGACTAGCTTTGTGTTGATCCTTTGCTTTTTTCCCGAGTGTGCTAGAAGCTCTCTTGCCGCGTTGTCGACGTAGGCATGGATCTGTTTGGCGCTGCCTTCCTCTGCCTTCTTACACAAACAGACAACGAACTACTACCCAGAGAGCTTATGGGGCTTGACAAGGCTATGCAGACCCAGAGGGGTGAGCTGGTCAATAACCTAGATAAGATAACTGAGATAGAAAGGGATATGGTAGATCGGAAGGCCAAAATGGCATGGTTGGATGAGAGGGGGAGGGGTGATAGTGACTCAAGGAGATTCCAAGCAACTAAGCTCGTAAATCTGCAGGAACTGCACCGTGTCCGTGTTGAGACTGCATCTATAAAACCGCGAACATCTGCGAACCCAGATTAACCGCATCAGGGAAACGATCGATAGAATTCTTAACGAGGACAAAACGCTAGCTGAGCGTGTACGCACCCTGTTCTGGGAGCAGGGCATAACAATTGCCTCCATCCTCACTGGGATTGGATTGGCAATCTCGACCTTGGTAGCTAAGCCTATAGCAATTCCGCCCACAATAAGAGCGGTTTTCTCATCCTCGTGCACCCCACGCAGACCAGTCTCGGCCACAGGGCCTGGGCCTGGAGAGGGGACTCCCATATCTGGCGGAGGGTCAAAGCTTCCTCTATCCGCCCGCGTTGACATCAGTATTGCTGCCTATCTGCTGTTCCTCAGTCGCAATGGTAATCAGATTGTTGTACCCAACAACGTTTCCAATGGCGTGGCACATATCCGACGAGCCATGTAAAGGCCCGTTCCGAACACATAATCAACCTTTGAGGAAGCATTCTGGAGGACGTTCTGATACCGTCGGATGGATGAGGGAATGTCCACTGGGGAGTTGATGGCATCCTCAACGCTGGCCTGAAATAGCTTTTGAGCATCAAAGGACGTGCCAACACCTAGTATCTCCGAGCGGGTCTGTGCCTGTGCACCAAGAATGGCCCATACATAGGTCCGAATGCTGTCGTTGATCCGTGAGATACCTGCGGATGTGAACCCCTCCGATTTTTCCAGGATGAAGGTGCTCCAAGCGATGTTTGCCCCCTCTTGGTTTTGCTTTCTGAAATCAATGTACAGCTTGCCGTCCTGGAAAACAAACCCGTTGGTTGTTTGCCTGACGGCTTCGTAGAGGTTGTAGTTTCCGTAATGAGTGATGATTCGCATCTCGTGAGTTTCAGGGTCGGTGAACTAGATCTGCCCTAGGCCCTGGTTGCCGCCCTTTATCCCCCAGTTGCTGTTTTCGTCAACCCCAAACTCGTGGCAGATCTGGTGGTAGATTCTCTTGTCAAAGGTACTGTTGGTAGCCGACCATGTGGCGTCATCCGCCAGTGCTATTCTCATTTCGTCTAAAAGTCTCCGGATGGTGTAGTAGACGTGGAACCTGTAGAGTGCTGGGGAGTCAGATCTGAGGTGGTCTAGGGCAGAAACTCCGCAGTCACTGGTTGCGCACCATACAACAAAGTTTAACTGGTTCTGCCAAGTATTGCATGTGGTTGGTTCTCCAGCCAACTACAAGGCTGTTGTGACTTATGTTTGGCACCAAGTATTTATCAAACAGGTTGGAGAACTCCACCCCAAACGCATCTGTAATTTTACCTGCCTTAACCTGGATGAGAAGGTGTGTCAGATCCTCAGGATCAATATGTGGGTAGACCGGCCGGTTTTGTACGTTTTATTCGTATTGAATGTAAAGGCTTCTTTATTCATAGAGCTATGTATCACACTCTGTCAATTGTTCAAAGTGGCGAGGCTGACTCCCTGCAAAATGCTTTTGACAATAGTGTAGGTGATCAATGCGTAGGTCTTAGGTCAATGACGTAACCTGTGGGTTGGTATAACATTGAATCAAATTCCACCATGGTATGGCGGTCAAGGAATGCAGGAAAAGGAGGAGGTGCCCAGTTGAGACCTGGCCTCTGGAACTTCAAACTTATACAAGAGGTATTTACAGCTATAGGTCTTAGTTTGGAGATTGATACTTTAGCTGGGACTATTACCCTCCTCATTCCTGATGGGACGTTTCGATGTGACGACTGTGTGTTAAAAATGTTGGGTCTTGATAGCGGTCTGGGTGGAAAATGGATTCCTTCAGGTACTTACAAAGGTGACCGGCCCATCAACTTTAGTATCTTTAATCCACTTTATGTCCACCTCGATCAAGTCAGTACCACGAACAACATGCTTGATGGCGCGCCCACTATGATTCTTTAAGTTGTGGGCTGTGGGGGCATTTCCTATGGTGATATTATAACCACAAACATCACTAATCCTGTGTCAAAACGTGTTACTGTCGGAGCTGTGAATGAGTTAAAGGTTCAGATAAGAGATAGTAAGGGACGTCTACTGAACAACCACGACTTACCTATTGGTGTTGATCTCAAATTTACAAGATGTCAATAAAAGCGAGTATTTATGGAACTCGACAGAAAACGGATCTGGGCGCCGACCTCTCCAAATATACAACAAAGACCTATGTAGACTCACAAAAAATGGATAAGGGTGGCAGTACTATGACTGGAGACCTTGAAATGGGAGATAATAAAATCGTTAAGCTGGGAGACCAAATATCGCCTAACAATGCTGCTAACAAAAAGTATGTTGATGTTAAACATAGACAGCAGAACAGGGACCTGAGACAACACGTAGCTGAAAAAACGAAACCCCTCATTACTGTTTGGGCAGAAGTAAGAGGCGCTCTTCACAGAGGATATAGGTGGTCGTTTGGTGATGGGGGTCAAGACTCACAAGATTTAAGTTGTGGATATACCATGTTATCCAATGGTAGGATCATTCGTATGGGTTGCCGTCTGGTACGGGCGCTGGTACTGGTACTGGTACTGGTGTGATAGCAGTGTTTCCTGTTATAAATGGGACAGCTCGCCAGGTAGGAATTAGTAAGCCTACTAACGAACAGGCTGTTTTAGTATATTTAACCCAAGCCTTTAGAGCTGGAACAAGGCAAATTTATTAACTTTTATACACCCACTCCAAATGGAGGGACGACTTCTACTGTACTATCACTCCTAATTAAACTTGACTTATAGACTTAAGTAGTATGAAACAACAACCAACTGCGCAGCCTGATGAGAATCCCGGCCACTCCTATTGGCTGAATGAGATCAGTCTCAAGAAGCAATACCTTGAGAAAGAAATTGAAAAATATGGTGCTATGTATAAAGAATATAGGTGTGCAGTAAACTCAGTGGACGCTGTAGACACTGCTTTAGTTGCTGTGGGTATGTGTCTTGGCACAAGTGGTGCAGGTCTGATGTCTACGGTGGTTGATGCCCCTATTGCTACAGTCTTGGGTGCTACAGGGGCTGTGTGCGGGCTGGTTGCGATTGCAGACAAAGGTCATCAGTCGGCGGCTGTCGGCGAAGGTAAAGAAGCACGACCAGATTCAAATTCTGGCACAGAGCAAACTAAACACGGTTACAGATATTATTTCGGCAGCGCTTGAAGACGGATTTATCTCAGACGATGAGTTTAAGCTCCTTTCGGCCAAGATCGAAAAATATACTCGAATGAAAAGCGACATTAAGGCTAAGACGTTTGCTAGGGCATCTCCACCCCCCACACCACCTAGGTCGACCACCTTGGTCACAGGAGGTGATCGTGCCGGTACCGCGGAGGAGGTTGTGCTGCTCGAGATAAAGTGCCCCTACACTCGGAGTCCTGGGAGGGTGATTCCGAACATGTATAAGCCTCAGGTTCTGTTAGGGCTGCACCATAGTCCGGTGGCGACCATCGGGGTATTTATCGACTGCGTCTTCAGGTTGTGTGCCTACGAGGACATGGGGAGGGCTGAGGTGTATAACCAGGTGTATCACAAGGATCAGAAGAAGTATAAGGAGACGGTGGCTTGGGAGTGGGCGTCGATTGGGGGCTTTGAAGACGGCGACTATGGCACGAACGGGAGGTTTAATAGTTGCCTGGACGTGGAACAGGAGCATCACAGTCCTTGTCTGGGTAGACCGAGTGGGACAGCGGAGTGGCCGATAGGGGCGTTCTACTGTTGGAAGCTCTTTACAATGAGATTGATAACCGCTCGTCCCGATCCCGATATCGAGAAAAAAAACCCCTAAGGTTGCCCAGTTTATAGAGGACCTCGACTGCGTGAAAAATGGAACCTACACAGGTAGACTTAGCCCCAGAATGTTTACACTTAAAGACCTCTATGGATAGACCCTGGAGGCTGGTAGTATAGGTGATGGTGGTTCCCCTGCGTACCTACCCCCTGCAACTCGTGGCTCCCTGCCCCCATCTCCACCTCGAAACCGAAACTGAAACTTAATTCGACCAGGTGGTTGGTCCCCAGTTGGGGACCACTGTGGTATAGGTAAGGCTGTGCGTCAGCACCGCCGTTACCTATACTACTGATGTATACAAAAGAAAAGCTAAACAATATACAAAATAATCAGTTATTTCGTAATTAACTTTACAAAAGGGTCAAGCTGATCATAGATTACAGGTTACTTTATGTGATACAAGGGGACTTATATTATTTATCCGCAAAGGAGGGTCGGGCAATTGTGGGGGGGGGGGGGGGAGGAGGAGGAGAGGGCAAAAGGTTTTTTTTCAAAGCCTGTATGATGGAGGGCCATTTTGTTTTTGGTCACTTTAGGGAGGAGGGGCAAACGATTTTTATACAAAGCCACATTCAGCACTGACATCACTTCTGTGATGGATGAGGATGATTGTGATGCTCGCACAACTCAATTGCCCATACACACTGAGGAGGGTTCGAGGTTTCAAAGGTTTTCTTGTGGAAAACTTTGATAGAGGTGCTTTTCAAATGCCATCAATTTGGTTAGTGTGCGGGCTTCAGTTAACCATTCCTTAATACTTTTGGAAATGATATTGCTAATGTCAAATCCTAAAGGTGACCCAAACCACTGAGTTATATATAAGGAGTTTATGCTACGAGTTTCTGATTGTATATCAAGGAAGGATTACATTCCAGACATTCATCCAGCTAGGCAAAAATGCAGACAAGGAATTATACACGTTATCTAGGTAAAAAATAGTATCTTTAACGAAAAACAAGAGGCTTATTGACCTCAAAGCTCTACCACTTGTGACGTGATTTACAAATAAATATAATGACAGGACTAAATTATTGTTCTTGATTTTTCATTGCATTTAAATATACAAGACACACATTTGAGTGTGTTACCTTGGTAACAAGTTAAATGTCATAGATAACATCTCACCTAAGGAAGCTACAACTAGACTGATTATTTGGCTTTAAAGAAATTGCAACAGGTCTCAAGAATTCTGAGAAAAAAGTATTTTATATCAATAAGAACAAATGGGTCAATTGTCTTGAAGAGCCGATTTTAAGTTTGCAAGGAGATATGAACAAAATTGGGGTTCCTGTGTAATTTGGAACTGCTTTGTGAGTGGCAGAGCTACAGAAAGCAAAATTACTTCTTTTCAGTTTCCAAGTGAAAATGTAAACCGAAAGATAAGGCATTACACTTAACAAGAGGCCAATAGACCCTGAAGCTCAGCTGCTTTTGACAGAATTAAATTAAATGTTTTTCAATAATAACTTGGGAGTCAAAGGTCACCAGGGCTGATGTTCAGTATGCAACAAGTGGTCAACTTGAGACGGATCCAACATGTTTACTGATTTTGTTATCCTTACACGTGCGTAAGAAGTGTCAATACCCCAGTTAGGTAAGATAACAAGCATCACAACAAATCTAAACATTAAGGTTGAAACAAACCAGCCTTACGACTGAAACACATACAAACACACACAAACATATATATATTTATACCATGGTCAATGCCATATTGCACATTGCCCTTGCAGTTATCATCATCACAGAGCAGCATAATGTATTTAACCTAATAAAAGTCCGTTTCAAAATGCCTCACACAATATATTTAGCATGGTAGCCTTATCATCGATCCCTCAATAACTGGTTGCTTCAATAATTTCATTTATGTTTATCTTCTCTTTTCAAATAATATAAATATATTTAAAAAACAAGTATAAACATAAACAAGATCACACATAAATGGTTAATTATGTTGAATATTGCAGCAGGGGTGTAGGGCACCTTTGATAAGGTCCTGTGATCACATCCATATCACGACAGCTTGGGGGAGTTTTCAGAGGCCAATGACGTGTCCTGTAGCATCTTGTTGATTCTGTCAAGCTGGCGCTGGCGACGAGTCTTGGGTTGCTGTGGTAATGCAGGTGTCACGGCTGCTTCTTCTACACTGTTTTTAACCTGCCACAAATCCGCTTTGTATTACAAAATGCACACAGAAATCATGGGGATTTTTATTGGTTAAGAACCATAAATATTTTATCTCTCAACTTTTGTTGAAATAAAAATATACAGTTGCCCTCATAAACACTACCTCAGTTGCCATATGATCCAGGGATAATTCTGTCAGTCCACTGTGTCCTCGGAGCTTGCTAACATCCACTGTAGTAATGTATTCCACAGCAGCCTTCAATGTCACAAATGTGAATCTACACACCACAATCACTGACAAATATATACCATAATTATGCAATAGTTGTACAGGGTACGAGAAAGAGTCCCTTATGATGTACAACCACATCATATCAGTCATGGCTATAGATTCATAACAAGATGATGTGATAGGATCATCATGGTGACTCAATATGCTCAGGTATTCATACTGACTAGCCCCTGTAATTGTGTGTATAATTCATAGTATATACCAATATATGCCATAACATATCTTAGTTCATTTTGAGACATGGATTGTGAAACATGGATTTTGATGATGATAATGATTATGCTTATAAAGGTGAAAATAATGATAATAATAATGTTGACTGATATGATGATGGTAATTTTTGTGGTAGTTGATTGGCATCGTACATTTAGCTGCAGCCCTCCATCTGTTATCACGTTATGACAGACTAACACAGGCAACAAATCAAACTCATTAATTACTGAGCTACCACAATGTTTTAACGATACATACAAATAACATTCAAAGGTATTAGTTCAGATTACCTTTTTATAAAACCTCTTAAAACAATCCTTTGATCCTCTTTATTCCATCGAATATTGTCATTGAAATGAAGTCTGGTATGATACAAATCGACCTTATTTTACCTGAGATTGTCTTTGGATGATGCAGACCAATGGAAGAGTTCTATGTAATATATGTTACTGGCTAGATGGGCTGGTTTGGCTTGGACCAACACAGAAACCTGCAATATTCCACCGACTATCATGCAAATAAATAATACTTCAAACGTGTTCTGGTGTTTTTAAGGCTCGTATTGCAGTACGTGAGGTGATTTCAGAACTGGGTCAACCTGGTGTTGAGATCAGTAAGAAAGAAGATGACTTACAAGAAGAGCGATATAGTCATCAGATGTCAAACACAGCGATTCTGTTATACCACACACACAAGGCACTAGAATGGTCAGCTGCATGAAAACAACTGACAGTGTTACCAATGATATGATTATAACCATGGTCCTCGTCTTCATCAGTAGCAACATGTTGTTTTTTTTGCTTAAATGACCATTGGCAAGTGGCTGGGGTAGTTACACGACAGGAGTAAAAGCAGAATTGACTAATGGTTTCCTGTGTTGATAAAAATGTCATCAATGTTGTTCTCACCTTCTGTGATTGCAGAGTGTTTAGACTGTAGTATGTGCGAATTTACAGACTCTGTTATGCAATCCTGTCACAGTGAAAGACATTAAAATCCTTAAAAAGCTGATCAGGCTAGCCTTGTTAAATAGAGCAATAATGAGGTGGATATGAGTAGACATAAGTGGTGTATAATACAATAAGGCCCACCAAGGTGGCATTAATGAATAATGAAATGATAAGGTACATTTTATATATACTGCAATGAAAGGGCTTCAGAGGATACTCTTGATCCATAATACAATTATTAGGCTCAACAGAGTAACCTGGGTACATAATGCAATATTAATTTTCACCCAGTAAGCTGTGGTACATATTGCAATAATAAGGCTCACCAGGGTAGCCTTGATGCATAGCATTTTCTCCAGAGGGGTAGACTGCCCATCAAGACTAGATATCTTCATAACCTGTCATGAAAAATACAAGACACTGTTGATGCAACACAATGTACTGGTAACAACATGTTCTCAGCATGCCCTGGTGCCAAATAGTCCAGATGGTGAGTCAGTCTACTTACAGCTGCAGTGGTGCTACAGGACAGCTGTTCACTGATGCCCAGCTGTGTCTGGTTACATTGCTGCAGCTGGTTGAATTTCATGAGTAGATGCTTGTCTTGATTTTGTTGGTCTTGGAGCAGTACTGTCCAAAGTTTACTATGGGTAGCATCCAAGAGGTAACTATGATAAACAAACTGAAGATGTACCGTAACCCAATCATGCTGGTATATACCAAGCAATGTTACATTTGTCATTGAATCCCAACTGTAGATTATGTCCCAATAGTCAATGGACAACCTGACCAAAGGACTTCAAATTAACTGACAATCACCACATCCCCCATAGCTTCCATAACTAATCCTTTTACGTGCCCAATACCCATTCCACTACAGGAAATAAAGGGAAATATAAAAGTGATCTGAGTGAGTGAAATAAGTTGCAGAACCCACCTCTCTATACCCTGACCTACATTGTCCACTGCTCTGGGATGCTGTGCCAGAGATAGGCGCAGCTCTGATAAAAACATCTGTCATCACAATATGAACTTGTTTATAACAATGATGATGCGGAGGCTGACCTCTGATGGACAGGTGTGTTACGTTATAGCAAAACCCAATTTTGACACATTAAATTATTGGTGCATCTTATATTTGAGTGCGCCTTATACACAAGTTAACATGCTATATCTTTGAGATGCTTATATTGGGACATGGCTGTAGTCAATAGACAAACGGGTTGCGTAAATTTCCAGATGATTAACAACATAGTATTGAAAGGGACTGATTAGTTATGAGCAGAGATTTACATCAATTAGAAAAGAATAATACATAATTCATAGCACATATGGAAAATATATGATACATTTGACAAAGAGCATTGATGGTTTAGAGAGCTGACCCGATTCGTCTCGTCAGCTATGGCCCGCAGCTTGGCAGCAGCATCCCCCAAATAGCCCTTCACGACCATGTAGTTCTTCATGAACTGCCGCACACTCGTCTCCAACTGGGACATGACCTGGCAGGGAGCTATCATGAAGCCTTGAGGCCATTTGTAATAACATGTCTTATGACCATGTTTTATGACCTCAGAGATGTGTTTGGATATGATATTGTTACAGATATGATATTGTTACAATGTTAATGCTACTGTATAGTATTCACCAATATCTTAGCAACTTGGCAATATCCATTAAGCAAAGAAACCTGATGCGGGTGATAGATAAAAGTGCTGTACATACCTGTCTGCATTCCTTGAATGAATATAGGAGTCGCTTGCACCTTAAATCAAAACAAAAAAACAGACTGAAATTCTGACTGAGATGGTAACACAGATCTATTTTATCTCCATTGTGAGAGATGTGGAAGTGATACCCACTCAGCAACAGTGACTGTAGGTTCCAAGGGGTCAAACTGTTCTGGAATGCGAGCAGTCACCTGTTTCATACAATGTCCAAGGTTTCAATACGTCACTTCATTCCAAAAGTATTACACTACATATCATTCAATTCCTTTGACAATTGATTCAATATGTTGACCAACATCAATAAGAAGTAAACATATGAATTGCAAATATTCTGTGAAGTCATGGAATCAACTAGCTTCAGATGACATTGCAAGTATAAACAACTGTCATTGGATTCAGTCAAATTGATACCAAGATTAACAAAAGGGCACCAACCTTTGGCAACAGGTTGTTGGAGAGAGGTCTCTCTAAGACCAGAATACGAAACTGCTCATAATTCTGAAACAAAATAAAGTGAAGCATTTCAATATTGGATTTAAACACAGAGGGATTAAAAATATGATGCACATTTCCCATAAAACATTTCTTTACCTGGTTGTAACCTAGCTCTTCAAAAAGAATCTTCACTGGAAATCCTTTCAAAAAAAATATAAAACATGACACTAACAGTATACTTTAATTAATTATTTATATCAGGGCATGTCCATGAAAACATGGTCAAAATGTTGAACTGAACTATAATTTTCATTCTGGATTTCAGTAAATCTTGCTGTTTACCTCCCTTGTCTATGATGGCACCCGCTTCAATTTTGTAGGTAGCAGGGTCATCAGTATTGGATGACACAAATTGCCTGTAACATATATTGGAGATGAGTGAAGTGAACATGTATGCAAGGGATCAATAAATATACAAATGTTAAAAATATATAATGGAGATAAATATAAAAACTAGTTCAGATTGTAGAAAAGGTTGAGTTTGTCTGTAATGTCAGATGTGGCTAAAAGGGCCTGGGTCAACCAAACATTATATGTGATTGGTAATTGCTTTGAAATAATTATAAATAAACACATGTGCACCTACCCTTTATAATAAGGTGACTTTTGCAAGATGTGAGACTCTGGACCCAACAGAAGGACGAATAAACAGAGCACAGCAAGATGCTTGGATTTTGCTCATGTTAAAAGTCAATATAGTGAATTGAATAAGTTTTAGTGAAGTTGCATCTCACCGATGAATGTCTGTGCAAAGTGAGAAGTTGATGAGAGGGCAGAAGACTGTGGAACACATATTAAACAGCAGCGTTTCTGTGCTTGTTTAAAGCAGTTGCAGTATTCATTCTGTAATGAAATCAAATCAATATGATTAACCATAAAGTTCATATTCAACTCTAAACCCAGATCTGATAATAACAGCCCCTGTCTGTTTCATCATTTGTAACCCATATAATTCACAGTTTACAATAGAGGGTTATCAAGCTGGCATTTCTTAGGCTTTTCCTATTATTCAGCCGTTGAAATTTCAGATTGAACATAATTGCAATCTACATCACTACTAAAAGCAAGCCAAGCAAGAACAGCTTGCAGAGCAGCTGCTTTCTGTAATCAACACAACATCTTCAGCAACTGTGGCTGCAATGGCAACATGTCTGCATAATTTGCAAGGTCGACAAATGTAATCACAGCTCACAATTGAATTTTTTCACTTGATGACTACAACAACAACGATTATGGAAGTTGATAGCCATTTTTATAATGATGGACCGAAGCATACACTTCCTATATTTGGTTTCTTTATTAAGAACACACATACAGTAAGTCAATAGATAATAATAACAGTGGCGTAATGAATGGACAGTCTTTGTATCAGTTGTAAACAGTGCTTTATAGTCAACGGTTCCCTATTTGACATTTGCACAAACATAATATGTGTGTGCAAAGTCAATTGTTAGCGTTAACCAATCGAATCGTATGTGCATGACATCACTTAACTTTGCCCCTGATACTCAGTGATAGTGGGGTACACTTTACATAATAAATATTCATCATTTGAGCTAGTTTTATCCAATTACACACGAATAGAGGAACGGCGGTTTCGACTTTTGGTTTCGAGTCAGCGTTCAAGATGGCTGCTCTTGCACTTGTAAACAATGTCAATGACTCATTTGTCTTTGGCGGAGCAGAATTAAGTGAAAATAAATAAGTATAGGCTGCAGTTTCATGGGAACGCTTGTGCATCAAAGTATTGATGATGATTCTGATGTTTGTAGCGATGTATGAAAGAGGTGATCAAGCTGTCACTTTCGATAGCCGACGCGGCAAAGGTGAAACAGAGTTGTGGCGAGAGATTGAGCACTGCCAACTTTCATCCTGTGAGCCTAAACATGGCCCCATGACTATCTATATGGAGATGAATGGGTTTCCTAATGCGTACATAATGTACGACAGGCGCAGCAACCAACAAGCAGCAGCTGCACTGCGCTATTTACTACTGTTAGGTGGCATCAGATCATCAAAACACCAGGGTCGAGTGCCTTGCCTACCTACAGTGCAGGTGTGAGAGATCGTAAGTAGTAAATAGCGCGGATGCTGTCGGAGGCGAAGTTTCTTTGCCTAGCGCCTTACAAGTTACATATTCGCAAACTAAACTAGAATTCCACAAAATTATATAGTATATGGGTACACAAATATAGCCCTACAAGACGTCTGAGTATAATTTCATGTTACCGTTACGACCGGAGCTAACACAAATAGTGAGTCAATGGATTATGATAGAAGAACCTTAGCAGTAGGCTACGCGCAATAGTAAATAGTCGCGAGAAACTCCGCCACTCAAACAACACACGAGAGTGACTAGCTCCGGTCGAACGGCAACATGAATTTATACCTCTACTCAGACGTCTTGTAGGGCTAGAGTAGTAGAGAGTGACGAGGGGTGGACAGGGTGAAGCATCATTTGCTGGTGTAACTTCAGCGATATTGTGATTGCAAATGGAAATCATAAAACCAGTAGCCACAACTTAGATAGAAATTATATTTATAATAGATACAAATTATATTTAACCTGCAGAGCCTTATAAAATGGGTTATAATCCAAGTCATCCTCGGTGTATGCCATTTGATTCAATAAAAAGACAGATTCGTCTGCATGACTTTTTGAAGTAATCATTTGCTATATTGCGACCCAGACGTTTTTGTTTAAAGCGCACGGGCGATTGGTGCGATGCCAAGCTTCCGGCATTTTCTCCCGCAAGGGGCCGCTTCCTGTCCCTTTCAGCATATCCCTTTCTCATAACTGATTCACCCAGTCCCGAGATTCTCGGGAGTCTCCTTACGCCAAAAACATAGTTCTAAAAATTACTACTCAATACAAGTACACATTCGAGTCAAATTCTGCACGTGGTTTTACACCACAATCAGTTCGCTGCAAGGTTCGCGAAAACAGTTTTCTTCATATGATTCTAACACCTTGTAATTACGGATGCTAATATTAGAAAACTCACGAGTTCTTCACATTCATATTTAAAAAGAAATCACGTGTACACAGACGCGGTGGGCACGGAAGGGGGTGGGGAAAGATATTCGAAAATGGGTATCATCCAGTCCCTAGCATTTCTGAAGATGAATTAGGATCGTAAAGGGTGTTGATATTCATATTTCAAGAAGTGACCGGTTATGCCATTGGAAAATCGGGTGAATGCAATGGGTAATTTAAACGAGGTAATGCTCTCCCAATTTAATTCATCTGCAATTAAAAATAATAAGGCTCTAAAGTTATTGTTTCAATAAACGAAAGGGAAAATTATGGTGTGAATGCATTATCAAAGTTCACTGTTGTGCAACACATAGCCATCTTTGTTTTAAAGTTCTGGGAAATTGACACATGGAAAAATCTAACTATCATGGAAAAAATATATTTTATGGTTGGTGGTCATATAATAAAATCAAGTTGGCTGAAATTGTATGATTTATGAGAGGTAAAACAAAAACCTTGCAAATAGTTTGCTGTGAAAGATAAAACATGATTAGAGTTGATAAATGGGCTTGTTTATTTAAGCCAGGTGCATGTAAGAAATGGAATAAACAAAAAAACATTGCACACAGCAAAGGTGGGGGAGAAAACCACCACCACAACATGAAAAGATTGTACATTTAAATAAACTACAACAAGACAGGAAAACAGTGGAGGGTGGGATAGGAAAATCAAAATTGTGTGTGCAAGGAACAGAGTCACAACAGGAAGTGATTACCATCCCTATCGGCTAAGCAATTAGTTAAAAGTCATGTGACCTCCACGCAGGGCAGTAAGCTGTTGGCCAATAGATCACATGAGCATCAAACAAGTATAGAGAGAGAGAAAGCCAAACATTACGACATTAACAATCGCTATGTCTCCCAACTATATTAAAAGACAGAAATAAGAAACCTGCTTGGCAATATGAATGTAAACACATGAACACCTCCATAAAAACTATTTAATTATGAGCATATTGAATCTGCATTTCTTAACAACTGGATGACCAATCATGCACACATATAATATCATGCTATTCTAATTTACTAATATTAATATCTATGCTTTGTGTGTGTAATACATAGAACATGGAAATGGCATCTCTTTTCCACTGAAGTGTTTTGGTCAATCTATTGATACAATTCTCACATAATTAGTATTCACAGTCATGGGGCATTTCTATCAAAAATTCAGTCACATTATTCAGAAGCCGAACGTGACAAGGCTTCCTGTCCTCCCCGCACGAAAAGCATAGATGATAGTGTCTCAACCTGGACAAGGTTATCTTCATTGGAGTCTGAAATTCTGAAGCATGGACACAAACAAATGAATACTATTTTATAAAATAAAAACGAGTCATTTTTTAATTATGAATTGTGACTCAGTAAGGAAGAACAGCTTTGTTCAAGCAGTTTTCGTTACCAACACTTCCAACAAGTAGGCTTTAATTTATGAGAGAGCATGCCAGAGACCCAGAACCAGACCAGTGGACCCCAAGTTACAGGACAGTAAACATGAATGACCATGTGAACCCTAGTGTGTATACAGCGTATGTAAATGCCGTAGAAATCACTGAAAAAATGCATCACTACCATTTCTCCCTCCCTACCCCCCTCGGACCCCGCGTCAACCACACTGGCATATGCATGCACCGATGCGGTGTACTTCTATTTCATCGCTCATTCTTCCAAAATTAACTGAATCGACAATTTGTCACAAAGCCTGCATAATCAACTCTAATTTATTGAATATATAAATACAATTACTGAACATTAGTGTGATACATTAAGGTTGACAATTGCTTACCAACGACAGGCTTGTTATTTTCCCGATCAGAAACACCGCAAACATTGACAGACGCTGCCATCTTGCCATCTTGCTGGAACTACTTTCGGCTCAATCCCATGATTCTTAGAACGAGTTATGCGAAAGGTCAGTGCGAGAGAGCGCGCCACATTTCGGGCGAAAATGAAGCTTCCGGGCGTGGAGTCGCTATATCTAAAAGGTATGCAATAGACCGGGGCAATAGGTCACTGTCGCTGGATCATCCTTCCCCCGTTCACCCTTTAAAACGATGTTTGTTCCTGGAATAGCATACAAAAGGAAAGGATGGATTTTGTGATGCTTAATAAATCATTTTCGACAATGGAGCATTTGACGTTGGACGAAAGACTTTCAAACGGCTAGTAGTCCACATTTAATCTCCGTCATAGTGCTAGCATATATAAGTATGATCAAAACAGAATAACGCGAAAGATTTAATTACTAAACTGTTACATATCTAGTTAATCACACAATCGTAGCTTTCGCCACAGGCCGAAATTATATAGTCCCATGATCCCACCAAAATTATTTTTGTTAAGCGCTCATATAAAAGTGGTCGTAATTTTCCTGAATTAGTTTAACTATTTAAGAAAACAGAAATTTCAATACGAGGATGGCCTCAAAGGTATTTCAGAATTTCGGTCTTGCTTGAAGGAAGCTGATATATGACGCATAATTTCGCAACCGGCTAATTTTCGTCGTTCGCAGGTTTTACCTACCCGAGTATATAAAAACTGATTACTTACATGTTCGCATTCATGTAGCCTCAAATATTATGGTTTTTTTAAACTCAAAAGTATAATGACCTCAACTAAGATTTTCGTTTTGAAACCCAAATTATTTTAAAAGTTTTATGATATATAGTATCATATAAAATTTTAACACTTTAGCCATTTATACCATATTATATCGATTTGAGATTACAGCATTCAACATGGTCGAAATGATAGTTTAAGTCGTTTGTTTTCTATTTATTAGGTAATTTTGTGTTCATTTGAGGCATTAATCTGTTGATTTTTTAAAGGAATAACTTATTTAGTTGATATGTGTTACTTAAGATCAAATAGGTTGTTTTATTGAAACTTGTTGACTGCCTGTTGTCTACTAATTTCCGCTCGTCGGATCTGCTGATAGTGTACTCGGCTGCTTAGTCAACAGTTCATTCTGTCAGGAGCTGATTGGGAATGGTTACTAGACGTTAGTCTAATATTACCCGGTTTACAAATTTATACCTTCCCTTTGTGAGTTTGGCAATGTAGGACATTAAGGCCAAAAAACGACTTGCCCATAGGTCAAGTAACAATCTAAAACCACTTGCCCGACTACCAAAACCACTTGCGCGAAAAACAGAACTAGCCGAAACCTTAATAAGGTTTATTAAGATACACTATATATACAGTCAACTTATGTGTGGTACTGTGCGATGAACTGATACAACATCTGCGAAGTGAGCTTCAATGACCTTGTAGTTCCTAATCATTGTTTGCAATGCTCTTGAGATGTGGGTATCCACCTGGTTGCTCCAAGGTTGGTTGGCTTCAGCACCTAAGTGTTAAGCTATTGCTCTCAGTTCCCACAGGCTTTCTCATCTTCAACAATTGCCCCTGTAGGTCTGGGGTAGAATAGGCCCACTGTATCCTCCTACATGTCGTAAGAGGCAACTAATAGGGGGGAACCTGTTGGCCGTGGGTTGCGACTTGTGTCGGTGGGCAATGTGTTCATGGTGGTTGATCGGAGTGGTCCTTGCAAGGGCCATTATTTAGCAACTATCACATAAACTCATTCATGGCAACCTGCATCTTGGAAATATGACATCACATTATGCAGTTTCAATTTCACTCTCTATGTGGCTGTTAGTATCCAGAAGTGTTATTTGTTTTTGTGTAAAAGTAATAAAATTCGGAAAGCAACAGTTGGCTTGCTAAGATCCCTGTCTGAGTATGTGTCTAGCAACCGTTCTTGTTTTCCAAACAAACATGGTGATAAGATGTCAGAGATTTTAACTTTGTCTGGTTGGATTCAGTCACCTTCGACGAAATCTCATGTAAACTTGTTCATAAACATTCATAGATGTGAAAATTCATTCTTCATATGAACTTCCATGTAAATTTTCACCCAAACGAGGAATAGTACCATCATACCACTGTGTTGTCTATTTATGTTGTGATCTATGATCTACCATGCATAACATGCTATGAAATATTTGCATTGACAGAGGGTAAGTTGTTAAAATAAAATTGGTCACAGAGGGTGACGTATAAGCCCGTCTTGGGCTGGATCAGTCTTGTGTCCTCTCTTGTGCGGTCAGATTGTAGAACCTCATCAGTTACTTAGCCTGAGGACTCTAGCCTGTATTGCTGTCATACAGTCCAACCCTATACCCCACCAAAGTGAAATGAATGAGATTTTGACCCACACACAATTACGTCTCTATAACTTGATAGAATGCGCTGCCTGTTATGCTTCATGGGTGTTTGGTCTGGGAAGGATGGCTGGATTGCTTACCAACATCTAAATATAGAAGTAGGCACCAAACTGAATGAAATTGGTTTATTTAGACATAAGCATCTGAGCGTTATCGACCTTCTATATACATTAAGTATGTAATATTAATGGCAGAGTCATTAACAGAGAATTTTTTGACCAAATTTCAAGTCATTACAATCGTCCTTGCCTATTGATGTTTGATAATCATATATAACCCAAAAATTTCCACCCCTAGGTGAATTAAAGCGTTGACATCACAATGGCAAGCAAGCGCAGTGCCAGTGATGCTGGGAGTACAGCCGGTTCGGACTCCCCCAGTGGAGCACCACCCCCAAAGAAGAAACTCCTTACCCAATTCGAACCAGTCAAGATTGGGCCTGTTTACTCACTGGTAAAGCATTCTGTACTCTCTTCAAAGTTCAACTTCACATCCTTAATGGTGAATGTGGTTATTGAGGTTCTGAAAATATATCAACACCAAGTGATTGCATATTTCTCAACAAATAACACGTATTTCAACAACAATTTTTTTTTTTTAATTCCTCTTTTCTCAATTTTGATTCCATTTCAGGAGGAAATGGATTTGAAGGTTCTACAGTTTCAAAATCGTAAGCTGGCTGAGCGGATTGAACAGAGGCGTAAAATGGAGGAGGACCTGAAACAGAGAATAGAGCAGTTGGAACAGAGACAGACGACGGATGATGCAGTGCTCGTCATTGTCAATCGTTATTGGAATCAGGTAGATTTTGCAACCTTCTGACTTAGGCTGAAAACTTTATTTTAGGTTGAATGGAATGGAAAGCCATAAACATTGTGATTCAATCTTGTTTATCAAATCTAAATGGGCACCGCTAGTGATGAACACGTCTCTAGAGACAAATGAACGGATTGATTTCAGTTGGATGAAGATGTGAGAGTTCTGCTCCAGCGATTTGATGCTGAAAGTGCCGATGAAGCTCTAAAGAAAAGTGAGTCTTTTAACAATACAATTTGTCAGGAGTTAGTGGTTTGAATCTGTAGTGGTCATCCTGCTGTATTATAGGGAACCACTCCGTCCTATACACGTGTAGCAAATGCTGCTTTCCTCTCTGTGCTGTCTGTGCAACCAATAAGTGTGTGCTGGATGCCTCAGCTGAATAGATAGATAGCTTGAGAAGGAGAACTTGCAGCTTGGCCAGTGTCTTGCAATTACATATCAGCCATAATATTCCTCTGTGAATAACATCATATTGACATTCCTTGTAGCTACATTGCCGGGGCTTATATTCAATAGCGCCAATTAATGTTGATATCATTCCACTCCATGTAGATGAGAGTCCGGCCGTCACTTCATTCTTGACCCTCCTGTCGCAATGGGACCGTCCAGAGATCGACGAGAAGATGAGGCAGCGCGTGGAGTTCTCCAAGAGGGCCATCGGCAAACTGCTGACTGCATATGACAGACTTCTGCAGCACAATGATAAACTGTGGGGTGCGATCAAAGGCAAAGATGAGGACATTCTGAAGAAGGAGGGTAGTGAGGAGAAAGACAGTCAAACAGGTAACCTGTTGATGCTAACAGATATATTAGAAGCCAGTATCTGTGAAAACATATGATAGAGGAATGATATATTGTTTTCGTGGTGTTGATTGGAAATTATAAGTTGCTGTGGTTGATGATGATGATTATGAAGATGATGATAAATGTGCAGCCCACCAGACAAACTACTCATAACCACTTACTCATATTCTCTTCCAGATGTTAAAGTAAAGCTTGAGAAGACGGAGCAAGAATTAGAAGATGCCAAAAATACAGAGGCAGAAAGCAAGCCAAGCACAGCCGAGTTGGACAGCGCGGCGAAGCGTGAGGGCGGTGAAGGGAGAGCAGTGGTCCTGAGCGAAGCCACGACACAGGAGCTGGACCGACTGATGAAGGAGAATAGTCGTCATCAGGACATGGTGACACAGCTCCATCAGAGGCATCATGAGATCAGCCTACAGGTTCGCCTCTACATCTGATATCACCATGCATACAAGTTCCCAGCAAATATTTAATTCCATACAATTCTAAAACAGTGTTTGTTTGTATCAGAACTCAGAGTTAAGTGACCGTCTTGGAGCTGCTGAGACGGAGGTGGCTGAGTTGAAGAACCAGGTGGAAGACGTGGAGTATTATCTGGCCGGCTCACAGCAGACCGTCGAGAAACTGGACCGGCATCTGGCCGACGCCCACCAGAAACTCCTGACATTTCAGGAGGGAGAAATAAGCGTGCAAGGGGGTGGCGAGGGTGTCTCTAAAAATACTGTGAGCTGAATATGTATGTGTGTGTGTGTGTGTGTATATATATATATATATATATATATATATATATATATATATATATATATATATATATATATATATATATAAACAATCAATTATTTCTTGAGGTAACCAAAGTTGTCATATCTATGTCATCTAGATACTAGGTAGTCGAATGAATCATTTGTTTCTGTATACCATATATTGGCAAAGACTACAAATTGCATGTGACATTGTGTGTGCAGTTCAATGAGATAGCCCACGAGCTAGAGGAGCAGAAGGAACAGGCCACCAACCGCCTCCTGGAATTGGAGAAGTTAAACCAAGAGCACCAGGAAGCTATGAAGGAGATGGAGAAGCTCAAGATGGATGTAAGTACCTCGCTTCATCAACTGGCAGTCTGGTTATAGCCTTGCTGTGTCCTTCACGCTTTATCTAATGTTGATGTATAGTGTCTTGTTGCTGCAACAGAGAATAGATTATATACCCACAAAGATGCTATGAATATCTGAACAAGAGTTGATGAGGCAGACCGGGTTGAATGAACAACAGGGATGGGGGTATGATAGAGGGTAAACATTAATTCCCACTTGGTCTTTCATGTCAAGTGGCTCTGTCTTATCATATGCCACTTCACCTGCTGTTAATAAGTGTATAGAGGTAGTATATATGTGCCGCATGACGGGGTATGTTTTTGGGGCCTCTCGACTTGTAAAACAGGTTTTTGGGCCTCATACTTGTATGACGGGGTATGTTTTTCAGCTTCAATCTGTACGACGGGTTATTCATTTGCATGATACCTTGTACGACGGGGTATGCTTTTGGCCATTTTGACCTTGTACGATGGGCACGGGTTTTCAAGGTTCCGCGGCACACCCCCATCCAGAATAAGGCCAAGTGCCCCCCCCCCCCCCGAGAGGTTAATCACTTTTATTGAGGTTATATTTTGGATTAAGATTTCCTTCCAAGTCCTGACTCGACCTCAGACTCATTTCCCGTGGCATCATTGCTTCTCACCTGACTGATGTGCCCTGTGACAGTTGGCCACGCTGCCTGAGAGTGTCATCGCAGAGACAACGGAGTACAAGGTGCTACAGTCACAGTTCTCGGTCCTCTACAACGAGAGTATGACCATCAAACAACAGTATGAGGACGCTCGCAACTTACAACTCTCCACTAAGGCTGCCCACCTCCGACAGATAGAGCAAATGGAGGTCAGGTCAAAACATGGCCCAATTGCATATCAAAGTTTAATTGTTATAATATTAATTGTAGTTCATGACAAGCACAAGTTGATTTTATTGGTCAGAGTAGGTGGTTAAATATAGGTTCATTTTTTTATTATTGAGGAATTGGAAAACAAATGTTAATGAAAAACCCATTTTCTGAACCAAATTGAATTGTGCAGTGTGTGATATATGCTGGTCAGCTGTAGTATGCAGCTTGTTTGATGTGTGTTCCTGTGTATTTTTATCAGAGCGAGGAGTTGTTGTGTCAGAAGAAGCTACGAACGGAGGTGATCCAACTGGAGGACCAGCTGGCTCAGGTCAGACGAGAATATGAGATGCTACGCATCGAGTTCGAACAGACGCTAGCAGCCAATGAACAGACGGGTAACAACAAATACTGAAGTCTATAAGTTTTGGCGTACAATAAGGCAATCTCTTTAGGTTTATCTGACACAGTCAACACTGATATATTCTCTTGAGGTGGTTATCTAACTTAACAATCTCTAATGGTTGTGTTCTTTGGGAGTACTTCCTCAAGAATTGTATGGATGATGTATCATCCTCCCAGGTTGAAGCCGCCTTTTACCCAGGCATTGCATACCTGACAAGCTCTTTATTCTATAGATGGTCAATTGTTGGGTTGTTGTGCAGGCCCTATCAACAGGGAGATGCGTAACCTTATCAGCAGTCTGAAAAACCACAATGAGCAGCTGAAAGGGGAAGTGCAGCGCTACAAACGCAAGCTGAAGGAGGCTCAGAATGACATCAACAAGGTGGGCAGCAACGCACATCCACTCCAACCAATGGCTCTCTTCTATTAACTGACCTTAACTTTTGCAGTCAGTTGTGTGAAGGGACATTAGTTTTGTATAAACGTTCCTGTTTTGTGTTACCGTTACAAATTATAAAAGCAATTGAAATTATACCCACAAGTCCAAATGGCACTGCATCCATCAGATTTATGAAATTGTGTTAGCTTCTGTTTAACTAGTTGGTTCCAATAATAATTCGCTGTCAAGAAACTAAGGATGGACTTAAATTGTGTGATGTGTGCCTTCTGTTCACCCTACCCCCACCCCTTCATGATCACTCTTTTATGAATATTGCATTTGCACTTCAAAAATTGATCCTATTATGGCTAACCTTTATTGAGCTTGTTATAATAGCTTAGTAGATGTGGCAGTAGTGCAGTTGTGGTATTTTGAAGCTAGGCTTGACATCTCACACCATACAACAAGACTGTCTTACCTATGACAATTCTACATACTCATTTTATACAAAGCACCTGTAATTCGTTAAATACGCCAAAGCTGTATTATCCCATATATGGTTGCGAGGCGTACGTGTTTGGGGGGATTTGTCTAACACAGCATGATGTTTTGTTACGGCCTAGCTCCACGAGAACCAGGATAGCCTCAGCGAGCGTGTGCATGCTTTATGGAGGCAGTCTGCTACTCCTAGAACCATTCCACTGCAGGCCCTCTTCTCTGTGGGCATTCAGTGTGAGGTATATGCCCCCGACACCAACTCTCTCCTCAAACTCTACTTGATCTATCTCTCTTCCATACAGAGGCCGATTTGTCAGCTTTTTCATGAGTTGATGTTATGTTTTTATTCACTGTTTTTGTCTTGTTGTTCTTGCTTGTTTGTTTGCAGAGTTGCACTGCCTGTGGTGTTTCTATTGCTGTTGTTTGATTGTTGTTTGTGTGTTGTTGTTGTTGTGTGCTGTTTTGTACAGCCACCTGTTGAACAGATCATGTGTTCTCTGTCCTTACAGACATGCGGCCATGCTCTCCACACCTTCATTTAATGAGTACAGAAGTACAAAACATTCCATTTCAAATTAAGATTAGGGGGTGTCAAAATGATTTAGGGGGTGTCAAACTGATTTTTGTTTGCACTGACAACTAACTTGTACCATATACGCATGTTCTCCAAGCCAATCAATAGCACCTCACTAATCTTCCTCGACCCAATTACAATAGGTGCATATGATGAATGTGAGGGTGGATGTCTCCCTCTTCTCATCTCACCCTCCAATATAACACCCCATTGACGTGACAGCTTCTGTTTTATCCACAGTTAAAAGCAGACCAAAAGACAGCCCCTCCCCCAGACTGTGGATCTGATCGTGAGGACAAGACTTCCCAGAGTAATACAGCCACCAGCACCGCTGCTACGGCTGCTGGTTCAAAGAAAGACGAGTTGACTGGAGCCCTCACGCCCTCACACATGTCCCCGTCTACAGGCGGGGGTGGGAGGGAGGAGAAGGGCATGGAGGAAGCATGTGGTGAGAAGAAAGAAGACGGGAGGTCAAGGGTGGAATCAGAGGTCATGAGAGAATTACGTACAGAACTTAAGTGAGTTTGTCATGGTTGTGTTTATCATCTACTGATGAATACTTTTGCTCATGACTGCACATTAATAGATATGGGGTTCTAGGTTATATGTGCTTTTGAATGTCAAGTCCAATCATGTACCCTAGCCGGGACTTAATGTCTGTGTGGCAGGTGAAGCTAATAAAAAGACCAACATACCCAATTCAGATCTTCCCAATGCAATCTGTAATTTGCACCAAATAACTCGAGGTTCCCTGAATGACCTTTTCAGTTTCCTTTTGGTTACTGACTATGCCACAACAGTCAATACCATACCCAATCAGGTGTGTAATGCCTTTTAATATATCCTTCCAGGAAAGTACAGGATCGAGAAAGAGACCTCAAACTCCTACTTGACATGTACAAAAGCTCTGCCAAAGAATCTCGTGATAAAGCGCAACTGATGATGGGCGAACGGAAGATGAAGCAAGAGATTGAGGACCTCAAGGCTCATATACGCAAACTGCAGGTCATCTCGCTTGGCTATTGATTGATGTTCTACCACACAAATGGTTGTAGACACTGTGGTTGTTTCAATGTTCATTTTACAATGGTAGCTTGTGAGACCCACAAATATAACCATTACCATTTTGTGGAACCCATAGGTATAGATTAAAACATATTGAGGTATCCAGTCCTCAACTAGAGTCATGCAAGCAATGGAAAGTCTTGAAAAATGTACATCACCATGACTTTCAACACTGCAGTTGGCACCAAAGCCCCTTTCATAGTCTTTCCCTGTATCAGTATTTCTAACAACTAAGTCCCAGTTGCTGTATCCACTGGTGTTGGTGTATATGTTATTAGGAGGCTGAGAGGAAGGAAAGGAGGAAGCTGGCAGAAGATGATGCCCTCCGAAAGATAAAGAAAATGGAGGAAACTATAACAGAGCTCCAGAAAGCCTTAACACTGCAAAAGCAGGTGTCTATTTTGGGTTCTATTTCATCATCGATTCCTTGGGCCATGAAGCACTGCTGATATCAGTGAACCTGACATAGTGTTCCACCTCCAGAATATATTTTCTTAGCTTTGCACCTGACCTTGAACCTCATATGACCTTGCACTAATATCCTTTGTTTTATTAAGGAGGAAGAAACTTTGCTGAATGAAATGGAGGTCACAGGTCAGGCCTTTGAGGATATGCAGGAACAAAATATACGTCTCATGCAACAGCTGCGAGAAAAGGACGATGCCAATTTCAAACTGATGTCTGAGGTGAGAGCACCTGTTCCTTATGAATGTTGTCTTTCTTAAAAATTAATCAAGAGCCGGGCATTGATAACTCAGGTTGCATCTCCATTGCTTTAATGTATCTCAAACAAGTTGTTCTGGATCAACTATGCAACAGTATACATAGATCATACTCTTGTGACATTTATCGTCATTGTAAGAAAATGCATCTTTTAAACATTGTACGCTCATCTAATCTGTAGTATTTATAGACTGTAGTATTTATAGAAGGTAGTATTTATAGACTGTAGTCCACGAAACCATTCACACTGCTGGGTGTTTGTAGCGGATCAAGTCCAACCAAATCCTGAAGCTGATGCGTGAAGAGAAGGAGGTGTTGGGGGAACAGGTGACCACTTTACAGATGCAGGTTGAGGCTCAGAACCAAGTGGTACGGAAGCTGGAAGAGAAGGAGCGCATCATTCAGAACAACCTGGCCACAGTCGAGAAGGAGTGTGGGTGAGCATCTTAAAGCAACCCCAAAGCTAGTAATCAATAATTGTCCCCATGTTCAATCTGGATTGAGATAAGCAGGCTTATTTTCAGAGAAAACAAGTAGTTTAGAGGGGTCTGGTGTTGGGCTTTTCAGATTGCGCCAACAGACATTGGATGGCCACAAGCGAAAGGCAGTCGAGAGTTCACAGACAGCAGCTGATCTCAAACTACACCTGGATAAGTACCACGCCCAGCTGAAGGAGGCTCAGGCTGTCGTGGCTGACAAGACCAGCGCTGTACAGCAACAGAGCTTCAAATATAAACGCATGCAGGTAACAGGGTTCTACAACTTCAAATATAAACGCAGCATGCAGGTAACAGCTCTACAGCAACAAACTTCAAATATAAACTCATGCAGGTAACAGCTCTACAGCAACAAACTTCAAATATAAACTCATGCAGGTAACAGCTCTACAGCAACAAACTTCATGCAGGTAATAGCTCTACAGCAACAAACTTCAAATATAAACACATGCAGGTAACAGGGTTCTACAGCAACAGAGCTTCAAATATAAGCACATGCAAGTAACAAGTGCTTCAAATATAAATGCATGCTGGTAATCCACACAGGATAATTATGCTTGTCCTGCTTGCAGGAGGAGATTGCCAGTGCCAGACGGAAGCTAGAAAGAGCGAAGAAGATTGAGATGGCTAGCTCAGCTGACGAGGTTCTCATGGAGGAGATCAGAGAGTATAAGGTAGACACTACCATCCAATATACCAGATCTTGTTAATGCCCTCTCTCATTGCATTTTTGTCCTTAAACATCAGATTATGGGGTGCCCTCCAATGGCATTCAGTCAGTTTGTTAATCATGCCTTGTCAGCCAGAGAGCTGTAAGGATCAACACTTAGGAGTTGCTGCTGTGGTCCAAGCTTGTGGGAACGTCATAAACCTAGTCCAGCGGGATTGTCAAGCTGCCCTGTGTTTAATTCATTGCCAAATTACTGAGATTTGTCCTTTTTTCTTGTCAACAGGAACAGCTGACTTGTCCCTCGTGTAAGGTGAAGAAGAAGGATGCAGTGCTCACCAAGTGTTTCCACGTCTTCTGCCTTGTTTGTCTGAAGACTCGATACGAGACCCGTCAACGAAAGTGTCCTAAATGTAACGCTACGTTTGGAGCCAATGACTATCATAGGATCTATCTGGAATAACATGCTCCACTGCCAGAGGATATTCCAGGGGTGTTCTATGAAGAATATTGATGAGTGAAGGTGTGTCCATGCCAAACTTAAGTCCAGCCCAGCTGTTAACAGGTGCTTTAGCATTGTTATGCAGTGTGTGGATAGCGCCAAAGAATCTCCTGAGCTTAATGCTCATCACTAACTTGCTGTATCATTGCCATTGTGCTGAAGGTGTGCCGGACCACCTGTGTCAAGTTGATGGTCTTGTGACCAAACTATGCTGCCAGAACTTGGGTTAATAAACTACATTTGTTGTCTCTTGGATTTCCGTCATTTTGGAGAATTATTCCTCGATTCACCACACCATCATTGCTCCCTCCAATATTCAATTGTGTGCAATTGCTTCCATTTTTGTATTTTGGGCAATTTAAGTAACCGGTTTTTGTATTTGGAAGTCAAAATCATTGATAATTTGTTGATTATGGCACCTTAAAACAACCTTTATTTTTGTTTACAATCGAATGCAAAGATGAAGTTAGTATGCTTGTTCTATGACACCACTCTCTGATATTATCACTCGAACCCAGGGACCATTTTCAGCTTCAGTTGTTCAATATGTCTACCAAATGCCATATTTAAATACTTCAAATCCTGTCAAAAATGATCAGCAGGACTTAACAAATACCATTAAAATATTTGGGATGACTGATCATCTTACAAATTTCTCAAAAGCAGTATCAAATGAGAAGCTTTATTCTCAGTATAAGTTTGATGAAATACACCTTTGAATGCTTTTTTGATCTTTTCCCAATCATTTTCATACACATCAGATAAACAAATCGGATGGTTTTGCTCCACTAATTGCATAAAGAATACAACTTAAATACATACATTTTATTCATATGCCATTTGATGTCACTTTGCCTTTCAATGGTGGTGTGACGGGGGGTTCTTCTAGGTTGAGTTCATGTCTCAACTGGGTGAGGGGTTTCTCCCAATGCTTCTCAAAATACACACTCATCATGTATTTGGCATTGCGTCCATTCCTTATAGCCCACCACAAGTGTGTTTCAAAGTATTTCTGCCTGTGACTGTAATAAGAATGAAAGACAACAATGTTAGCATAGAAATAATACTGGTTCTGATTTTACTTAATTTTATAAAATCATTTAGCCCAAAATACAAGATCAACTCAAGGATACTCAAAGGTGTTTAACAATGATGAAATGAAACAGTCAATGAGATACACAGACTGATTCATATCACACCATGTGTAACCCGTTAACAACTACACATTGTTATGTTTGACAGAGGATGATGGATGACTGTCTGTAGACACATGGCACAATGTACCCACAATGCACAATTTATCTGAATTTCGTCCATTGTATATAATGCTGTGAAGCAGTGGGTAGGTTCTGATAACTAAAATACAGACTACATTATTGCTTACACTGGTCCTAGCCTGATAGGCCCAAACAAGGCACCCAAAGCACACATTGGCAGACCTGTCTGTACAGCTTCAAACCATTTGACAGTGACCTCTCCTAGCATGTGTGTGGGCATGCCCAGGACCGTGTGGAAGAGGTCGTGAACCTCTCGGTATCTCTGCATGACATAGGCAAGGTCAGGGTCATCCACAAAAGCAACTGGCTCCCTCTCATCTGGGTTGGCTTTCTGCAGGGAAAAGTACCATTACCTTGAACACTATTCTTGCTTTTTGTCCAACTAATCATGATGTTCAAATGGTGAAATGGAAATGGTTTTGGACACACAATGTTTGATAATTTCCATGTTTCTGAAACCAAACTTACGTTGTAATCAAGCCATCGGACATATTCCCTGCCAAAGGTATCTTCAGGCAAAGCCCTGAGGTCATCTAGGTTCACACTTGCAGTGTTTATTCGAGGTTGTTCCCTTGAAATATACAGAATGCACAAACATCATCATCATTATCAAAAACTAATGCATAGTGATAAGAAAGATCAATTAATCTTACAACCAATATTTAATTCAATGATTGTCAATATCTGCAGTACTTGGTTTATACAATATATATCAAAGCCTCACTCCAGGATCTGTCGTCCCACCGGATCTTTCATCATGCGTGACTGCATATCTTTAATGGCAAAATATCCAGTTGTTTCTCCCAATGTTGCTATCATATCTACAGTAGAAATCATAAAAGCATTTTGAGTGAAATAATAATAGCCTTTGCTTTACTATTGGAAGAAGAATCAATCTTCCGACTAAGTATTCTGAACTAACATGGCTATATTTTCAACCTATTAGAGATTACCGCCTCGCCATGGGGATGTGATGGCTACAGCTGCAGAGCCAAGTGAAAGCAGCAATTTCTGTCTGAATGAAGTTGGTATATGGCCAGTATACTGCGGCCCGTTAACTGGCACACCTTCATCGTCACTGCTGCTGCTGCTTGACTCAGAGAAATGTCTGGCACAAACTAAGCCAAAGTGACTTGGAACTGTAACATAAAGTAACAGCAAGTCTTTAGGAGTTATCTTGACCGATCGGTCTGAAATGATTTTTAAAAAATGTTTGCCCTTCCAAAGAGAAGAAATTCAATTAGTCAGACCCACACATCAGTGAATTTTATCGTTTTCCTTGCAATACACACTGTTCCATTGTTGTTACAGACAAAGTTTATGGATGAAGGCATTGGAAATTATATTCACACACCAATCCTTTCACAAAGAAACCAGTTTGGATATAAAAAAAAAAGATCCTCATTCCAATCAGGGGGAAATCTTCACTCACCATGCAACCAAACCCAACCCAACAGACCCCCACTCCATGACCCAGCCTAGTTATCCAGCCAAACCGAAACAGCTAATTGAACGAGACGTGTTACTGGTCACATACCGGCGGCAGGCCGATCACCAACTGCCAACTGACATATTATCGCTATAAAAAAAACCAGAAACATACGCACATCCAAATTATTTATTGTGTTCGAATATCAACAAACCTCGAGATCCACAGAGCTGCATACAGCGCCGAATCACAACATTTCCCCCGCTTGAATACATTATGGGGAAATCAACTGTCAAAACCTTGATCAACAATCGGACATAAACAGATAACATTTACTGGGAAGCACTTGAAGTTACCCGGCGTGGTATGCAGCACGCAGAAAGTGGTGTTTACGCATACTGCACATGCGCGTATTTAGGCAAAATGGCGGTCATGCACGAGGCGGCGATTGAAGTAAACAATGTGTTCAGATCTATTTATTGTATCATAACCATTATTCTTTGATAAGCGAATCATCCGTGGGATTATTTGTCATGTTAGGAATAAAACGAGTTAAATTAAGCCATTATTGGTCGCTAGGAATAAAAAAGAGTTAAGATATAATTACAGACGTTATCCAGTTATCACTGGCAGACGACAGTATACGCGCATATGTGCGGACAAGTGAAGCATTAGTGGGATCAGTGACTGTGTACTCTCATATTAAATGTAGCAACATAGCTTTTCAAAAATCAGGCTACTTTGTGCATGCAAGGAGTTATAACCAATAGCAGGAGTAGAAACGACGCCGAGATCAAAGAGATCTCGCGCGCAGTGCCTGCCTCGGCGAGATCGCCACGAAATCTGCGTCTCGCTCACATTTCAGTTCGGCAACTTTCGCCAGAATCACCAAACCTGATGGATTTGCCCGACGAGGTAATAAATTATATATCAATAAACACGCTGATTATCATAGTTTCCTTTTTGGAGTAATCAATATGTTTTATTCGATTAAAGTTTGCAAGTGTTTATTCCACATTGAGATGCCTTATTTTCGGCTTGGAACTTCGACATATATTTTTTAATCTCTTGAAATTTGTGAAATATTCACATAAAATTATTCTTGATATTCGTTGAGTGAACAAAGACATATCTAATGGTCACGTATATAAGCTGTTAAATGCGTACTTTTTATTGTATTGAGCTAAATACGTGAGCGATAATACCAATTCGTCAAGCTTCCAGAATTTTTCAAATTAATCAAAAACTATGTTGTATTAACCAATAACCAATAACCAAACACAATCCATTATCAATAATTGTACATTCCCTTATAGTTTACCTCCATATCGCATCCAAATACGACGTATATTCGTCAGTCCAATATGGCTGACAATGGGCGATAATTTGGTGTTATTACTTACCGGTGGCATACTTATGCATTTTCAGAATACTTCTATGTAACTAACTATAACCTAGAATATTAGTCTATTCCCAGCAAATTTGTACTTTGTGAATTTAATTTCGTTGAATGATTAATGGATAAATATTAGGTGCTGGTATCTGTGTCTGAGAACATATTTTCAATCTTTACATATCCAGTCAATTATGTTTTGCAGACAAAAACCTTTCCAGTTGCAAATGTATCCATGCCATTTCGCCTATGTTCCCCGCGAACTTGACCTCGCCCCCGGTTTCCTCGCTGGCTCGCTTGATGTCGCAATACGAAGTACGCTTAGCGCCACCAAGCGCGAGCTTGTGAAAACACTCGCTGCCGAGGCACACGCGACTTCAAAGGGCGTTGCCACTCCTTCTTTAGTTATATAACTCCTTGGAGCATACTAGTATAATTCCATGCTGAAAGTATAACTTCATCTATAAACTCAGGCTACTTAATTTGTGCATACCAGGCTACTTCCATGCTGAAAGTAGTCAGACCTATATACTTGGGCTACTCCCATGCTGAAAGTAACCACATCTGAAAACTCAGGTAACTTTGGCATGCCAATATTCCCCCTGTGCAGACCAACATACTCAGGATACTCCCATGCTGAAAGTAGCCTGAGTTTATAGATGTGGCCACTTTCAGCATGGGAGTATATTGATATGGCAATTTTCAGTATGGGCTTATACTGGCATGCAGGAAATAGCCTCAGTATATAGATGTGGCTACTTTCAGCATGGGAGTATGTCACATGCAGAAAGTTTCAGGGACGTATACTGGCATATACACACTTAGACATTTTCATTTAAATAACCACAGTTATTGCGCACTTGCGCTCTGCTCAATCTCGCTACTTTAGCGCAACTCTGATCCTCCCCTCGCTACTTTTTGCATAGCGCTACTTTCTGCACGCCATGGCGTAATCTGAGGTTTGCGCGCATGCGCAGTGCGGCTTTTCGCTACTTTGTGCATAACGCTACTTTCTGCATGTGACACCGGCTAATCAAGATTGAATGCACCGCATGGGCCGTTCTGTATTGCATCAATTAAGCCCACTCAGCTGTTCTCTGAACAGAAACTGTATGAGCGACGGAGAATACCCACCACCATATCTCGCAGTAATAATTAAGCTTACTTTTCTGTTTCGCACAGTATCAGAAGTTACAACAGTGAAACGGTACTCGATTTCAAAATTGCAATATGTTCCACATAAAAGATAAAACTTTACATCGTGTATATTTTCCCATCACGAGGAATCTCGGGGAAGCTAGCGTATTCGCCGTTGCCTACCAATATTCATTCAATATTGAAACTTTATCACCTCTGATATGTTGAATCAGTGTTAATGATCAACGTTCAATCAACGCTATTTTCATTTATATTCCACAAAATCAATGTCAGGTCCGTACGTTTCGCTGAATATATACATTGATACATGTCTGGAACATATACATTACGTTGAATATACGTTGATGCAATGACCACCTGGGGCATACCACATTTAATTACTATTTTCTTACGTCTGTGTGTATAACGGAGATGATGTACTCTGTTAGCCGCGTGGACAAGTTAGCGTTATGCTGAATGCATAATTGATTACTATAAATATATTGTATGGTTTTAGTTACGGTGATGGGGTTGCAATATTCATAATCATATCTATTTCCGTAAATAAACTATATTGAGCAACAAAAGAACGAGAAATAAATGTCTAAGATGCAAGTATCACCATAAAGTGCACTTAATGCTTTTATTCTAATTAATTGTATTATCTAATTAATCATTATTACTAACCCCACCACCACCCGGCCCAATTACGTTGGCAACCTAGTCGGATGGTAAACACGATCTGTATAACCCTCCTCGCCATCTCTTCCGGGAAAAACCTCGAATAAGGGCCAGTCCTTGAATCTATAGTTGCACGTAAATAAGACGTCATGTACGTATATCAACGAAATTGTACATGAAAGCAAAGATCTCTAAACATAACCAACACTGAGTACAAACATTGTTTAAAAACATGATAGGAACAACCACGTACCGAAAAAGCAATGATGTTATATAAATACGTACAAAGCATCGTCTATCCATTAAAAATGCAAGTCTGTCATAATCGCGTACATCACCTTTGCAAGAGGATCGACTGTCTGTAAACGGAAACTAACAGTTAACTCTCAGCACTGATCTTCATTATCCTGATTATAATATTACCCCCCACCAACAAAAGGTCGATTGCAATGTTGAACCTCCAGGGAATCAAGAAACATTTGGTGTTATTCAAAACACAGGAGAAATGCATGGTGAAATAGCTGATTCATTTCAATGTCTTGTTCGAAGGTTTACCATCCCTTGCATCAACAGAAGGCATCACTTGATCGAGGTCCTATTTTCCTTTTCCTCATAGGGATTTTTGCAGAAGGTGTCAGAGGCGAAATCCGCTGCATTATAGATAAAGAGTTATTTATAATGGATACATTTTCATTGTACCAGATCTTCAGATAATGTCCGTTGCATCGTAATTACAACTTAAGCTCGCATACATTTATACACCTGATCGACGCTAATCATCCGTAAAGTGCACTTTTAATAAAACTTTCCATGAATCAACAGAATTCTTATTTGCTCATCTGTTTTGTCAAGATCCCACCCCTCTAATAGGACTTACCATCTTGCTAAGCCCGCTCACATGTTGAGCTCATGCAAACAAAGCGTTAACTATATACTGATAACATTTTATTGGTTTTTTCAAGTAACAATGATTCAGTTTTGATATTTATGTACAAGTTATTTCTAAATATATTGTATCAACGAATGTCATTCGGTTTTCATTCAGTAAGATAATTCACTCCTGTGCTTTCACCATCTGGTCGATAGGGATAGGTTTGCCACAATGCTGGCCAACTGAGGGTCCGTAAGGCCCGGTGGCTTCTTTCACAGATGTTTTGAGCACCATTCCTGCAGCAGGTGTTTGAGGGGACTTGGGCTGGTAATCCGTCATCTTAAAGAAGAAGACTGGCTTCTCGTCGAATATGGTAGATAGTCTTCTCGTGTAGCTCTCAATCATCTCCTTACGACCTTCTAGGGATGGAGAGGCCATGCCATAGAAGATTTGTGGTGCCATAACATCAAAGCCGATGAATCGTAGTAAGTTATTCTAGAGATGGAAAACATCCGAATTTTGTAGCATTAAAATTAAGTAGGGATTAATACTATTAAAATGGTTGATAAATAACAACTGAAAATAACATACAAAGTACCAGCAAATATTCCAATACTACTCAAGTGTTGCCATGGAAATTACCATCCAACTGTTATGTAGGGCAAATGTAAAATTAAATAATCACCTGAATGGGCCATAAAGCAATGTTCATATCACCACACACGCCATCTTCAGAGAACCAACCAGCTGGGCCCCCGATCGAAAAGGACAACAGACACTTCTTTCCCTGAATCCAGAGCGCACAAAAAGGTAATTGGCTACAATTACATAACGATACCGAC
The DNA here is from genome assembly GCA_034190875.2 of Urechis unicinctus. Taxonomy (NCBI): domain Eukaryota; kingdom Metazoa; phylum Annelida; class Polychaeta; order Xenopneusta; family Urechidae; genus Urechis; species Urechis unicinctus. The sequence goes on from CM067356.1 coordinate 3,192,964, forward strand.
ATTACCATGGTAATATAGCTGAACTGTATTTACAATTTTGAGAAAGCAATCATTTCGCCAGTTCACTTCAATTATTCGTCAATCTCTTGGAAGTACCAACTTACAGAGAAGCGAGCATTCTCGAAAACTTTTCGTGGAAAGTCCCATGCGTATTTCAAACACATGATACGATCGAACCAGCCTTTGAGAATGGCTGGAAATCCCATCCAATACATTGGGAACTGAAAGATGATCAAGTCGGCCTCTTCCACTTTGGCCTGTTCTGCTCGAATATCTTCGGATAGACGGCCTTCTGTGGCTGCTTTGGCTGTGTCGCGACCATAGTTGAATCCTTCAAGGTCTTCAACACCCCCTAAAACATAAACAAAAAAGAAGAATGAGAAACACATTTGGCTATGGGAAAACATTTGAATATATTTCCACATATGCTTTCTTGTGAATATAAATCCCCCAACCTAATTTTGTTATGAATCAATGTCTAACGCATGTAATATTTGGATTCTCTTACAAATGGCGCTCACAACCCATTGCACGTTTGTTCAGATCATTTAAGCACAAGATTGTGGAAGGCAATTACAACTGTACTTACCGTCGATGTCGTTTTCACTAACAACGGGGTTCCATTTCATGGCGTGAAGGTCGGAGACTGTGACCTCGTGACCTTCTGATGTGAGCTTCTCAATGGAAGCCTCGAGAATAGCGCCATTGAAGCTGTTGCGCTGCATGTGAGCGAACACGATCAAAACTTTCTTGCCCATGTTTCTTTTTGGGGTGAATCTGTCGATCAACTGACCAAATGAAGACTGATGCAAATTGTCTCAAATAAACGGGTTTTATACTATCCACGCCAGCCAGATGAAATGCAGGTCGTACACAGACCAGCTCTATCGGCTGTTAGCTGTGTGCTGGTACCACTAGAGACTAATGAATAACATACGGGTAATCTGTCTAATGTATAAACGCATTTCAATTACAGTAGATAGTGGTCGTCTGGTTATCAACCCTTATTCCCACTCCATGTCTGGTATAACGAGGGCTTGCTTTCACGCGTGGTCACATGACAACGAAATATATCGCATTCCGTACAACGCCATATAGGTGTGACAGCGTACATTATCTCAACCATATCATTTAGATAGTACGATTGTTGAGTATTTTGTATAATGTTACATATACTTTTTGATAAAGAATCCTGAAATTCATAGTTGACTGATTCTCACCCCATATTAACAATGGGTACAACACAATTCATTGCAATATTAATTGATTCCAATTTCTCTCAAGGACATATGATTTGTGCCACAAAAAGATACTGGACCACTAAATAGAAATGTACAAGGTATATATGGAGATAAAAACCTACTTGCCTATGGGCCGAAACCAAGAGTGCCGAATATGTATAACAATTGTGTATATCCAGATAACTTGAAGATGCATAGACTGACCAAGCACCAAATAAAAGAACATCCTCCGGCCCTGGTATGATGCATGATACCTGCCTATTCAGGACGAACGTTTAAGTGATTGTTCGCCAGTTGCATTGAAATAACACAACCTGGTTTTTTGGGCAGTGTGTTTGGTCTTCAGGCAATCCCTTAAAACAAATAAGGATATCAATATACAAGATATAAAAAATAAAGAATTCACTAAATATGCACTTTATTTTCAAAAGTCAAAAACAACATATATTTTTCATTAAACTGAACGCATTTTAAACACATAATACTGATTAAGACGATGTTTTCAACGGCCATATCGTGATGATTTAAAACACAATATATATACTTTCAAAACAAATAAAAGTGATTATAAAGCTATTATCGCAACTTGAGTTTTATCAACACTTTGTCAACGAGGGTATGGAGACACTTGCGAACTCTTTTACTAAACATAAGATACCATATTGGATATGCAGGCCCATTCAGGAAGAATATTAGTTTGCAAAATAACAAAGCGATTGATACTTGTTGTATACTGTAAGTAGGAATAACCCCGGGGATCGAACACAGGCACATCGGAAGGGAACTGATCGCGAAATTCGTTAGCATCACCATGCTATTTTTGGTGGCACTGCTCAAAGAGATACGATCGTGGCGCAGGGATTGTTTGTGAAGGGCACAGCTATTCTTCAATCCTTGGAATCTTTGAAGCTCAGCTCCGGGTGAAATGTTACTAAAGCTTGTAGCCCCTACTTTGGCAGCAGTACTTGAGATGCTTAACTTTGGACGAAGCTGCCGGTGCGTTTGATACTCGGCGTGCGCACGCATCGGATGCTGGAGGCCGTAAACGTGGTCTAAATTCAAACTCTGTGTGTGCCTTTGGTAATGCACAATGAAGTTGTTATCCTGGACGTTTTTCGAGATTGTAAATACCCTATCATTTCGGTCGATACCACTCCAATTTTCCCCGAAGCTAGGGCGATAATAAGAGCGCCGGCTTAGAATGGTATCGTCGTCGACAGATTCAATACTTCCATTGCGACCTCGTGGGGAGACTTTGTTTTTCCAAACTGGTCTTGCTGCAAATAACGTCTTGATAATGGAATGGAATGAACTAGTAATAAGACCTACGCAGATGAGAATTCCAAGTAAAAGCATCATCAATATGGCAACTTGCCCTGTATTTGGAATTGCCAATAAACCGAACTCAGCTTCTCTAATGCATCTCCGGAAAGGATTCCATGTGATAACTGAGACATGCGTCCGAAAACTCAAAGTTACAGCCAAGGCTAGGGCACCTGACACTACCCAACCAATACAAATGCAGCGCCGAATAACCTGTTTCCTTGCTTTCATTGACATAGACGGCTTCTGAAGTGTTTTGTTGCGATAATAGCCAATGGCAGAGAAGATACACAAATACTGCATATAGCATAAGAAAGTGAGAAACGTTAAAAAGTCAGCACTAATGGCATGTCCAGGAGTTGTTTGTTTGTTTGTTGAAGTGAAACTGAACGTCAATGAGAGAACCATACATAAACTCAGACATAAGTTGTTGGTACATATGTTCACTAAATATGAGTTGGGAGGTGTTTTTAAACTGGGTGAGTTCCATATAGTCACCATCAGGGTTATGTTGGCCAACAAAGACAATGTCAGCTCCAGACTGACAATGACCACGGAAGTTATGAAAAAACCAGATGGCATGATCCACAGCTGGTTCTTTAAAGGGTCCACATTTTCCGTGGAATTGGAATAATGGTCTGTCCAAGCAGTCATTGTGTAATAATTTGATGATATCGTAATTATCATGAGATATCGCCATCTAATCAGTTTCGCTCTATGACATCATTCCCCTTCAATGAGCAGTACTTCCGGTACGCATATCCTGAAATCATACCCAAATGGTAATTAATTAACAATTATTACTTGTTTCGTGAAGTCTTAGAAATAAAGGGTAAACGACCCCTATAGAATACATATTGTGTGGTATCCTTAACGGCGTTAAATCACTGATATTGATAAATAATAATCACATTTTCCGTAACGGGATTAGAGCGTCAATAGATGACGTGAAATGACGTCAAATAACGAGCGAAATTCATTTCAATACGGGAACTACAAAAAAGTTGTCCCAAGCAAATGACGTATGTTCTGCTGATGATTCCCATTTCTCGATGTTTGCCTAGTGAATGTTGCTATGGATAACTCCCCAATGTTTGTCGATATCGTCGGAAGCTTAGTGGAGATCTTCTGTCTTTATATTATCCCATTTTCTTCTGAAAAGCACCGCTTCCAATCCCTCACAGAGTGAGTGCCACCTTCCGGGCGAAAATGAATATTACTCATGCTGCATTAACGTTGTTTATTTCAGGTGGCTCAAATGGAATGGAAAGGGCGAGTGTTTTTTTAAAGAATAGATGATTAGATTCATTTCCAGCATCCACTTGACTACATCTCTCAAGCAACGTTATAAACTTTAATATACTCGCGCGTAATACCTGACACTTGTTTATGGGTATTTCGGTTTCAATCACAGAGAGGATGCTGAATGTGATCAAGTGACCGAGTACTATCCGAAAGGAATATTAATCCATACGAGTGCAGCGGTGAGCTGGAACTGGACTCCTTCCCGTAGGTCTCAGGTTTCTGTATCTACTTAAAGCGGCGGAGGCAACAATTGCGCGTGTCAAGGCAAATGGTAGATTTTCCCCCTGTGCAGCGATTACCTCAAGCAACCCACATCAGTCTTTTCACGCAAATTTCTTATTTCTTGGCCTGTTTCCTTATTTAGTGTTGTTTAACCACGCCTTGGTGATTTTGTGGTCGTTTTATCCGCGCTACATTTGAACATTTAACAGTTAGTGGATCACACAAACTGGTTAGTGGCGTTCGCATCATAAACACATACGTCGTTTGAACGTACTTATGAAGCGGTCCTATATATTTCTATTCTCTTAATATCCTCACCTCGACTCGTATAGCGTCGCTTTACTAAGCATCATCTTGAATGGACCACATCACTCTTAGACACCACGTCAACCTTTGATTAACCCGACCAAGGCGTGGTGAGCATCGGGTCCCCAGTGACAGAACGTTTGCTTGTGTATTGTCGCCGCGCGCGATATACGCTCCGCTAGTTGACAACACTGTTAGACTAATTTACACTGCACTTCCCGTTCAGCACCAACAGACCAACCCAGGTATGCTAAGTAATATGTGCTTCCTACTATCCATTGTTATTTTTTTCCGAGAGGCGCAGGTGGTGTTAATTGTAGCGATGTGGATATTGTATACACATAATGAACATTGCCAGGCGTTGATATCAACGGTTACAGGAATATTATCAAAAGCCGGCATTGCATATAAAAGACCATTTATAACATATACATATACGATTAAACAATGCCTTGAGCCATATATATGTATTACTTCCTGTGCACGTTTTCGCCATATATAACGCTAGGTTGTCAAGAGCTATTATCATCTTTTCCACCGATGTATTTTTCTAGCGTTCCAATAGAAGTGTCTTCGCTGCAGACTGGGGGTTATGGTACAGCACTCAATGACATGTCCAAATTAAGGCTTAGTCAGAATTGTGTTTAGTAAATCGTATGATCTATCGAAAAGTGAGAAAATACATATGGGTATTCGAGTGACGAGGACAAAACACACAGACAATATCGGCTGGATGGACGATTCACACCGAAAACGCACCTCATATATGTAAATAGTGGTGCGTGTATCCGCATAAACGCTATCATTTTACAACAATACCTATTCACTGACTTAATTGTCTACTCACCAGAAGTGGCAGGTGTGCTTGTTGTTTTTCCACCAACATCCTCTCATTATGGCAACCACCGTCACCATTACCAGCAGCAGCAGCAGCAGCACTATATATAGACTAGAGCCTTGCTAGCGGTACAATGTGGAAAGCCAGGCGTACATAGCACAGGTGCATGTGGTAGTTTACAGCCAAGTGTGATAATTGGTGATGGCTAGATTGCGCATGCGGATTCGTTGCATGGTTACATGCCAACGAAACCCTTCTTCGTTCTAACGATTAGCTGGTTTGTCTCGAGGCTATGAATGTGCCAAGTCGATTCGATAGTGCTTGTCCTTATTAAACAAACGCTATCAATACGACTTGGCGCAAGTTTTTTCAATAATAATTAACACTATTGTCAAAGGCAACACTCAAATGTCATATATTTTGAGTTTGCAAGGAGCCATAAACAAAAGAGGGGTTCATGTGTAATTTAAGGCTGCAAGCTTGCTTTAAAAGAAAACTTCTTTTAAATGAGGTCAAAGTCATTGATAACCCCTTCAACATAAGATCCAACCAGACTACCTCTGCCAAAAGGTGCTAGCAAGTGTATTTATAACATTCTATAAGCAATATACTGACAACATGTGACTACCTTGAAATTTAGGTCAAGGTCATTGATAACTACTCCAATTTATGGTCTCATCAGACTTGATATTTGGGCGAAAAAGTAGTAGGGGTTAGGATTGGTAACAAACAGCAGTTTTGATTCCCCATTGGGTTAAAATTGAACATGAGATTTTTTAATCAGTTATTTATCGATAACTCAAATTTGCAACGAGGTATTGATATAAGAGAAATCCATGTATGATGTCAGGCTGCGAGTCTAATTAATACTTTAATTTGCTTGTTTATGCTGCATTCCTTCGTTATCATTTTCGTTGCTGCTTGTCGTTGCTTGGAGTGGGGACTAGCCAGAGAAATAACAGGAGCAGAGTTGCTTATAGGTGTTATTAAGTTTTTCATTAGCATCTCGTTTCTGGACTCGGAAAATCTCCTCCTCTGGCTGGATCAATTTCCTTTTGACTGACCTATATGTGGCTTGCTTTTCCGTGAATCTTGACTGGTCCACACGATAGGCCTGGCTAAACAATCCCGACGTGACCCGAAGGGTCCACTTGGAGGGTGGACCCGCTTGCGAGCCAAGGCTATAAGGATTGCTACTATCAGGGTTACACCCCTCCCCACCAAGTGGTCGGATGTAACCCGGGCTGTCGTGCTGAAAATTAAGAGGGAGGGCTTTTTAAAAACGGATGAGCTAGAATAGTATTGTAACACTAGCTTGCTTTGTACTAAAACGTACCGCGGAACTTAACGAGCGAGGTTAAGCGTATGCTCTGACATGTGACTGAGTTGGTGATTTGCTCACCATTTATGTTGGTGTGTGCATATAGTCCAATATAGCCACCCAAAATATCCTTCTGGTAGGCTTATGAGTTTTGGGGCAAATATGACTGCTGCTTTTCCATTCTCTAGACAGTGATCTGGTGATAAAGTGCCACGGCTGAACCCCCAGGTTTTAGCCCGTTAGTCGTACTCAAAGAAGGGGACATTGTCAGCGATTATGTCCTCTGGAACACCATGTCTGGCTGGGTATTGCTTAGTGCATGTAAGTGATATTTTTGTTAAGAAATAGTGTTTTTATCCACATTCACAAGGTTATGTCTGCTGCTCAGAGAAAAAATATCTTGCGACACTATTTGCGGGTAGAGATCAAGAATATTATGAGTGTGCATATATCACTGCTTCTTTCGCACAGCAAGTATCTGCCGACAATCTGAGCCAGAATACAATGCCTGCAGTTTCTTCAGTTCCCTGGTGACTTGGATCAACACATGAAAATATTTCCTCCCTCTAAGCTGTGATATCACCTTTGATTGAAGAGAATGCCATCCTAGAAAATGTTTATAGTTTTTTGTATTCATTCTGTATAATGAACAATGGTTGGTTCAATAACATGGCATAGCCATAAGCATTATGACCCTCAGAAACATTTTGTTTCCCTATGAGATTTTAAAATATCTTTTTACCGATTAATAGTTACTTGCGGAAGTTTATATCGCGCAAGCGCATACTCGACATGCTTGTAAACATTTTTCTTGGATGATTGTTACAACTTTATATTTCCGTTATGTAGGTTTTGAAACATCGTTTCTAACTACAAGCAACCTGATTGGATTGTCAGAGCAGTTGTCAGAACATTTTGATTTAAATGATTTATGTCATTTCTTCATTTTTCTGGGGCTGTCAGATATTCACCGTTTACTAGCACCGGTCGGACGTAGCCGCTAGCCCAAAGCCAAGGCAAAGGCCAAAAGACCAACGTGAGGTTCTATTTATCACCTTTTCGGTCCAACAGTTTAAGCTAAATTTTATTGTCGATGCATTCGATCAACCCAGAACTCACCACTTTTTTCACGAAATATGCATGTTCTGACGAGTTTCGGGCGATCAGTGTCGAAAGTTATTATCTAATTCGGTTCGAGATAATGTTTCATATTCCTATCGTCTGCGGAAAACTATATTTTCGATAACTTTCCAATTTTACCGGTGATATTTTCTTCCAAAATACAAGCGCGGAGGACGATATCCCAGACAGCCCCAGAAACTTCTGATGTAAATAAGGCGCTGAGAACATAGGCAAACTATAGCTGATAATTCCTGTCGCCTTTTCCCCAGGTTTTCGTTGCTTTCTTCGTGATTCGGTGTGATATTTGTGTGACAGTGAATGTTAGTGGCCTTTTCTACATGTTAGACAAGGTCATTTTAGCTTTTAGCTTCGTGCCACAAATAGTACCTATGAGAACCCGCGTCTTGTGAGTAGTCTCGCCTATGTTCCAATTGGTGAATCATCCCGCTGGTCAGTTTCCTCCGCCTTGCCGCCATGTTGCCAAGTCGGGCTCAGATATTACCGTTTGGTGTGTTTTAGCCAAAATACTGATTCACAGGATACTGTTGTTGCTGAAATTCAGCTTCTGGTCCTATAAATGTTTGGTGAGTTGATTTTATTAGCTAAAACTAGGTAAAGCAGCGGAACTCTTGATGATTCCGTTGACTTATGCCGGGAATATACGTTGGACGCCAGAACTAAGAGGGAGTGCATGCATCACTCCCGTACTTATTTTGAAAGAGCTAGTAGCCGCGCACGACGGTAATATAAATATATAATTATAATATTATATACCGTCGTGTGCGAGGCTATGTGCGAGGCTATGTGCCTACACTATTTTGGTTATCCACTGTCTCGCGATTATTAAGCTTGTATGACAGGTTTTGTTGGTCCTTGTATTTGTACGACAGGGTTTGTTTTTGGCATTTTCACCTTGTACAACGGGTTACCGATTCTCGTGGTCCCTGGGCACACACCTACTCAAGACAAGGCCAAGTGCCCGCTCGGAGCTGCGGGTATCCATAAATGTAATCTTTTTTTAATTGTCAATGCGATATCGTTGAATACATATCCCCCTTCTAAGGTAGGTATTGCCAAAAGATAATCATTTACAAAATGACACGTACTTAAATAATAAAATTCGGAAAGCAAAAGTTTGCTTGCGAACAACCTTGTCTGCACGTGCGCGCAGCAACCAATCTTGTCATTCAAAATGAACATGAACTTTTCGATTTGTCTGGCCAGATTAAATCGCCTTTGACGAAATTTCACGTAAACTGACGCAACTTGTTCATAAACATTCATATATGTTAAAAATTATTCCTCATACAACATTTGTGTAATTATCGTGTAAAATTGGAACGCATGTATCATTCACTGCGCGATCAGGGCTAGATGTAGCCCCAATCGGACGGGAATATAAATATGAACTGGTAAAGATAAACATGTCGATGATGCCAACACGTCAGCTTAATACATCACTCGTGATTATAGCCTGAGGACTCTGACCTGTATGTTCAGCTGACATACTGTCTGTGGTAACCTTACCTTACCGCTCATGCGTTCCTCCTTCACTTGATTTCTTACATGTATGTATAAGAACAAGTTACAGTTAACCATGCATAAACGTCATCGGCCATTTCCTTTGGTCATTTCCCAGATTAATTCTAGGCATCAACTCAAGACACACATGTTAATTTTGGCCAAAATTCTGCCTTGAACACAATGATAGTGCAAGGAATCTCATGAAACAGTCAAAAAGATGTGATTGCTTGTGGGTTGAAAACCTATTTATGTATACCTTTGCTGGGTATAGGTCCGGACTGTGCTGTATATCAACTGTTCATACTGGCTCCTCGGGCTGCATCTTATTCATCAGTGGTTTTGTTTCTACCTAATATCTGAAAGAGCAACTGGTGAAATTGGCCAGGTCACACTGCACTTGATTTTTCAGTTTTCCCTATGACAGTCTCGGTACTATCATTGTATTGAAATTGGCTTGATTTTGAGTGGACCTCAAATGTTGGTCATAGCGTTAATAATGCAGTGACATAATATGGAACACTAACTGGCATGGTTGTATATTTTCACAGTCAATATGATTACTCAATCAAAGTTGTGCATTTCATATCTTTGTATAGAAAAGAGATGGCCAAGTTACTCGGGGGTCGATTTTGCATCGAGAGTCTCCACACAGATGTGACAGACCTGCAGGAGGCAGTTATGGATGTCTTCTCACGTAGTGGGCCAGTCCAGGCCACGTCGTGGAAGTACCCTGACAAGATTTCTGCTGATCTGGACATCACTGATCTACTTGAGAACTACGGTTACTCTGATGATGAAGAGGAGAGACAGGTGTCACATATCGTATTACTGGAGCTTGTTATTGACAGGTGAGCAATCAGCTCAAGGTTGACAGGTGAGCAATCAGCTCAAGGTTGACAGGTGAGCAATCAGCTCAAGGTTGATTTACTTTCCATTTGTATTTACACAGGGAACACTATTAATGGATGTAAATCAGAAATCAACATCACAGAGAGCCTTTTATAAATCTATATGGTGTGGTATCCTTAAATTATGGAAGTGAAATGGGTATTGTGACACTTCCCAGCATGTTCTTGGCTGAATTTCAGATTGGTCTTGCTACTGCAAGCGATGTCACGTTACATTGAGCAGATGAGCTTTGCTGCTGGAGCCATACCAACCCAAGGTTCCCCTGGGTTAATAACTGGAGTTAGCAAGCACACTGCTGTAGGACTTGTTGTGAAGAGATACTGGGCATGTATGGTTCAAGCATTTGCCCACATGTGCTCAATGCAAAGAGAGGTCATTATATTTCTTAACCACAAATTATTGCTTATTATTTCAATTCCTGAAATGTCCTATGGATAAAGTGGTTTGAGTTATCTCATATATGTATTCCGCCAAAACGTTTTTATTAAAATGTGCATATCAGCAGTATTGTATTGTGTCTCTCAGACTAAATCCAAATCACGTGAAATCATGGATCTCAAGGAGCAGGTGAGAAATCTTGAAACCCAACTGGAAACCATGAAGCAAAAAACGGCCCATGTCAATGCTACTCTTGCAGATTTCCCCATTCCTCTAAACGACCATGACAGCCGTGCAACTGGTGCTATGAGTCAAGCCAGTACAGCTTCAACGATATCACGTGACGAATACAACAAAGCATGTCAAACGATCGAGACAGCTTTTGTGCCATGCGAGTCGTGCTTATTTGTCCAGCAGAACTTCCGGGAATCCGGCAAGGTGTTTGTGAACCTGTGCAAGACGCAAGGATTGCCTTCTTCTCTAGAGAAATGTATGTCACAATTGGCAGGCGTGGAATGGATGGCAGGAAACGATGTCAAAAGATGGAATTCTGAACAAAACAAAGACGTAAATCGTCTTAATAAGCACCTGGAATATTTGATGAGCACAATAGACCCTCTTAAAGCAGATCTTGCTGCAGAAACCCAAAAAAATAAGGAGATGAAAGCACGCGTTCAGCAGTGTGAGAAGGAGGTGAAACTTGAGAAAGAAACACAGTCCACACAGAGGAGACAGTATGAGAGCAAAATCCGTGATTTGGAAAGAGATAAAACAGAACGTCTTGGTGTGGCTAAGAATGAGTTCAGCTCTCTTGAGAATGAAATGGTTGAGTTGAGTATGAGGTTGAAGCATGCTAAAGATGAGCTGGAGTCACAACAAGAAAAGTACCAAGAGCTGGGTAGGTCACAACTTATTGATCACTTTAATAAGCCAAATGTGAAGCAATTACGTAGTATCTGATATTTGTATATAATAATGTTAGTGCACAAACAATATGGAAAGGATGTACTGTCTGAAATCCGACATATCTCGGAATGAAATAATGGTTGTAGGTTTATGACAGTTTTGATGAATGTCAGTCATTCCCCCAAATCATTGACAATTTTGCACGACTCTGATCATTACAGCTGAAGCAAAATCCACTTTGGAAACTGGCATGGACAAGAGGGTGGCAAGCAGTGATACAGTTCTCTCTCTCAAAGCCCAAGTGGAGGATCTCCAGTCTAAATGGAAGTCAGTGACTGAAAAATTGACAGAAGCTGACAGGGAACTTAGTCTTGAAAAGGCAAAGCTCAAAAGCATCAACAAACACAGTGAGGTGAGTTCATGACAGGAGCCTCACCATCTTACCAAGTTATAATTCCATTTTTTGGTCAAAACTTGGTAAATCTGGTAGATGTGGCGCATTTCTATTGTTCACAGTCGATGCAGTCAAAGCAAGCATCTCTTCTGGAGCGCTTGAGTGAACTGGACATGGAAAATGATGACTTGAGGAACCAAGCGAGTAATATGGAGGATGAGAAAGATGCTTTACAGGAAGCACTTCATGTGGCACAGAGCAAACAGAGGGAGTCTGAGCAGGGAATGGAAGAGCAAAAGGTAAATGATAGGGTTTGTTATTGAGAAGCCGATCTGCTGTGGAACAGAGTGATTCTATTTGATTCATTATTATTGTATTGTATTATAGTGTTACGATATAGTAGTGTTGATTCATATGATACTGTTAACTAACTGTGTTTATGATAATTGTTAGAATATATCTATTAGTTTTATCATGTCAAACTGAATCACAATGGGGTCGCATTCTAGGTGTAAACATCTGAATGGGGTCTGCAGGCATTAGTGGGAGAGCTGGAACGAGAGAAACAGGGTTTGGAAGATGCTATGGATGATCTACGCCAGGAGGTGACAGCAGTGGAGGAGAAGTTACAAGCCACACAGGAAGAGCTGAGGCTTCTGGTGGAATATCCGGACCTCAATGGTCCGGTCAACCCTGATTATACTGGTACATGGATAACTGTAAACAGTGTTAGTGTGATGAGATTGGGTCATGGTGAAAGCCATAATTGATGAGGTTGTGCTGGTTTATTTAGCACTAATTGATGAGTATGTGCTAGTTTTTAAAGCAATCACTTATCAGGTTGTGCCAGTTTATGAAGCACAAATTAATGAGGTTGTGCCAGTTTATGAAGCACTACTTAATGAGGTTGTGCCATTTCATGAAGCACTAATTAATGAGGTTGTGCAAGTTAATAAAGCACTAATTAATGAGGTTGTGCTAGTTAATAAAGCACTACTTAATGAGGTTGTGCCATTTCATGAAGCACTAATTAATGAGGTTGTGCTAGTTAATAAAGCACTACTTAATGAGGTTGTGCCATTTCATGAAGCACTAATTTATGAGTTTGTGCCAGTTTATGATCTATTGGCTCTATGTCACATCCTCCACTGTTTGTTTGTGCAGGCACAGGTGATCTGAGTCATGATATGGAGAACCAGGTGAAAGCCAATGCTGCTCGAATACAGCTTCTGGAGGAACAGAATGCTCAGCTCACTCGCACTATCACCAAACTCATGCAGACGCAGAAACCTGCAGCCACAAAGCGATGGCAGGCCAGCAATGCCCATGAGATGACACAACCTGTGCCACTGTGGCGGCCTGGAGATGCTTCATCTGATACAAACGTTATAAATAAAGCAAGGTTATTGATCACATCTGCTATATAAGCTTAATATCCACAAATATATATATGTGTGTATGTATAATATATGTATATATATATTTATATATATATATGTATATATATATATATGTATATTTATATATATGTATGTACAGTATATATATACACACCAACATATATAGATATGTTTATATATGTGTATATATAGATATGTTTATATATATATATATATATATATATGTATGTATATACATATATAAATATATATCTATTGATATATATATGTATATATAATTATATATATATATATATACTATATGGAGAGAGAGAGGGAATCCCATTTTAATGAGAGAAAATATTCTGCAGCTATTTCTATTGTATTGATTCTTTGCATGATATGCCCACTTAGAACGGATGATCAAACTCGATTGGAAGAAGAGGAATTGAGAACTGATTCCCCACCTCATCACACTAAAACAGGAACACGTAATGGGAAACACAGAGCCGAAACCAGCAGACAAGAAACATTTGTGGTTGGAAAAGCTACACATGAAAATAAACCACGTGCTCGGCCAGCCAGTGGACATAAAGGGTCCCAGAAGACGGAGAGTAAGTCACATAGTGCCAGCAGTGTTGGGGCTTACTCAAGGCTTAAGGCTGCAGGCATGATACATAAAGGTAATGACAGTTGGTACATTGAAAAAGAAACTATATGGGCTATATATGCCTAAGCAAGATGGCTGCACCCTTATGTAATATGTGCTGTACATCAATTAAAAGGGCTGATTAAGATTGTAACCATGATATATTTTGATTTCCTCGTCTCATGTTTTAGGTGCAGTTCTGATTTTGTTTGATTGAATTTGGGTACAAAAATAATTTGCAAATAATACGCCTCAAGTATTTCTACATTGCCACCTGAGGTCCTGTGGTTGAATCAAGTTGTGGATGGTTATATCACATCTGAGTCATGGTTATATGTTGATAAATATACACTTGTGAAGATTGTCAATATTTCATCATTGATTCTGATTTTGATATTTGTATTTTAGAGAGCCTCCCTCGTTCAGGAAAACAACCCCCAAATGACAATTACCAGATGCCTGATGTCTTCACATGTCATAAATGCGATAAAGTTTACAACAGTCGACGCGACTTGGAGGTTCACAATTCTTACTGCTACGGAGGATTATGAGAATATGTTGTTCTACATGTCCCAGTTGCCATGTACCCTAAAGTCAAATTCTATATTTTCTTCAAAACATATTTCAATGTTTGTCCGTCCATTTTATTCTGTCCATTATGCTTAGCTAGTCGAAATAAATGTATGAGAAAAGTGGGGTTTTTTTTTTGCTTTGCTGGGTGTTTGTTGGAGATGAATTATACGCATCATTTCCTACAATCAATTGAATTAATTGCTATTTATCCGCACAAATTTATTTATACAAACCTAGCCCCGAAAATATAATACCGTTATGATGATGAATGGAGCATCTGTGTTTGCTATAAAACATTATGATATATTATTTCCATTTGCTGTTCATAACGCACGTCACATTGAAAGAAGGTGTGTTACTCGGCATTTTTTGAAATGATCAGTTTGGCACTTAGGTGAATAATAAATCGTTTCCTTCAGGTATGTCAATCAATTAATCTATATAAGGGACGTTTTTAATTCATTAAATGAGTAAGCTGGCTCGCTGTCTGGTACCAGCCACATTGTGACCACACAGCACGAGGGCCATATCTGCATTGGTTGTTGTGCGAGTTTGGATGCAGTAATGCATCAGTTAGCAATTAACCCCACCGCACTCAAGACACAGGTCATGAATGCTGTCTATCGGGGTCTCATTGAATCAATCCTAACATTGCATTTCTATTGCGTAATTATGAATGTCTTAAGTTTATTATAATATTTGTCATTAACGCGTGTCTCGTCTCATCGCTAAACTATTTAGATCCTCAAGGCAAAGATCTTGGGCGAGGTGTGGGGAATAAATTCCCTTAAGTTGCCTCATCAATGACTGATAAAATCGAAAATCAATCGAACGTGACTGGTAGGCTATACTACCGATCATTGTCGTGTTCTCTGTGTTCTCCTTCTGTGTCAAACAAGTCGACCTGCATGCCTGTGTGGTCCTATAACACCTTGTCGACCTGCATGCCTGTGTGGTCCTATAACACCTTGTCTACCTCCGCTATCTCACACAAATAACTACGCGATGCGGCTCAATATTGTTAGCAATGCTGTTTGGTTAAAATATTCTGTGAGCTTCAACATCAAAGGCTTTCGAGTGTTGATTCATCCTGTGAGCAGTAGGGCGATCATGTGACTATGAATGAACGCGATCGACCGCTATATCGACACAACCCAGCGTCACCGGCTCGAGCCCTGGTTTTAATAACGTCGTAAAATCGTCGAGTGCACCATAAAGGCACACTTGGTCAGCTCTCGTCCCGTGCAGTGCTGTAAAAATAGCTGCTTGTGTTCCCCAAGTGACGGCGTTATTTCCTGCGTTACCCGCGAGATGTACCCAAACATACACAGGGCACAATGAGGTTCAGAGAAAGCCCACAAACCGAACGAACAAACAAAGATAAAATTTTATCTGCCGTCCTCTCGAGCCTGATTGGAATATGGAACCTGTGTTGAGTCTTGAATAATGCCATGGTAATGTTGGTACAATCTTTTGGGATGAAAAGAAGCAGTTTACTACTTGCTTCTAAAGATATAAGATCACTTGACCACAATCTTGGTTTTATGGCCATAAATTCGTAATAAAATTTTATCTCCCCCAAGTTCATGACTTGTAGATGTGCTCCAGCACCATTCACTCCTGAAACCCGATACTTAAATTTCAAATTGGGCATTACACCTGAGGGTATCAAAAAGTTCAACACGACTGGGCCACAGTATACCCATTTACGAACCAAGCAGATGCTCACATATCGAGATAGACGCCCCATTCTTACTACAAGCCCATTCACAATGCATCAAAACGAAAACCTGAAACGGATATCGTTACAGGGTGCTGCTATTCAACATATTTTATAGCAAAGGAGAATTGCTCCACCAAAATTATACGAAATTAGTATATTGTAACAGAGGAGTGAATAATTTATTGTGTACAAAATGCCAGCCTTGACAATGTTTGCGAACCAAGACAAGTTGAACAACAACAGAAATATAAATACAAGTCCATTCACCATCACAATGTCACATACTGGTAGCAACACATACCAATATTTCTTTTCAAAAAGAGATTCTTGTCTCATACATAAATAAATCTTATGCAAGCCATGGTTGACTCGAAACACCAATACAATGAAGGACCATAAAACAGGCCAATGAATTATCCTCGTATTACAAACCCTCGTTGAAGATGATTTGCCATGCTTGACAAAGGCGAACACTTGGACATAGAGGCTTTCAATATATTATATTTTCTTAATAGTAGTAGCTCACAATAGGATTCAGCAGAGAGAGAAAAGTGGTATAGTGGCTAAGTGGGATGAAGGGGAAGGGGGTGGGTTGGCTTGTGGCATTGTGACAAAGATGTAACAAAGTAACAATTCCCTGTGTCATGAACAATGGCAATATAAGGATTACTCTCAGAGTAGCAAATCCTAACCTGAATGAACTGTATCAAAAGAATATATTACACAGGCAGGATTATACAAGTATATAATTTTAAATTTACCAGGCACAATTGCTTTAAAAAATCATACCATTAATGAATAATCAATACTCTGGCACATACAAACCTGAAATATTTAGTCATCAACATTACAGAATCCAGGTCTTTATCATGAAAATCTTTAAGTGTAATTCAAATTGCCACAAACAATATATGAGGCAAGTAAATCGAACCTTGTTCAATAGAGAGCACTCATCTAAGTTGATAATGCACTTATTTGTCGGTGATATTTATTTAGTAACAACTTATAAGAAACTGCAATCATCATTTCTGGATATCACTTATTGGCATGTATTAGGCATGGCTGAGAGTATAATTTTAGCTGCCTTTCTAGTGAAGGATCAACATCTCATGTATGAATGTCATTTGACGAAAAGATGGGTCAGGGACATTTTCCCTCATTACAAAGGGATATTTCACATATTTTACGAACAACAAAAGCTAAAACAAGAGCTAAAAAGTATGTACGGGTCAATTGGAAATAATGCCTTGAGTAAATGTAGTCCATAGACCACATCAGAATATAGATTATCATTACAATGCATTAATTCACAAAAATAATGATACCATGAACAAATTGTTCCTAGTCAGTTACTTCATTTATATCCAAATGCAATTCACTTTCTTTTATTGTATCAATAATGCTGCAATAAATATACCCGCAAACCTTTTTTTACTTACAAATGGAACACATGTGAAATGCAACCAAGTCTTGTCAACCAAATTTAGGTGACACAGCACCAATAACATCCATAGCAATCCAGCCAGCACACAACCAAATTCTCTCAACGTTTACCACTATAGCAGATCAATAACTTCTCTAGAGATTGACTTATTATTTGATCATCACTTGACCATCATGAGTTCATCTCAACTTAAATATGGAGTGATTATATAAAACTGCAGGAAAAAATAACATTTGAGCTTTGTGAGTTGAAATTGTACCAGTTTGGGATAAGAATCCCCTTTGCTTCTGTATCATACAGATATTTCACCTATCAGTAATTGGGTGGGGGGGGGGGGGGGGTGCAATATGATAGAGGTTCATAGCTTACTGGCCAGGATGTTAGCTGCAAAAACTCACTAGAGTGGGGTTGGTTTGGAGCCTGACAGGGGACTATCCATCGACCGAGTCATCACCTTATCTGTAACAAATTCAAACAGCGATGCATTTCCGGTAACATGAGAATTCTTCAGCGCAATGAAATTGTGTCATAGCTTCATCATTAAAAACCAGCTTGAATTTCTCAATTAAATTGTGATTTTTATCAACATATCATGCAAATGAATACATACATTGAGAAAGCGTGATTACCTTTTGTTTCATCATATATGACGTATGTGCTGCTGGGGGTGGTCGCAGTCGATTGAACATTAGTGAAATGCTCCCTTGGTACTGGATGGGAGGGTGATTGATAAGAAACTTGGGATGACTGTTTGAATGGTTGTAGAAATGATGCATCCCTAGGTGATGAGAGATTTCCCAACTCAGAAGACTTATTTCGCAAAAAGTGCAACTGGCATATTGGACAGTTTGTATGAAGAGCAGTACAAGGGAGTGCAAAAGATGAGGGACGACGTGGAGGTCTCGAGATGGCCTGAGGTTGAAGTGAGGTCATGGGAGGTGATTGTGAGGTCATAGAGTCTACATGGCACATTTCACTTACACATAATGGACAGGAATACTGACTCAGTGCACTGAACTCACTATGACTCAGTGCACTGAACTCACTATGACTCAGTGCACTGAACTCACTATGACTATGAGGCAGCAAACGTTCATTTGGAAGATTTCTTCCATTTGAGAGTGGAGACAAAGGTTGTAAAGAGTTGTGGGGTGAAGGTCGACTTGCAGTGACCTCCTGTGACTTTGTTTCACATACAGTGCGTGATTTTGACAGTTGTTTATTCTTCCTACATAAAGGACAAGACTCCATATTTAAATAATCCACTGGTAAATACTGTAGAGTTTTCACAGCTCTCCGCGGGCGGTCATTTTCAGAGCAGCTTGAGACTGCCCAATCACTGACCACTGGAGAAAGTCCTGAGGTATCATTGGATGACAGTGAGTTGTCAGAATCACTGGCACATTCATTTCTCACAACACAATCCACTTTTGACCTTGGCACCAATGCCAATGAAGTCTGCATTGCACTAAAATTCTTTCGACTCCGAGGCACAATAAGTGAGCTAGAGTCTCGTTGAAATGAGAAAGGAGGTAGAGGAGGAAGACGGGTAAGCTGATCAGCACAACACACGTTGGAATCCATGCTAGTCACATCACTCGGCACGCCAGAACTGCCACATATACTCTGATTACTGATGTCCAAACTGGAGTCGAACCTGGGGTCATCGCTATCCACACCGCCTGTGCTGGTGCCACTGATGTCTGCATCGCAATGACTCGTAGCATAGTTCTGAGTCCTCAGATACATGCTCACTTTCACGTCCTGCTCACTATCCGATGATGACAAATGGTCGCCCTCACCTGTATCCTTATGGCATCTCGCGGACTTGTAAGGAAGAGGCAAAGATACAGAGGCCCGAGCAGGTTTGCGGGTTCTATGCAGCAGAAGATGAGGACCACCACCTCCAGCTGATCCTGAGCATTTGTTCCCATGCCTTCCACGACGCATGGCTCGACTTTTCTGCAACTGCAATTGAATCTTGCCACCACGAGAATTACTCGTTGCAGTTTGAACGCTATCCCTGGCAGGAATGACTGTGCTGTAACTGAGAGATGTGCCCTGTCCGTGTGAGTTTGGATGAGAACCCTGAAGCCAGTTGGATACGCCACCAACAGCAGTCATAGTGGTAGCAGGAGTTGGTAAATTGGCACTAGCAGTTTGGGAGGATCCTGTCTGGAGTTGAGTGTATACACTGCGGTGGTAATCGAGACTGGTGTAGACTGGCAGTGAGCTGGAGGTGATGACGTGAGGTGCTGGTGAGTAGGGAGGCACCCCGTTATAAGAGTCCACCCTCTGGTAGGGGTAGGTGTATTGAGCGGATGATGATGATGTTGGTATGAAGTTAGCATAGAGGCTGGGATGATGCAGGGAGGGTGCCTGGATGTTGTTATGGACGGAGACTTCAGGAGTGGAGCACAGGGATCCTTCATGGTCTCCTGGGCAATCTACACACATCCACACAGGCAACATCAACACAGGCAACATCAACACAGGCAACATCAACACTGGCAACATCAATTCGAATAGAGGACCAAATCATGTCACCTTATGGTTCATTATAATCGTGTTGATTGGTAAGGTAAAACAGGTGTGAGAGGGTTGGCTAGGTGAGGTAGTGGTTGGTCAAGTTAGTGCCAGTGTGTGCCTGGTTGTGATAGTGGTTGCATGATATAGTGGCTATGTGAGTGAGTGGCTGGGTGGAGTAGTGGCTGAGTCCGGTTTCGGCTGAGTTAGTGAGTGGCTAGGTGGGGTAGTGGCTGGGACTGGTTTCGGCTGAGTTAGTTAGTGGCTAGGTGGGGTAGTGGCTGGGTCTGGTTTCGGCTGAGTTAGTGAGTGGCTAGGTGGGGTAGTGGCTGGGTCTGTTGCAGCGGAGTTATATTGTGTGCTTAGTAGCTGGTCAGTTCAATATTAATATCATTATAACGCCCGGCTACCTAAATGATGCGACCACCCTTGCGCGTGAGGATGGGAACAACTGAAGCGAGTCCCCCATAACTCCCCTCTCACGCCCACCCATTATCAGCCACCTCAATCAAACTAATTTTTAAAAGCCACCTTTTAAGGATGACACAACACCCATTCCACAATAGCTGTCCCATCAGGGCTGGTCGAGAGCATGCCACCCCATCCCTGGGTCACTAATTACAACTCCAAGGCGTTTTGGTGTACACTCTGCGGTCAGACAACCCCCATCGAGTGCTTTATGCGAGTTGACAGGGAGGGCGTGTCAGGTCCTCCGCGAGGGGGCATCCAGAGTTAAATTACCTGGAAAGGACGTTTTTCCCCCATCAATGCACTCCCCCGCCCCCCCATCAAACCATTCTGCCCACTTAGCTTCAATTTCCTGCGCTCGAGTTACGTTCGCCAACAACCCCGCGCCAATCCCCACCCTGTCATAGGAGTCTCAGCAACGCATGCACCTGCGGGAAGAGGGCGGGGGGAGTTAGGGTGGGCTTTAGGCAACAAAATACCAGCGAGATTGATGGTAATTTGTCAGATGAGCGCGCCATAGAGGTGCATGGGCCTTTTGTGACAATCATCCTAATTCGTAAGGGTTAAACAGACGACAGCGATCGTTTCGTGCAAAAACAAAAAAGCGCGTAACTGTAGACACGAGACAGCTGAAAGGGACAAGGCAAGGTCACGTGAGCGAGCATTGTTGCCTGAACGAATTAGCAGCAAGAGAAAGAGTAGCTGTTGCAATGATTCCTGTTGGAGTCGTGAACATCCGTAGAATAGGGGAAAGGTTTTTTTCAGTGAGACAATGTAATGATGCCAGAATAAATAAAGACAAAGAGGAAAGGGTCTGTGTTGAGAGACGCGCATACGGCGTTCGACAGATGAGTGACCAGATCGTTGTCTTTTTTTTCTGGGTTCCCAGACGAGATATCGTCTAGTCAGGCGGAAATGAATCAACAATGGAGGAGCTCTAATGCCCAGTGTTAGAGAAAATCATATTGTCATTTTGTGAATTTATTAGCAATTGTTACACGCAATTGGATGTCAGACAGTGTTTAAGCCTGAAGTTGTGACGCAATTTAACCGCTCTGACAATTCAGTCAATGGCAACCGGACTAAATTACGCAAACGATACTTGACTCACATCTCTGAACGGTGCTCCCGTGACCCCGTGTGTGTGTGTGTGTGTGTGTGTGTGTGTGTGTGTGTGTGTGTGTGTGTGTGTGTGTGTGTGTGTGTGTCTCTCTCTCTCTCTCTCTCTCTCTCTCTCTCTCTCTCTCTCTCTCTCTCTCTCTCTCATCCCATCCTCATAAAGCACATTAGCCAACCCAATGTATTCAGCCGCGCATGTGCGATGTTTGCAAGCATAATCGGTTGCCTTGGAAACGTGAAGGACGCTCACCAATGATGTTGAAGAGACATAGAGGGCAGGTGCGATTAGCGATGAGCCACGGGTCAACACAGGCGCGGTGGAACTCGTGACGACAGGGCAGAATGCGCAGCTCCTGCAACAACAATGTTCCCTGTCATT
Organism: Urechis unicinctus; assembly: GCA_034190875.2. NCBI lineage: Eukaryota > Metazoa > Annelida > Polychaeta > Xenopneusta > Urechidae > Urechis > Urechis unicinctus. The sequence continues at coordinate 3,215,013 of CM067356.1, forward strand.
GCAGCGCGAGAAAGCGCCGACGTGAAGTAATTAAACGTCTGGTTCAATACATGGATAAAAGAAGACCCACACATTTATCCACCACCCAAGCCCATCCAACAATATGCATTCCACAATCCATGCTCAGAACAGAGCTATTAAGTGAACACAATACCACATCCTATATGTAGTATGAGATTTAATACATTGAACAGGCAGTATCGATGTCGCCGACAGACCCGCCCACCTGGCATTCACGGTATTCCTCGAGACAAATAGCACAGCTATCCCCGTCCAGTGTCGCTTTGGAGCGGATATCCAGTGCACTTGTGTGATACCGCCGCGTTTCCATTTTGGAGAGAATTTTCTTGGCCATGTTTGTCAAAGAAGGCTGGAAAATGTTTTAAAATTGAATGTAAATAATTTTGTGGATGGTTGAAAATGAAAATTTCACGTCCTTTGTGCATAGAGTATTAGTATACGTTACCTGTCTCCTCCGGGAACCCCACTTGAGCTGTAAAAATGATAGCGAGCTATTTCATCCAAGTACATTTCTGGGGAGAGATCGATAAACAGAAGGATGAACGAATCAAATTGGAAACATGCCAAGAACGATACCTTCACGATGACAAAGAAGCTGATGAGACAAAGCAGACCCAAGAGGCCGATGAAAATACCCAAATCGAACAGCGGCTTTTTGGCACCCTGGAAAAATACGCACCTGCTTGTTTGGATAAAACTGACAGATGGCGCTACTTCCGCATACATCAAATGAACACAGATTATAGTGTGAACTGGATCATCTTCTGCTTTTGAATAAATATTTGAGCTTAATTGTAGGCGACCCGATGTAGACATCGGTGTATTTACCCTTTTGATAGAGGAAACTGCAGGTTGTATTTGGATGTAGATTTTGTCATGGTGAGCACGGAACACACCCCATAGTTCTTCCGCTTCGCCTCCTTCAATGGCTACCAGCGGGTAACGGAGAGACTCCGATTGAGTAATACTCAACTGCAAAGAAGCAAGATGGAGATCGTAAGAAGGTACTCGCACAACGCGGGGTGATAAGGTTACATGTTCACCAAGTCTTAAAGAGACATATTGTGTAACACAGCCATATTGAACTAATTACGGGCTGATAGGTTGGCCTGAGAAGCGCTATTTGAACTTGATATTGACAACGGATGTTACCTCGTCCTTGGCGTTGTCGTACGTTGTGACATCGAAGACGACGGCCGACGCTCCACGGTGCATGGCTGTCTGCGCCTAGTGTCAAAAACAGCAATTATTATTGATGAATTGCACGTTCAACAGAGTGATTGAGTAAGTGAGAGAATGTCTGAGTGAGTGGATAAGTTTTCATGAGCTATCTTATTTGATCACTAGCAGTTTACTTCTTGCAATTATTCAAACATCATTAATCTAAAAGTCAATGTACACAGCGAGGAAATTAGCGTCATTGTGTCACGATCGCTCACCATAAGACGGCTGTGTCAGGACACACCCTTACGCCCCCACGTTCCTATAGATTTGTTTAGTTTAACTCTTAGTAGACATGGCGAGCGTTTACCCAGCTAACAGAAAAACGCAATAATCAAATGGAAGCTATCTTGACATAAGAGCTGTAATTGATGTTGCATGTCAAAGAGCAGTCCTTTGAAGACAATGGAGCCGAATGTTCACTTTTACTTACACTTGAAACTTAATCCTTACTTCCTCAGGAAGATTCTCCATGGTCGTTGTAAGGAGAACGGCTATTGATATTCTTACACACGGCGCTGGGCTACCCAGCTGTGATAATGCATGTACAGGTGGGGCATATTTATGTATTGAAAAGAGTATGGCTCTTCTTCTACTGGGCTATAACGGCGCATTTCATCAACGACTGTTATAAATTCTGTAATGAAATCATCATCATTTACCGATTCCCTATTACTGTTGGCAATGTATCACTAAAATCGAGTCGTCTGTGATTTTTTGAGGCCTCTGTCAAGTCCGATTGCCTATTCTTGACGGGACGTGATATTTAGCCAAATAAGGCACGTGGTAGAAGCTACTACACACCCGAAGCTGAAAACGGACAGAGTTTGGGCGATAATAACAAACAAAGGTGGAATTACGCATGAGTAGTTACTTGACCTGGTCGTTACTCATTTGCATATTTCTGTAAACGGAGGATGTTTTCAAAGCGCCGTTACGAAGAAAAGTTAGTGAGTGAGTGAGTGAGTGAGTGAGTGAGTGTCCAGTCTACCATTTTGAGTCTTCCATCTACGTAGCCTATGGTGCACTCACTAAGCTCTCCACGAAGTTTTGGCCACTTGACCAGTCACTCTCCAAAACCTCAGCTTTCCACCGAACCACAACCCATAATCACCACTGCTGAATCGCAGTCGACCTCCCCATCTGACCTAAAATGACCCCAATGTTTTACTACAACCCCTCCTCTTCGCCATACTCCACAAAAACGTATCTCATTTGCCAGCAGAATGAAATATGCAGCGACAAGAGAACCGAAGCTAAACCAGGACACGCCTAGCTTTGAAGTGACAACCAGACGACTGGATATACCGATCCTGTAAAAGATACAATAGCAGATAGCGATATGCGGATAACCTACTACCGCGCTATCAAAATGAAATATGCGGCGACAAGAGAACCGGAGGTAAAGTTGGACACGCCTAACTTTGATGTGACAACCAGACGATTGGATATACCGTTCCTATAAAAGATACAATAGCAGATAGCGATATGCGGATAACCCACTACCGCGCTATCAAAATGTTTCCATGATATGCCAACGACTAATTGGCTGATAGCTACCAGCACGATTCCCGGTAGTTGACAAGCTGACTGAGCCATCGGGACGGACGTGATAATCCATTAAGTTACTGATTTCATTCACATTTACTTTCTCAAGATAGTCAAAATGACCCCGAGGTTCAACATTAAATTATACTTAACACGCAACCACCCTTATTTCAATCCAAACCACAAAAACACCTTATGGTATGTGCTTTTCTGGCGAACAGGGAAGGCGATAGATTAGCCTTGTACTTTTTACCTATGCAGTAAGCCTTACAGGATGTCTACGTAGACAAGAAATGAAACGTTCGCGCAGCGCTACTACGCGGTGTGAATGTAACCAACCTACATTTATCAGTTTAATATGAGAGAGATGAGAAGAAAGGGGTTAATTGAACAGCTGTTGGCGGTTGGCGAGCGGTTTCAACCGTGCCAGCGACGTAACAGGCTGTGTTGCAACCTCGGTTCGCGGGTAGATCTACGATGTTTAGCGATAGCTGGCACAAGGATCACGCTGGCTGCTTGGGGTCGAGTAAATCAGTCTCACGGGGAAGGGGCAAAGATCAGATCATTCCGCTGGGGTTCTCGTGAGTGGTAAGCGGCCATGGGATCTAACAACACTCCTCTGTGATCATATTACCCAGCCGGCGGAAGATCAAAGGCAACGACAAGCAGCAAGTGATCCCTTGGTAAAGCGGAATAATTGCCCGCAGTAATGCTAGTTACAACAATACAGAGGCGCCACTTCAGTGACTACGCCGCCTGAGTGGGTCTGGGGCTGTGCTTTTAGAATTCACATCAGCCATAGAATTGGTAACAGCGAGAGAGGGTGGTTTGGAGAGAGAGAGAGAGCGCATATATATATATATATATATATATATATATATATATATATATATATATATATATATATATATATATATATATATATATATATATATATATATATATATATATATATATATATATATATATATATATATATATAACGTGTGTGAGTACGTGTGAATGTGTGAGTGATACATGGCGTCGATTTTCTCGGCGGAGGCAAATGTGTCCTTGTTACCCAATAAATTGCCACTGGAGCACCCTAGATGAGAGAGACCCCGACCAAACATAACAGAATCTTCGCATTCCGCGGCTGGTAAGGCTACTGAATATTCATGTACATGATCAATAGTCGACTTGTGGCCATGAACCCTGTTTGGTCAAGTTCAGACCTAGTTCCATTCACATAGAATTGCGGTATGGCCCAACACCACCGCCACAAGAAATCAAGTCGATCTCAACTTTAATCAAAGTTGCTAACGAGGCCATGGCTTCAGCAGAATAGGACGAATATTGGGACAGAGGAGGGTCGACAACAAATTGACGTTCAAATAGTGACTCGTCGGATTGAGCTTGCTATCGGTCCCACCAGTCGTACTGTCAGGAACGGGAACATCCAACAAGCGTTGAAATCAATGTTCATGGGGAGATATGGAAGTACAGGTATAGTGAGCCTGTAGAATAAACACAACAACAAATATAATATCCACGATATATCTTAAAATATAATTTAAACCATATACTGAATCTTGAAACACCGGAATCGTGAGAACTATGGCAAGCTACGGCTTGTGATTCTGTATCTGCGAGGCTTGGCTCAACAAATGTGAAAATTATAGCATGTGTGTATCATTGCCAGAACATAATCATATAAATTTAGAAATAACGGACAAATGTTTTTATTGTTATATACCTGTGGCAACAAAACATTGGACGAAGCTCTCTCCAGCCGGAATAATTCTTAAACCCGATGGGATGTTACTTCTATTCGTAAACTCGTATGACAGGCGTGGGTTCTACGTAATATCCTGAATAGCCGAAAAACTAGCTCGCCATTACAGGATCGACCCTGATGGCGAGGTGCTCTGGATGAAAAAAAAATAACAAGTCGTTTGAAGTACGACTGCTATTATCATTAATAGTCAGAAAACGGGACCGAAGACACGCTAAACACCCAAACACGCCCGCATTAATCTAACCAGATTCGCACCCCCCCCCCCAACTCATCCCAGATTTTAAAAAAAAAAAAACCTATCAGACCCCCCCACCCCCCCCCCCCCCCCCCCCCCCCCCCCCCCCCCCCCCCCCCCCCTCCAACACAACACCCAGAATAAAAACCCCGACCAGATTCCCCGAGATGTACTAAACACTGCTAAATAGATCGTGGTGGGGGTTCGAACGAACACTTGACGTGGAAACGGAACGAGTCGGGAAGGGCAGGGGATTGGAGGGGGGTGTTATATGTAGTAAAGCTCTTAGAAGGTGAGCAAGAGATGGGGTGTGGGGAGAAGGAATTGGATGCGTACGTGTGGTTGGTACGGCGGAGGGGTTAGCGGTATAAGGGTGTGAGCATAGGAGACCAACACCTACTAAGCCTTGAAGACACTTGTGATTTATTCTGACCGCCCTACCAGTTTACCCGGCAGCCGCTTTTTAACAGGCGGTGAGGAGATAGGGTCCCTTTGATGTTTCCGCTCCACCTCTCTCCTTTGTTCTTTTGACACCAGCTATCAACTCAAGCACTCAATAACCCAAATGCTGCCAACTAGTCGACGTCACCGCGCCTAGAGGGGGGAGCAGTTAGTGGGGGGGGGGGGGGGGGGTCATAAAACATACACCAACAACACTCATGATTCGAGTTCACGTGACAGAGCCTATCGGATCCGCGTTGAAAAGCCATCTCATATTTAAGCTAGTAATAGCTTTTCCAATTCCACTCTTGTCACTTGGGGCGTGAACGTGGAACAGCTTCAACACGTTCATAGGTAACTATGGTAACAGTGTCTGAGCATGACATAGCTGACCGACTCACTAGCTATCCCTCCCCGCAGACACACACCTGTTGAGCGTGCACCTACAGCGGACGACAGAGACATGGGGTACTTGTCAGCAAGTCACACCTAGGCCACGCCAACTAACTGGTACTGACAAACTATTAGTAACACATTACCAACCCCTTCAACCGCTCGCGGAACCAGGCCTTTAAAAAAACAACCCAGAAACCCCCACCCCTTACTTTACCCCTACTTGGCATCATTAAGACGGTCCAGCAGGTATCTTAGTAGTACTTTAAATCGCTGTTCAAGGTTACAGACCTGGCATACCTGTGATTACTTATCTGCTATTCATTGGCAGGTACTGGTCACATTCATACCAACGTTCAATTCCCACCGCAACCGCGTTATTTTGTCGAAGCTACGCTCCACGAATGGAGACTTGGGAAACGTTTGATGAAATAGATTACTTCAGTTATGTTGCAGCGTCTGCATTGCTTTTACTTCCAATAGTGAATCGATATGATTATATCCCGTCTGCTCATACCAACGGAACAATTTCATATTTGATATAGATCAGGCTCTTGCAAGCAAATATGATATTGGTTCGGTTCCGTAAGTCAGAATTCCGAACGCCAAAACTAAGCATTAAGTCACATTGAAGCCGCACGTCTATCAGGGCGCGGGGAACTGAACCAAGCAGGTTCAACCATTGAGTATTAATTACTCTATGGATGGTTCATCAATGTGGTCGGGAAAGTAGTACAATTTCTACAGCAATCAGTGTCTAATATCATGCACTAACGGACAGAGAAAACAGAACTCTACTGTACAGATTTATTGAAGCCAGCACAAACTTGGGGATCGAACAACAAGCCATCCGATTAACGCGGCATCAATAACAGTAATTAGTCACAACAAGACGTTCATCTGACCTTTTCGCGAAGAGGCGGACAATTCTGCTCGTTTTTTCGGGAGGTGAGTTTGATGTAGGCGACCCAGGGGACGTCGGTGAAGAGCGGCTTGCTGGCTTCATCACATGTATGTACCTAGAACAAAGAACAAATAGAAATAATGTAATGTAACATCAATTAATGTGGATCGAACTTCATGTTTTACACGAAGACACTCCATCGATATATCGAGGTTCGAGTTTCAATGACACGAGGAGAGGGTGCGGGCATGGGGGTGAGGAGAATCGGTCAGTCGGCTGAGGCAATATTGCAAACATGTCGTGTTTACACGCACATAACGGGGTGTGACATAAACAATGACAACACCTCACCACGACAGTGGTACTAACGCGATCTCGTGGCGCTATTACCACAGCTGGCATTATACAGACGCGCGAACGCTACTGGAAATCATCTTAGATCGCCCCATAGAATGGGTAGGTCGCATATAACGGGTAGGGAAGGGTACTCGAACGCGACCACTAATTGTGTACCCTGATTACACGCTCATGCTGTAAAAGTGCATGTCTGGTAAATTGAATCTGAGCTGCACATAGACCACAAAACCGACATTTTGATAAATTTAATTTTTTTTAACCATTAGTGGAAAATCGAATTATTGTCATGTAATTAATCAGCCTGCAAGGCCATCAATTTAAACGGTACAGACCATAAGAATTGCGATTTCTTTTAGAATATTGAATATAAATAATGATTGATTGCATCAATACCCTTCTTATTTGAAGAACAATATCTTAGCATTTGAAATATGAATCGAATATGCAGATGGCCTCCGAACCAATGAAACGTCCTTGAGTTAGATAGGTTTACCCTCTCTGTAGCATTAACGGGACCCACAAGCAAAGTCAGCAATGTTTTGGAAAGCAAACGACGACTTGATGGTGATTGGAAGAAAGGAGACGGATAGTAACCTGTTACGATAATATCGCCAGGCTATAGTTGTCCCATGACACGACGGGTTAAATTGCCAATCTCTGGATCTATGCCCAAGCCCAAGCTCGAAAACCGGGAGCATCCCTAGTGAGTTGAGATGGGGAACGAACTCAGTAAGCTCTCGAGCTGCTGTGACTGGGCTGAGGTCAAGCATCGGGGTCACTTGAGGCGTCTGCTTCCTGGTTTCCCCTAAACACAGCGTCCATCTAGCATATCTGCATTGGCTTCAGGCAAGCTGAGTCATGCACCGGGCCAGAAAACAAACAAGAAAGTATGGGATCAAACAGACTGGCCTTTGATCTTCGTCCGTCAGGTGAATGAATGAACACTGGCGATGACCGCAGGTAAATATTGGTCAGAGATTGGCGACCTCTAACGTCAACATGCGAGTTTCCTTCGTTTGGTGTGAGGATTATTGGTCCGCGGGTAATTACGCGAAAAGCGACGTCACTGGCAAAGAAAATAGCGCGCCTTTTTAAATTCATTGTCGGAAAGCCAGAACACCAAGGACGAATCATACACGCACACACACACCCGCACACACACACACACACACGTAAAACAAGAAAAGGACAAGTTTAATAAGTTCCACCGACATGGAGAATTGTACGAGCAGGGCTCTGTAACAAATGCTAAAAACATACGTGATGCACTCATAGAAATGAATACATTCGTTACAACCTGAGTTCAAGAAGGAAAGCGAGGGTCCGTTGCAAACATAAGCCGACCGCGTTCTCAAATCACTCACACAACACAAACACCCGGGCCGTCTAAAAGGCCCCCAAAAGCTTCTTCCAAACACCTTGACATTTTGAGCTCATCTTCACACACTTTCTTTCACCTCCCATTTACTCCAACATTACTACGGAGGAAGATAGAACTTAACAACAGCACATCCGCCACAATATTTGGAAAGCACTCGAGTCCGACTTTTGACTTGGCTCCCATGAAAACAAAACGAGCGCGTTTTTGTCCAAATATTAGTAGGAGCGTTTCCGGGTGATAGGGCGGCCCCGCTGACAGCGCGGGCGGCGTGGTGTGTCCCTGCTGTGGTAACAATACATATAGGAATATCCTTGAGTTACATGTGTTCGGAGGTGCATGGCTGCAGCTGCAGCATGGATTGCAAGGTCGAAAGTGAATTACAGGTGGGAATAAGCAAACGTATGTACAATTTTACTTATGCAAATAAGAAAAAGAAAGAGTTTAATCCCAACAGGTCTGACCGCGACCACAGCTCTCATTATGCTGAATGCGTGATTTAACAGAGCAGCAAGAAAAAGTCTCAATTAATTCCTCCCATATATCGTCCCTCTCCCTATGACGTCACCCCGACCCGTCCAGCGCCGGGCGTACACCTGTACTGAGTCTCGAGCCACGCCCATTTTAATTAAGCTAAAATGTCCCCACAATGTAGGTCCCCAAGGCTTAGATAAAAGCTTAAAGCGCGAATAGCGTGATTGGCAGGCTAATCATTCGGCTGTATGGGGATACACGCAAATCTCCTATTGTTACATGCATGATGGCTTAGACAAGCCGTGGCAGGGCAAATGGACGAAGGGTAGAGGGTGAGATCAATGAGGCTAAGGGAGGGTATAGGGTGAGATCAATGTGGTAAGGGAGGTTAGGAAGATACAGGGAGAGAGGGGGTGCCAGTTGATATTGCAGATAAACAGAGGTATATAGGGACAAGGGCAGACTGTGGGGACACGTGGTAGGTTCAGCCCGTGATGGAGGTTGAATTGGGTGTCATTAGACATTCCAAGAAACTGGAAAGCGAAATGTCGAATATAGAGCTCACTACGAGATGACGTGTTGATAACGTACAGACTGATAACACTTAACCAGAACAAAACCCACAGTAATGAGATTTGTACGAATATTCATTAGTTGGTAATGGCTGGTAATTGTTATACACCATACCTTATGTTACATCAGACCAACTAAAACTTCTAGCGATTGAGATGTCAGTAATGAGATGGATGAGGTGCGTGACTGGGGGGGGAGGGGGGAATATTTGTTTGTACGTATGCGTATGTGCGAGAGAGATAATGCGTATATGTATATGAGAATGTATATGTGTCTGAATGTGTGCGACATATTCCCTGGCGCCATTAGGCCACCACTTAACGAGGCTGTTCAGCCCCTTATCGGGCACTCAGCGATCATTTCGTTAATACATAACTACGCTTAACGCAGACATAATAATGGCATGTTTTTGTTATGCCGCAAAGTTTATTTGATTGAAAATCATGTTGATAAATTTTCAACATTATTATTTGACTGGAAATATCCATGATGTACTGAGGAAATCTGTTTTATTTAGTTGTGTCGTTCCATCGATAACGGTGCCTCCCCAAAACCATGACCACATGAATGTTAGCTGCAAATCGTTACGCGCTCTATAACTACCTCGCTATCGATATGTATACTTCCGCTTTGGTTACAAAATGTAGATTACATAAAATATTCACTCATTTAAGTTGTGGGTATCAATGCGCACAAATTAGACCGACAAGCAAGAAGGGTAATTTCGGACAACATAAATGGCGACAGCCGAAGTAAGATTTATTTTCTGAGACCGCAGCGCCGCGTAGCGACTGAAAGTCTGAAAACTTAAAACTTTTGGTTACCAAGGTGCGCTGCTAAGCAGCTTGCTAGGCAACCTCGTTACAAATATGGGGCTGAACAGTCTCTTTTAGCCCACACCAAATCGTTAAATAGCCTTGTGACCACGCTCTACCATAACAGCATGGGCAATAGCCAGCCGGCTTCTGGGCCCGCGCGGCTGACGATCTTTTGAAGTTACAATTCTATTTTCCATCCGTTAGGGGAAAGGGGCGGGGCATGAGCCGTAGGGGGTGTAAGATGAACACCTGCTGCGGTCAATCAAACATCCATACCTCGGCCATATATGGCAATAGTATATACATCCAAGTGGAATGACAAGTGAACCATGAATATATGTCGACGGCTGCCAGACACTCCCAAAGTGGCCGTTAAAGGCAGGGAGCCAGAATCCGTTCAGGTATTACGAGCAGCGTCCTCAATCAAATCGAGCGGCTGTCTTTGTATTCAAACGAATAGCATTAAAAGCCGCTCTAAGGTAATGCACGCTTTACCCTAAATGTGATTATAAAATAGCCCTGTGTTCTATTTAACAAGATAAAACCCTCTTGACTTTTCTCTTGAGCACCGACTCGATAAGGATTTACGAAAGGCGTCAATATACAGCCGTGGAAGCAGGTAATTCTCACAAGCCTGGCGTATGTAACACTGGAGCGCATACAAATGATGAACTAATCAATGTCACGACGCGGGATATCATGATATTGTTCAGGAGAAATGTTCAGCTAATTTTCCCTCAATAAAGGTGCATGAAATAGGCGGCGACCAGAGCGTATTTCTAACCGGGTGGTATAAGGCCGAGAGACAGCTGGCCAACTGCCGGTCTATGTAATCTACCTGCATCAGCAGATTACAGGCTGCGTGGAGTGGAACAGAGATATAAACACGGCATAGTCGGCCAGTTAACTACGACTGATCAAAGGGATGCGAAGGTAGCTCAGTGCCGTGCATTTGGTCGAGGAGGGTATTAAATGACATTCCATACACCGACTGTCGGGTTGTAAATAAAATTGTAACGAAAAATGTGGATTGAAAGTGAAATCCATATATATTTTCACAAGCAAAGAGACGTCTTGAGTTAATAGGACATCCCAAAATAACTAGCGGAGTGGGTTACGCCACAAGGTGCTCCGACACAGCTAAATAACAATGTTCATGTAACTACCATCTAATCCAAAGCTTCGCGCTTGTAACACACCGAATAATGGATTTCGAAGTATTGATTACATTATAATGATCCCTTGGGTAATCACCTCTCCGTATGTACGTACCGGATACGCACGCGTAAGGACGGGAACGTAACGCCGCATGGGGGAGACCATCTTCCTTGCAAATCAATAAAAATAACCAGTTACATATCAATCGTCTGATTAGCAAATTGATAAACCTTGAATAACATAAATAGTAACAGATACTCAGGCTCTGTAGGGCCACTTTTTGAGTTTTCCAAGTAGTTAGTGGAGCGGAGATAGACGACATTTGGCGCATTAATCAGATATGAAAAGGTGAGGCGGCGACGAGGTAAACCCTTTGATGTGGTAAACACCGCGTCGACTGAAAGCTTAATGTGTGTGGAGCCCTCGCATCGCCCCTACCCCCCGCCCCCCACCCAAAGGGTAGGGTTTGCTAGGGTGGGTGAGTTGCTGCTGCTACTGGTGAGGATGATGGTGAGGAGGAGGAGATGGAGGAGGAGGAGTAGGTGGAGGAGGAGGAGTAGGTGAAGGAGGTGGCAGAGGAGTAGGTGAAGGAGGTGGCAGAGGAGGAGGTGGAGGTGTAGGATGAGGATGAGAAGGAGGAGGTGTAGGAGGTGGTGGAGGATGAGGTGTAGGAGGTGCAGGAGGTGCAGGAGGAGTAGGAGATGTAGGAGGTGGTGGAGGATGAGGAGGAGGAGGTGTAGGAGCCTAGGAGGTGTAGGAGGTGTGGTGTAGGAGGACGAGGAGGAGGAAAGAGTAGCGGTAGACGGAAGGGGAAGGGATGCTTTTTTTCGCGAGGTGGGTTGGGTCTGGATGTGTGCAGAACACGACTAGAAAAGTGAGTAGCCCTCAGCATACATAGCCACATATTTGCATTGGCGTCTGAGTCGTGCTTTGATCTCCCTACCCTTGATTGATTCGGGGTCGGCATTGACGCCAGGATGTGGAAGGAAGAGCTGGGTATCGCGTGGGATGCTGCGCTAAAGATGGATCACCAGGGCATGTCAGCGATAGTCGTACTGGGCGCCTTGTTGCCGCTAAGCAGGCGTGTGCCTGGAAGGTCGAATGCTTTGAGAGATGATGATGCAAATTGGGGTTCATCTTGTAGGTATGTAAACACGTGGAGAATAGACGAGCGTTCCACCAAGTGTCCCAACGCCACGGCGTACGCCAATCTACGATACGAATATTAGCAGTTTTGGAAGGAGATAAAAAGGCATCAACCATCAATGATCAATTCCTCGGCGTTCAATTATAAAAAAAGGCTCCTGGCCAAGCACTCAATGGGGCATCAGATGCAGACACTCAAATAACCACACATTGAAATAAGCCATGTAGTATTCAGTAGACACATTAGTAACTAAAGCTTAATACAGAGGCATTTGTGTCGACAACCCAGAGGCATTCTCCCGCCCAACGTATACAGTACGTCCATGAAGATGACACAAAGCCAACAATTATGGCGCAGGTGTGCTTGTCCCGATGAAGCGATGATACAAATAAATGTACTTAGCCAGAGCCCTTTCGACACCCCAGATGACAATACCTAACTCGGGGACTACATATCCGCCTATCCAGCGAAGACGGCACTGCGTGACAGGAAAGCGGACTCACTGCAGCGCACCTGCATAACCGGGCCCTAATGACGGACCTCTCAAGATGTTCCCTGCTCTAATTACCACCATCAAGTGCTGCATCTTCCTGCACATTGGCTGCCGGTGTGGGGCAGGTAAGTGACGAGGGATGCTGCTGCTGCTGCTGCTGCTGAGGATGGCGAGGGGATGAGATGGACAAGTACTGAACACTTCCAAAGGATGCAATCAGGCGTATACTCGAAAAAAAATCCACCAGGCTGAACATTAATGAAAACCGAAGCCAGGTGTTGGAGCGTGATACAAGCAGTAGAATGAGGCGGCGGTATGGACGAGCAGAAACCGCGGTACCGGATAAATTGATATTGCATCATTTCAATTGCGCTCTACACAGAGGACATCGGCTTTCTCGGGACTGAATATGGCCGTGCCAGCAGCGAAGTAGCGCGGTGTCCAGTATGTGGCTTCGGTCACCAGCCCTGTCACCACGCTCAGTTTAAAACCAATACTCCTTAAATTGCACTGCTTTATCGTTGTACACACGTCAACTGAAGTTCAATTGTGGTTGATGAGGTCATGACCTCGACAAGGTAGTGATAATGATTAATTCCCTGATGACCCCAGTTATTAAAGTTGACCCTCCTGTGACCTCACATGAGTTTACCCCTTCTGATAATGCCGACAACCGGTCCTCGTTGATACCATTTCTTTGGTGAGAACCGCCGGCTGTGTAACCTCTTGCCAAAGAAAGCGCTCGGAACTCATTGCCTAGTTCGAGAGTACTACTAGATGCATCATATATATTACTCAGACCAGCGCTCGGAGACTTGACATCGAGATCCGAATACCTGTGCCTTTCCAACGTAAAGCTACGGGTAGCCTAGTCAAGTTTCAAGAACCTACACAACAGTAGCGAGCAAAGGAAATGACGCGGAATCATAACCTTATTGCCTTAACACCGAAACAGACGGGGAAAGGCCAATACTACAAATACTCGACAAATACATGATGATCAAGGTGAATAACTTCTGTCACAAATGAGACATCGTGTCTAGCAGCAGTACAATAGGAAGGGCTGAGTATTCCACGACGGCACAGCAATTATCATTTCAACGCCTATTTGAGATGGTCAGTCATAACGGGCTAGCTCGAGGCGATTGTTGCTAAAAACTTCAAAGTCGAACGAGACCGGGACTTGTTTGGTCTCAGTTGCTAGGTTTCTTTGCATGAGCGGAAGAAAAAAACCATTCCCTTTCATCTCTCATAGCTACACAAGTCTTGAATTTCATCAACAGCTGAGAACCAGTAAGTTCGTCAACATTACTTTCTCTCTCACTCAATAGCCTCAAGCCGCCACGAGATAGCCTGCGAGGCGTTTAAGTAACCGACGCCAGAAAAACACACCGAACAAGCAAGCTCGGCATAGGGCTGGCTGGCGTGCCGAGATAAAATATTTGAACATGGCGAACGCTGTTTCTAGAGTACTTCTGTGAAACGATTGACCCTGAAATTGGTTTGACTTGGTGTCTTGACTGTTCATAAAACAATAGCACTCTCCTAGCAATAAACGATACTAGGTCAGCGCAGATTGCATAAAAAGTTAGTCCTGAAAAAAAATGCAACTTCAACGAGCCGACTGTTAACCAGCCTCATTTGCGTATGCTAATTTTATTTGGCTTTTGACGGTCAAGAGCAAGGAACAAGGTATTACAGCTGAGGTGAGCTCATAAACCACGCAGTAACAACGGCATGCGGTGTGTTTCAAGATGCAGTCGGAATTCTTCAAGAGTCGATCGAAATCACATAATACACAGACCAAGTATTACACAAGGTCAGTGAGTTCTTGTTAGCCGTGGTAAACAAAGAATTAGCAAATAGGGGATTGAAGATTCCGAGTCAAAGGTTGTTGTTCGATTTAGATAGCACTAGTGAAGCGGTTCCCCTTTGAGACTGACGATTCCGGTGTAGGCATATTGGTCGATTTCTACTAAAAGACAATAAGTGCATTAGACCATGGTGTTTGATGCGTATGGAAGTAGCAGCGTGCAATTGGGAAGGAAGAGAAGATTGGTGGAGTCCCAGTGAGGATATTGGAGTAATTTAGGGCTTGAAGAACATGTATGGCAGTCCCCGCGGTACCCGAAGGAGGATAGGCCGCAGGGCGCTACGGAAACTATTAATCCAATGTTAGTTTCATCACTGAGGCAAATAGTCCTGATTATTTAAACTTAGAAGAGCAGGTGATGCATGGATCCATGACTGTTAGCAAACGCAACTTCGATCCCTGACGGATTGCTGCTGTACACGCGCTAAACGTCCAGGATTTGAGGAACTGCCCGAGATGACAGTATATTGTGTACACAGCTTACCCTAAAAAAAAATCTTCCAATTCGCAAAATGCCACCCCCACACATATATACACCAGTTCTTTTCATTCCATAACGAACACGATTGCGATGTGACCTCCCGCATACGTCAACACTGATCAAAAACACATCACAAAATCCACCTCTATTCTTTTCTCGGGCTCATATTAAATACCTGCTTACAGGTGCTTGTTAAACAAGACCAGGGTAGATTCCTCAGTACACACAGCCAGGAAGGAAGCATAGCTCTCGTTTGCTATTATACAAGCGCCTGTTCGAGTGGGTACTCGAAGTTCTCTTTGAAGCTAGTAATATCTGCCGCCACGACATATCAATGAGACATGGACGACGCGTCACCGGGTGTAACCTGATACGGAGCGTAAGTGGTGCGGGGCGCACGACCCGAGATAAACCTTATGACACCGACGAGAACTAATGAAATACCATTGTAAGCCTCATGGAAAATGTATTTATTGTGGCTGATAACAGTTTCTTTACCCATAATCTTTACCGAACTTTCAAGGAGCTACCCAACGACAAAGACAATAACAACATGGGCATACATGAAAGTGATCTCTGTGCTCATTAAAACGCGACTTATAATAATCAAATTGATCAAATGATCAATTACGAATTGGATAGATGCTGTGAACGATATCCCACAATATGAAATTGTACAGCTAGTTTCATAACCTGGCCGATGTAATGTCCCAATATGACTATTATGCTCGCGTAACCATTGTGTCTTCAGACACATCACTAGTGGGTTTTGTGGCTGATCGTTACCGACGCTTGGCGAGAGTTCTCACGTCTAATCCAATAAACCTGCCTGACTTCATTACTAACTTATCCATGTATAACACAGCGATCTGCAATGATAAGGCCATATAATATGAGCAAAGAGCTTACAACATATTATGGCTGATGATCACCAATAACTTTCATTATCTTTGGATAAAACCTTAATCTCTCTCAATAAGGGATACAATTCAATTATTTCATGATCATAGCAGAGAATGTTACCTGAATTAGGGTGGGGCAGATGTGAGGATTGCAGCCCATGTTAACGGTGTGTTTGGCATAGCATTTAGGCGCTGAAATTGATTGTGCCAACAGCCCTCTTAACCCTTCAATAATTTACGATTTCTTGTGAGGTGAGAGAGAATTCCCTCATTGGAAGACACGTACACAAGTTTGGACGCACACAATGTGTTCATCTAGAGTTACACACTTAATATTGAACCTCTCTTGGCTATATTCACGGCGCGCTCACAAAGATTCACACCGCACACCGCGACCCCTCAACAAACCTCTCCAAAACATCAAAGGATCCGACCCCAAGCTTTTTTTTTTCACGGCGCTTTCAAGTGAGATACCGAGCGAGCCCTCGCTCAGGTTTGCCCAGAGCACAAGTAAACAGCGCTAGCTAGTTTGATGCTCCGGACAGGCCCCTCAAACACCACCCTATAACTGGGTTATTTTTCATCGCATTTCCAAAATTCAACCTTTCCCACGAAACAATTGAATCGACCTACCTGTCGGATGATCCCATGCGCTGGCGCCATGAGTCCCATGGGAGAAAACAGTCCGTCAACTCGGGTGGTGGGCTGCGTTAAATCCGGAGCCCAAGTCCCATTTTCAATCGACTCCGACTTCAAAGGGAATAAGTCCAGCGTGGCCCGTTTTTCGGCGCTCTGCACGAGTTCAGCTAACATCGTCACAAACATGACGAACGAACTCCATATCCTCATTTTGGAACATATTCCCTGGTTTGTCGAGGCATATTTAGCCGTCAAACGTCCGATTTTGATCGGGATATAAGGCCCAAGGCGGCCGCGATAGAGGACTATCGTTGGCGCTGTGGAGAAATGTACACACTGTGCACATTGCCAGTCGGCAGCTTCAAAGGCTTGGAGAGGTCACGTGGTGCTCGACTCTGGCACGCCCATATTATGAATAAAACATGAGGCAGTATTTACATGGAGCGCGACCTGCCGATTTGAACCAACATCAGCATTTATTTAGCACTCAACAAATTCCCGCCGTTTAATAGAACCAAGATATTTTCGATGATGATCATAGCGAGACTAATCAAACACATGGACACTCCGAATAAGTTCGGATTTGCTTGCAAAGTTAATAAACTACTTGCGCGGACGAAAAATACCATGGCGGGTTAAAGCTCAAGGGAGGGGTTACTCACAAACAGGTTCTCGATACAAAATCATGTGTGAAGATCGTTGCCGCGATACATTGGAATGTAATTTGTTGTGTATTGAGTTGTACTGAACAGATATATTCTCCATCTCTTGTCTTCATGATAATATCAATTGACGATAACAAGTATTTCAAACTAAATCATCGAGGCTACTTAAAAGGTTCCATATATTACGATAGCCGTAGGTTACAGCTCTAGGGGTACTTCACTCGAATTCCTACAGAAATGTGAAAATATATATATATATATATATATATATATATATATATATATATATATATATATATATATATATATATATATATATATATATATATATACACGAGTCAGGCGCACACCGAGCCTAATTCATTCGATCAGGGAGCCTCCGGAATATCGGATGGACGAGATAAGCAGTACGTTATGATAAGAGTTATATTTTTAGTTATGTTGGTTAGTCCGGTTTGTAGCTATGTTGTTTAGTATTGTCTTGTGTGAAATGCGTCAACCATCGAAACCACTACCAGTAGGTACGGGACAACACAGCAGTTGGTTGTTTTCATTTTCGCTCAAACAGCTCACAAATTATGAAGGAAAAACCGATACGTTATTTGTCATCGGTCGTCTCAGACATCCTTGTATTACTTTCTCAAATTTGGCCGACCAACTGAACAATAGATTTTGTTTTTGTTTTATTTTCTCCGATACTCGGTAACATCGTTTCTCGGACAGTCACACTGTGGCCCGAGTAACATGTCTTGTAGCATATAGATGCATTTATACACAGGACATATAAATCCTAATAGAGGCCTGACGCTACCATGCCCAGAATGTTTGGTCCCCCCCACCCAAGTCGTGACATGGCAATGGTTACATCACGGTAAGTTTCACAGCCAAAGCTTGACTTCATCCGTCATCCATGCGCACTTAAATATACCCATCCCACAACATCGGTGCTTATGACAGGCTCGTGATGTAAGAAATATTCCGGAACTGACCCTTGTCCACTCCACCATCAGCTTGTGCGAACGTAAGACTTGAAACTTAATCGCAATAGATCCATTGCAAGCTTAGATAAGTGAATCACAAGGCGGACGCGAGGACGATCCCGTTACCCGCGGGCGGCTGGAAATGAAAGTAGACTGAATTCGTGAAATAAGATTTCTTTATCCATCCAGCGAATGATCAGCGGAGAAGCGCCTTATGATTGATATTCAAGAAGATATATCCAAATTATACAGAGGCATCACAATCGTCTTGCATCGAGTCAGGTGTTAATAATATACGGGGTAGCGAGACCTAAAATGACCCCTCTTTGCCACTCTCCTCTCCCCTCAACATAGACAGAAATATGAGATGGTAAATACATTGCAGAAAGAAATTGGTGTCACAAACCAGATAATTTGGTAAAGTTGTGGCTTACAATCAAAAAGGGCTTTCCTCTCAATTCTGATTAATTATAACAACGTAGGGTATTCAACGCTAGGAACATACCTATTCAGACAATGCAAACAATTTAACCAGGTACTATAATAAGATAAACGGCTTGTGGAGGTATAATAGGAACGAAAGTAAACAATAAGATGGTGTTTGTTTGTAACATGAATTAGTTATGCACAGTAACCGATGTATCCGCGGCGTGTAAGTGAATATGACTTGGGTGATATAGGTACGGCGCACGAAATGAACCAGGTACAAGGAGCTCTCCAATGACGTCATTTCCTCCATCTGTCACACAGAAACAGGACAAATCATTTAACCTCCACGGACTGACTTGACATAGTCACTATCAAAGCACATTCCCTGAAACATGGACGCTCGAATATAAATGTAAGTATTCCAAGCGCCGATACAATTTGCATTTATAACCAACGAAGATCTATGTATACAAACATACACCCGCCCAGACACCTCCCATTAAGATCCGAACTCATGGGATCTACTGTTTGTCCAGCAACTCTCCGGATGATGTTTTTATTAGTTGTCCGTCTGGTAAACGAGCCATTCTCGACAGACGATGGTACACGAGGTCTGATGACCATTTCCTTAAAGAGAGCAATAAGCACCAGTCGTCCGTCTGTGAGGCACAAATGACTTCCCGTTGGCGTCCTCAACGCATTCAAATTGCCACAAAACCAGCCAGGACTGCAGTTATTGGAGATTATACATCGAGACGTTGTTTTATCAGCACCTCTTACTGAGTTATGTAGCATCTTATGTCGAGAAAACGGAGCAAGGGAGCTATTTTTAGCTAGCCCATCCAAAGAGGAGACGAAGAATCATAAATAATGTCATATCACATTGATATAACATCGGTCTTTATCACGAAGTGCTGATCACGGATCCGTGAACTTATTACCATATTCATATCAGTATATAAACATGCATGTGAGCAATCTTCTGGCTACACACAGCCCGTGTCATCGTGAAACAATAAACCCACCCAGCGTATCAATTACTTACTGTGTCAGTCACGTATTGCATTCATACCGATGTTTTATGAAGTTGCTCTTTACAACGATGAACTCTCAATAATATAACACGATGACCTTCAACAACAACACGATGAACTCTCAATATAACACTATGACCTTAAAAAACAACACGATGAACTCTCAATATAACACTATGACCTTCAACAACAACATGATGATCTCTCAATATAACACTATGACCTTCAACAACAACACGATGAACTCTCAATATAACACGATGACCTTCAACAACAACACGATGATCTCTCAATATAACACGATGACCTTAAACAACAACACGATGAACTCTCAATATAACACTACGACCTTCAACAACAACACGATGACACAATATGGTAACCTCACACCAAAACGCGATGACCTTCACCACAACACGATGACCTAGGCTACGAAAACATGACCTCCCACCATAACCTTCAATATCAAAACAATGACCTTCTACCACAATAAGAATGATGATCGCCCACCTAATCAGCAGAGCAACACGATGACCTCGCGGCCGTTTATTGAAGAAGCATTTTCCCGCGATTTTGCGCAATTCTTGTCTAGTTGCCTTTTGTTGGTAATGGGAGCACAAAATCACCGACAGTTAGTTAATCAACATGAAAAACGACCGATGAGCGAAGTAATGCAGTAATCATCAGGTGTCCAGCTTGCCAACATACTCGTTACGATAAGAGACTCCTTTACCCACTGAGGAGGCCTTATATTGCGCTAAAGGTGATGTGTCAACCCCAGGTAGAACTTCTCAACCTTGCTGCCTGATGCTTCTGTGACCTTGATTGAGTGAGGATTTTGAAACAACCCCTTCCATACACAGAAGCATTGCGGATTGGATGCGCTGGGGACGCTTAACAAAACGCCCATAAACATCTTAAGCCAAAATGCCTCAAATGTTCCTACCATTAACATATAAAGGGCTGTGCTTCAATAAACTGAATGTTCTGGTTGAAGACAATGTGTAAGTAGCAGCCTGTATTGAGTTATGGGATGACCAAGGGCCTCTGCTTGACTGATTCCGCGGATGTAGGTGACAGACCGCGTGTTGGTACTCAAATAAAAACATAAGACAGAGAGTCAGAGACGAGGCTGATCAGCGGATAGAGAGACACCATCTCAACCACACTGCGCGTGCGTGCGTGCGCATGACTCAAGCGGATGAGCTATGTCTTATTTGCTTAATAAGGAGCAAATCCCTTCCGGTTTTGAGTCTGGTGTAATGGATGAGAAAGGATGTGGGCCACAGCTGTCGCAGTCGTGAACGCGTCGCACGCAGCTTCAACATACAAGTCGTTGATCTAAACATCACTGACATAGGTGCGCCGCATGTTGGAGCGTAACTGTAGGGTGATGGTGGGTAGACTTTATATGGTGCGGCGCAGCATCTTCACGACATCATTCCAACACCTGCTTACGGCAAGAGAATTGGTCCGACCCGAATCGTCCCTCACTCCATCACGCCACATTAACACGAGGTCCTAATGCAATTGACACCCGCTATAATAGCCCTCGTTATGGCGTGGGGGGGGGGGGGGGGGGGGGGGGGGGGGTTGAGGTGATTGGGTGTGTGGGGGGGGGGGGGTGGTAGGGTGGTACAACCCATCGGAACGACGCCGACAGGCTGAAGCCTGGCTACGGCCGACTCCGAATCCGGGGCGGGTTGTCCTGAAAAAGGAGTCATGAACGACAATTGTGATGGCTGCATGCCACACTTACTCACCGCGCCACCTGGCTAGTGCAATACGACGTCCTTATTGAGAACAATAACGCCGAGGCTCGTCAGAGCCGAATTCAACGGACAGGAGGGAAGGAAAGGTGGGTGGACACGGCCCCACAGCGAGAGCGTGTATAGTTGCGTATTGCACGATGGGAATGTTGTTAAAGGGGATTGGATGACAAAGGTGGAGGGACGGATGACAGGAAATTATGCCGATAACGCACGTTATGTAAGCCACGAAGACAATTCCATTCCAGTTGCTGAAACTTATCACACCCAATCTGTCCGCGTGTCATACCGCGCAAAGCCAATTCCTCTGACCAGCGCTAAAAACGAGGCATCATCCGGTCAAAACAAGAGGTCGCTCCAGCGCACGTACGCCACAACACGAGCCCTAATCAGCCTCTATGTTGCTAGCACTAAGGCAACAATAAGCCCCTGAGCAAATGATACTGGCGCATACTTCCTCACAAACAACCCACATTCATCGCCCTGACATCAGATTGCCCTGGCGTTAGCAGGATAATGATATAGGATTGCTCTCATATCAGAGCTCTATAATTCATACAAATATGGGCATAAAACTCCATAGCATTAATTAACCACACTCAAAACTGAAAACAGAGGAAGTTTCCACCCTGATATACATGGCCTCAACCACAACAAACAAGCGACCGTTTTGCCATTTGGACGCTCTGTTCATCACTTAAAGTCCCGCTTAGCAGACCGATAATTACATCCCCTTCATCTAATATATAATTCCCGCCCATTAAATCGAACCTCGTTGCGTTCACGCCTCATTACGCGCCAGATGGCGACGCGCTCAAGGAGCGGCCAGTAAGTCATCATTAAATAACAGACGCACGCACCAACAGGACTCATCCCATTGCACAAACAAGATCCCCGCTCGCCTCCCCTCGGGGCCAAGCCAGTGTGGTTTCAGACTCCTTGGCTTTAAAAAGAACGGATAGGTTAATTTTGGTGTAAAAGAGAGGCGGTGTGTCAGGAGAGCATCACGCTCAGGGCTGAATTTCACGCCGAACTTCTCACGTGAAGCATCGCTCTCGTGGGATTTGAGGAAAATCGGAAGGCAGGAGATTGTTGAGCCAGTGGAGTTTTAAATCATGGCCATAACAAGAGGTGCTCCTGTTAATGACAGATTTCCCGGCAAATTGAAAGCCTGGGCTGAGAAGCGATTAGACAGAGAGAGGCTCATTCGAAGACGTGGCGTATATTGGATGGGATGGAATTGGGAGTGATGGTTGCACAAAGACTGTCCAGAGGCTTCCAGAACAATGCCCCAAATCAATAACCGCTGACTGATAGCGCACAGTGCGGAAGTGAGGTCAAGGTAGACGAGGTCATAGTGATGAGGTGGCGCAATGACCTTAAGCTGTGTTGTTCATAACGGGCAGTTAATGGAACATGATTGGTGTGGTACTCGACTTAATTAAAGCCGACAATGATATGCTTACAATTTGAATACGGAAATGGTCATATTTACAACGACGAAGCTATAAACATAAGAGATGAACTCAACAATGATAAAGACAAATACGATGTAGCCCTACAGGATGTCTAAGTTATAACGAAATGACACGTCTGCGCAGGGCTAAATATGATGATGATGACAATGATGAAGACAATGGTGATAATGACGACAACGATAAAGACAAAAGTGACAATGATAAAGACGATGGCAATGATGGTGACAATGATAAAGACGATGATGATAATATAAATAAAATGGTGATGCTGGCGACTATGATGATGAGGATAGAGAAAAATGTTATGATTTGACCTTGACCCATATAATCGCACTTGCTGACACATCTGGTCCATGGGGTCACTTACATTTTGAGCACCTTGTCTTTGCCGCCACTTGCAACCCTCTGTCCGTCTGGGCTCCAATCCACAGCGTACACCTGCACAGACAATGGCAACGTATCGGTGACTACATAGCGCCGTGTGTGTGTGTGTGAGGTGGGGGGGTGGGGGTAAGTTCACGATGCAATTATAAAGCATAGACAGAAATCATGTCTGGACGGACTTGTTGAGTGCAGGAGGTCTATCACAGCGCCCCGACTGGAAGCACTCGATTCACGAGCTCTCGCTTCCGAGCGCTGATCTCTAACATCGACATATGCCAACCAGCTGCTCATCGCTTGGAAGCCAAGCTTTCAGAGCCGAGCGACTGAGCCTGCACATACCACAGTCTCTTGAGTCTTATAATGACCCTCCTCTAATAAATCAAGTCTTTATATATATAAGCGGTCAGCAAGGTGGGGGGTTGGTACCTACTTGAAGGACCCAAGTCAATATATAGAAAGGATGTTATAAATTATACGTGGTCTCTGTAACAGCACGCAGCCGACTCAAGCGGCCCCGTCAGACAAATCGCGCTCTTACCAACTCTAAAGGGCCTGTAGCCTACGCACCCACCATAGCAATCTTGGTTTTCCGGGACCAATTACTTTCGTTTTCAACATCAATTTAAACTAGTACATTAACAAGAAAAGGCGATAAATGAGTTTTGGGTGCCTCTGTTGCTTGTGGGTATTGTTTTGTTGGGAATCCGAGACCACGTGGGATCAGCACGGACCAGATAGCTGTGGGGTCTCTATTTAACCCCACAGCTTACACAGGCGTGGCAACCGTGTGGCCCGCAGTAACTTAATGAGCCCCTAATGCCTGGTTGTCACTGGCAATGACTCATCGGACCACCCAACACCTAGAGAGAGACCACAATCAGACGCACCTAGATCCCCCACCCACGCCACAATACCCGACCCCTCATCGACTCCTCGCAAGATTTACCGCCAGACGGAGCTGGCATCGCATTGCACGAGGTAAGTCAGGTGGATATATCGCTTGGTGACATACGCTGTCGAGTCGTCACAAAGGAGCTTTAAAGAGCTCTAAATCAAAACTTGTCAGCGCCATCGGGGTAGTGGAGTGGACTGTCCGTGGAGAGTAACAGGCTTATGAGACAAGAACGGAACGCAAGGAGACTCAAGACGAAAGCATGTAGACAAATCATCATTAAATATAAAAAACAAAAAAACCAACAACAACAAAACCCACACACAAAAGCGTTGGTACTTTCCCATCTAGCTGTGAACCTCGTGATGACGTCGTAAAACTATACCTTACTTTAAGTGATGCAACACAACCAGGGTGCTATGGTGTTTCCTTTCAGTCAACGCTCTGATCAACAAGACTATTGTTAACAATTCGCCCACAATGATAGTACCTGTTATATAATAACAGGTGATCCTGCTTTGGTCAAGTTACATGGTGTGAGTTAGTCAGCCAGAAATAATATGCCAATACTAGAGTGGGCGTTAGGAGAAAGCAAGTAAAGCAAAAACACAAAACATACATCCTGAGGAATTTACAGTTGAGTTTGCGTGATAATGACTGTCTTTCATGGGCATTGTAACCTGATCCGTGAGAAAATAACAAAGAAATAATGCAATGTTTTCAGGGGCATACAAGAGGTATTGATGGACAGTTTTACTTTTACTTATGGGAAGCAAAAAGTTAGGGCAATAGTATGAAATTTGTCCATTCCCACACACCCTGAGAGCTATTGATTCTCAACTCTGGCTGACGATTTGAATAGACCAAGGGTTGGAGGAATATACCGCCATTGATCTTGACTCAGCTTTCAATACTTGCTGCAGCAAAATCATAATTGGTTAAAAATGAACTGCAATAATAAGAATTTGAAATGCACTTTGATTGACATGGAACAAGGATTTTTTCATGATTTCCATGTGCATCCAAATATTATTAAATGAGTAATTTAAAATTTGACTGTTTTGAAATGAAATATTATGTTTATTCTTAGACACACCAAGTTGAGTAAATTGCATACTACAATCATTGCTTAAAATATTTTCATAATGCACTACATCACTCTGGGATGGGGTTACTCGAAGTGATTTGGGGGAAAACTACCAGGTTATTTCAATTCAAAGACAAACACATAATCCTTAGCCATAGGGTGATCAAGGGCAGCATTCCTAATTGGCGGAAGTCCTGGAGCCCTGACCCCTAAAGTTGGACTAAGGCCTACTGATTTTTCAAACAGGTCGACCAGGTGATCACCTTGTGCTCAACCCAACAATCTACTGCTGATGATAGGATAACGAAAAGTGGGAATTTTGCGTTACTTTATGAAATCCTATTCTGATTCTTTTGGCCACAAGCTTTCACGGCCTAGTAAACCGACTGGCCATAAACACAATAAGTAATGTTCCACTCCTGAAGGATATTGGTTTTTCATATCATCAAAAATTCCCTGGTTAACATCTTTGGTTAATAGAGTATGTATGATGAAACTGCATGGTCACTGCAATTCCAGGATCCAACATCCAAATTCATGAGTGAGACTTACACTCACTGTCTCCTGGCTTGGAGTTGACACTCCTGAGCCAGGGGAGAGCTCATTATCTCACCTCATCAGCGTGACCAGGCAGATCCTGCATCAGTTTACAGGTCTTCACATCCCACACTTTGAGTGTTGAATCAGCGCTGCCACTACAGAGGAGACGACTGTCAGCTGACCAGGCAATCTGGTGCACCCGCTGGACATGGCCACGGAGCGACGCCAGGAATCTGTTAACACAACAAAACATCATGTTAAACATCAAAGGGTTTTTCAACATGATAGTGACCATGTCATGCACCTGGTTCCTAATCACTAACATGAGAGCATCAAAGTCATATCCACAGTAAGGATACACTCAGCCATACTATCAACAAAATATTAAAAAAATGATGATCTTAAGTTTCAATTGAACATGCCATACATTAAATAAATAATCCTTGTTGAATGAGTGACATACTTTCCGGTGAGTCCATGCCATAGTTTGACAGATTTATCAAACGAGGCACTGGCAATGAGTCTGCCGTCAGGGGAGAAGAGCACCTGATTGATGAGCTGCTGGTGACCCGTCATGCGACACACAGGCTTCTTATCCTCCTCCGGTTGCCATAGGAACATGGTGAAGTCATCAGAACAGGATACCAGCCTCTCTGTATTGCCGCCCTGAACACAACCGACCAACAAGTGGCAGTGTTAAGGCAGTTTAGGCACTTTGAGAATCTAATTATTCATTGAGAAGTTGTAGCAGTATTTCTGGTTTCACCGTATAATGTGTTCAGCATATCTCACCTTGGCTTCTTCGTATCGCTTCCTGGCTTTCTCGATCAACTCGTCGTCTGCAACGGAACATTATGACAGTTCCATTTGAGCACAAACAAATTTCATGATTCAAGGGGTCATAGTGTGCTAATACATTATGAATACAGATCTATAGTATCATAACGTCAAATATGCATTTAAGGTAACGGAAGTGAGCAAAGACCAACTGCTCCCAACCAGAGCCGTTCACAGTGAAAATAATTCCATCGGATTTCCGTAATTAAACAACAGCGCCCATTAGTACCCAATTCATTTCAGCAATAACAGCTCAAATATAATCTCGAGAAACAGACGTGAACTGGCTCCACAACGTAAGGTGGACGTCAATTTGACGGCATATCCGCGTTTCATGCCACAACACGCGGGTACGAGTGGGCGGTGAAGTGGAAATGTGTAAGTCTACTTCAAGTGATAACGCAAAGTCCAAACACTTCATGCTATACCACCAAACCACCATCAAGACTTGAACGAGAGTTGGAGGGAATCAAAACTGCATCTCTGACTTGACGATGTACTAGCTAGAAATGATTGCCTCACTTCACCGATTTCAATACACGTCACACGCATGACTACTATCCATTGATAGCAGATGTGTAGAAGAACAAGCGCATCCGGGAATCGTAATAAACGCGTATTCTTAACATGAAACCCGCTAACGTTCTTACTCACCCACCTACCCCAGTACGCGGTCATTAATATCACAAGGGTCGCTCATAATCAGGGTATGTTTCAATACACGCTTAGCTACGCAAAAACACGGGTTTTGTACCTAACAACAAAATGCAACTCCAGATGAGTGAGCGAACTAAAGATCACATCAATTTAGCAGGGACTCATATTGATAAGCCTAATCACCGAGCTATATAATACAGAGTATATATGCACAGATTGCAGTGGTAGATTGTACAGTGATTTTGCCTGGCTGGTTCAAACGGATGGAAAATAATCGGCAACATACATTTTTAGGACTGATCATGTAACAGAATGCAGACTCACAGCGCCATTGACCAGTGATCGAGATTAGACATGTTTTCATAGAGTAACAACGCCTCATAAAACGGACAATATAGGAGCAAGGGAACGATAAAATCCGAGCATGGGTGCGAATAAAATCCATCCATATTACCACACGGAGCATGTGGCGTATTTAGAGACGAATCCGGCATTGAGTATGGTCAGGTACGGTGAATACAACATCAAGGCGCAGGCCAAGGATCCACGGATCCCACGGGTTGAACAGGACGTAACGGACCCTGACGACCTAACATGCGCGCAGCAATTGGCGAAGAGACGCTGTGTCGTCATCAGCGTTTGCCTCGCATGGGCTGTCTACGCCGTGACGAGTATCGTGTTCGACTGGTTGTGGGTTGTGGATATGATAGAGACAGAAAAATCACTGGTATTTGGACCGCCTGATGACGAGATTCTAATAACTTTGATCGTCATTTCGTCCATAGGTACGTTGACTTTCATCGGTGAGGTAGTGAACGGCGTCGAGAAAGTTTTCTATGGGAGGGAGATATTCGACGAGACAGCCAGTCAGCTCTTTAGTTTATATCTGGAAGAAGTGCCACAGATGACTCTAAACATCCTGATGGCGTCCTGCCGTGAAGTCCCCGTAAGCATCTACCAACTTGTCAAAGCTACTCTAGCCATTGTCGGCGCTATGCTGCGCTGCCTGCGGGTCCTGGTAATCTATCACACGGTTCGAAAGCGTGGCGAGCGAAAACGCGGATTGGTTCCTTTCGTCATTCGCATGGTGGTCCTGGCGACTTGTGCATGCCTCTTTGCGGGATCCATCGTCACATGGACGTTCACCTTCACTGTCTCCATAAATGAAGATACATTGGGCATCAAAATCCCACCAAATATGATCGGCGAACATTATGACGGCGCTCGATACTTCTACAAGTCCGGTATCTTCTTTTCGCATCCAAATCTAACGACGGACTGCGAGATGAGTAAAAAAATTGATGATAATACAAAGCCGTGGGTGCAACTCACACCCCTAATGACCTTCAGGGACAGTCATGAAAACAGCATGAAGATGACCTTCACCTTCAATGGCGCCAACAACACCATCCGCGTGGTATCCGAAGCGGGGGACTCCTGTTTTAAGACGACCCAATGCGTAACACGAAAAATAACTTGTCAAAATGCATCAACACTGCTATCAAGCCACGCATTATCTCACACCATGCTATTGGTTTTCAGGGAAACCGAACCATCAGATGCATTGGTTTTCGGTGACATAAAGTTCGACGGAACACTAACAACCAATAATGAATGCATGGTCATTACGTCTGATGAATATGGCCACTTGAAAACAGACAGCGATGTTAAACACGGTCGTCTGCATTACTTGAAAGCGCGCGAACATGTGAACGCGACCGAGATTTATCATAGAACTTCACCAGGTGAATACAAGCATTACAACTTGGCGGCACACTTGATGAACGTCACAGACGCGTGGGCGACCGGTTATAACGAGTGTCCCATGACAGGCAGTGTTGCCCCTAACTACAAACATGGAATGGGGGCAGAATGCTGAAATGAATGTTTTTCAAACATGTGTTTTCACAACAGATGTGTTTTCACAACAGTATGGATGGAATCTTATTACTATAATTATAACCAGTCAAAATGCTGATACACATTGATGAGAAGTTGATGACAAGTGAGACCTCTATTGTGTATGGAACAAACTAGTACGTAAAGATAGAAGCTGATTTCCATATAACAAGGAGTGTACGTTAGTGTCTTTTCATTTCAAAAACGTTGTTTACCAGTATTATATGATGTAGTGTTGACCATGCCCTAGAGTAATATTTTGAATTCTAACCTAATATGCAACATTTAAATAAAGGTCAAAATGCTTCATGTTCGGGTGTGTTCATTTACACCATTTTGCCAATAAATCATATGCTGTATTTACTGTGCAAAAAGACCAAAACTTAGTGCAGCTAAAAAATACCCAAAAATTCAATTAATTCAGTGTGTGATCACATTATCAAAAAATCCTATATTTTTTTCTATTGAGAACAAAAAAATACCCTACTTTACCAGATATCAAGGAACAAAATCACACGCAACTTGTCAAAGCCAACATATTTGTTATTCCCCTTATCAGTTTTGTGAACAGAACCTTTGGTATGACAAACCATTATAACACCAACAGTGTCAAATGATAAAATACAGCCATATAGAATAAGACATGCCAACACTGGGTAAGGTTCAAGTGATGATTACAGTTTGTACGGTATATCGTTCAATATACTGGTATATATATCAAAGCTTCCTGTTCTCACAGCATCAGTAGGGAAGCCTAGTCACCTTGATTTCAACCGAGTGTTCACAGATCAAGGCAAACTGACACTACGCCAGAAGTGTCAACTGACATATTTACTGAGAGTACCATTACTAAGAGTTCTATATCCTCCAAAGCAAGCCAGAGAAGTGTTGATATAGGCCTGGCATGAGAAGGACCCAGCCATGTCACCTATACAAGAGGTCTTGACCATGGAAGATCTGGAGGAAGAAATAGATGAGGATGACAACTTGGCAACTAAGTACGCCAAGAACCCAGTGCTGACAGTATGTGTGGCAGTAGGTCTCGTTGGCTATGGCATCTTCAACATTGTGTTTGACTGGCTATGGGTAGACGACATGTTATCCTCTGGTAAGGGACTTGTATTTGGACCTCCCAGCACGGCAATTGTGGGCGTCATGATTTTCATTGCCTCAATTGGCACCCTCACATTCATCTTGGAGATTGTTAATGCCATCTGGAAGGTGGTGCGAGGTAACGTGATAGTTAACGAGGACCTGAACCAGTTATTGTGCCTATTTTTTGAGGAGGTTCCTCAAGTCACCCTCAACTACCTCCTGGCTTCCTGTCGCGAGGTCCCCATCAGCTACTACCAGATGGTGAAAGCAGCTCTGGCCATGGTAGGGGCAGCCATACGATGTCTCAAAGTTCTCATCAAGTTTCTGACAGTGAGGCGGCGCGAGGGACCCAGAGGCTGTATCCCATTCATCATTCGTATCATCATATTAGCTGCCTGCGCGTATCTGCTGGCAGGCTCCATCATGACATGGATCTTCACATACTCACCCAGTACAAACGAAGACGACTCAGGAATTAGTGCCCCACCTGGACTAATTAGTTCTTCCATAGACAGCACCAGGTAAAGTATATCTTATATCTAGACCACAAGTGCATCATGAAGTTCAGATTGCCTTGGCGTGGTACAATGTTGAATGCAAAGTTTGAATTCAGAATAATGATCAAATATACCACATAGCGATACTAGTAAAGAGTATTGTTATTGGCTTGTTTCCAGATACTTGTACAAGGCTGGCTTCTATCTTTCCCATGAGAGTTTTGATCATTGTGACAACGCTAACGGCAATGACTGGATGAAAACACCACACAACTGGCTGCGCATTCAGTCCATCCTACCTTTGGAGGCTTCAGATGAACTAGGAATGCAAGCTTGGTTTTGTCTCAACACTACCTCAGACACCAGCTTTATAAGGATACAGATGGATGGCGTTAACGAATGCTTCCAGACGAATGAAAGCTGTCATATAGAAAAACTGGATGACTGTGAAACGTCATGGCAAAATACCACACAGATGCACTTTGAATTTGAATCTATCGAGTACACCAAAACTTTAATATTTGGTGATATTAGGGTGAGAGCATCGATAACAGACGAGAAGGGATGTGACCAGATGGTAACAGATGACTGGGGGCTGCTGACGAGAGACAATGTACCCATCGTCAGGTTGCAGTACTTTAAGTCAATGCGCCATGTCAACGACACAGACATTTTCGTGGAGACCAGAGAGGGAACTGGTTGGCGTTTCTTTCAATACGAGCATGACGTTGAGGAAGGAGGTGACCTGTATAACGTCACAGATGTGTGGAAGACTGGGTATGATAGATGTGATATGACAGGCAGTCTGGCCCCCAACCCCTCAAAGATATACCAGTCCAGTGCTGAACAAATTTTTACCCAGGTCTCAAGAAAAGGTGTTTGAGTATATCATAGAACGTTTTTATATCAATGACCAAATGACCCTGTCAGAATTGGGTATCCTGGTTAAACATAATGAATTTATAATCGCTATTGAAATCAAAGAGAGATGCCACATAAGAGATAGACATGGAGACAGTCATTAGTTATATTACAGCCACAAGAAACACAACAATGTTTCTAGCAAATGAATGGGTTAACTAATTCTTATGACAAAATTGATTACAAATACCTGTAATGTAATTTCTGGGATGATTTGTATTTAAAATAAAGAATGTACATAACTGAGTTCTAATGATGACTCACTTCTATGACATAAATGAAAAAGATCC
Organism: Urechis unicinctus; assembly: GCA_034190875.2. Classification (NCBI taxonomy): domain Eukaryota; kingdom Metazoa; phylum Annelida; class Polychaeta; order Xenopneusta; family Urechidae; genus Urechis; species Urechis unicinctus. The sequence continues at coordinate 3,247,300 of CM067356.1, forward strand.
TTCAAGCTCTGCTACTTTTGACACGATTTTCAAAAAACAAGTTGTGACAAGATTGAAATGGTGCACAAGATTTACAATAATAACGCAGGGGTCAAAGGTCATTGAGAGATTTTTAGTACACAAACACCCATTATCATAAGAAGTCCACAAATGGAGAAACTCTCTGACAACATCACAAATGAATGACCTTTTGATCATTAACATAAGTCATCTGCATCAAGTAAAACAATTGTGGAAATAATATAAACTACTGAAGTGTTGTGATATCTAGATGAAAGTGAGGGAAAAATGCTAAGAAATGATCAATGGCGCTCACCCTACGCACTTGACAAAACATCAAAAGAGAATGAGGCCGAGATATTTGTTCACAAAACAATCTGGAATTGTGAATAAGGTTTACGTAATAGCAGTCTGTACGAAAGTTCGTCGGACCTCGGCTCCCGCCGGTAATAAATCGCGAGGTCCGGCAATTGCATGTTAATTGTAGGCCCGCGTGTCCGGCAATAATTCTTTAGCAAAATATCTTTTTTTTATTGAAAAATCGTGCAAATGTCTCAAGTTTTGGTCGATTCATGTGTTTCGTTGTTTTGAATGACATAATCAATAGTATATAATGGTAACAGCCGAGGTGTTCGAAGTATATTTTGTGTCCCCGCTTCTTCGAAACTGGAAGCGTTTGGAAACCGGAAACCGTTCACTAACCCAGACTGGCTTTGACCTAGTCTAAATCATTCAGCCGCTCAGATTCTATCGTCAATATAGATCCGTATCAGATGCAAGCGTTTAGATGACATAGACTACCTTTGACCTCATTTCCTTTGACCTTGTTTGTAAACAAAATAATTACGCATACTAGCCCTACATGTATGTGTATCTGAACAATTAACTTTCACTAAAATGTACATAAAATTTTTGGTCCTGCAAAAACTTGTCCGGTCCTGCAATGTAGACTGTATTGCAGGACCTCATGTCCTGCAATGTGATAATGACTTTCGTACAGACTGTAATAGATGATCATTAGGACAAATGAACAACTACAGCATATTTATTGATGCTGATGCTGATAAGGTTGGTGAATGAATAAAGACCAACTTATCATGCTTCAGCCCCCATTGAGACCAGACATGAATAGAATCAATTCAGAACACACAATATTGCACTTTCTGGTCCAAACTGAATGCAGTGCTGCTATGATCTGGAAACAATTGTGAAGGACTTACTACTGAATGTATGATCCTTGTGGACTAAGGTAGCCTGTGCTGGGTCAAATGCTCCTGTACGCAGGGCATAATCTGTGCTCAGAGCTAGGTGGTTGACCCAGTGGGCGTGACCCTGAAGAGTCCTACACAGTGTGCCCTACATTACACACCACACAGTATACTGTTTATACACTAGTATCTACAGAGAAGGTAAGGATTCATCCCAGCAGAATCAAAGCAAGTCAGATATCCAGCAAACATATTTAAAACTACAATCTAGCTCCTGAAGCCACAAAGTAATTTATAATGCACGAGGAAAATTTAGCTTCTTCCTTAGCTAAGGATAGTACTGGCTTCTAACATTAACAAAAACTACATCAACAGGATGTCTAGAAGACAAGGGCGATTGTGAACTTACATCTGGTTTCCATACTTTGACTGTGCGGTCCTGTGAGGATGTGTAGATCAGGTCGGATCCACCCCATCGCACACAGCTAACACTCTGTTGGTGGCCGGAGATTGTCAGCAAACACTGACTCAACACCGTATCCCATAGTCGAACCACGCCATCCTGAAAATCAGAACGATCAATAACAGAATTAAATATGCTGTGTCTATCAAAAGCAATCCATATAAAATAAATTGGGCAATTGTGGGTGAGAGTACAATTATCAATTATCAGTCCCTGTCAAACCACAAGGACCAAATAATTGTAATGAAACCAGAAAAAATCAAAGTCCGAAGGAGAGAAGATGAATAAACATGAGATAACCGGATTAACTGACCTTTGATGCACTAGCTAACCATCGTGACTCCACATCCCTGTAACAAAACTACAAGTTAGTCTTCACTTGTAACAATCCGTAATTCAACCACCAGTTTACATCAAACATTGCTCTTTCAACAATATCCAGATACAGGTTAACAATATTAAGTTTAAACAGCATACAGATGTAATGGTTTCCAACAGAGCCAAGTGATCCACTGACGGTGACCTAACAATGTCCTTCCCAACTGCTGCCCACTTTCTGGATCCCAAACACAGATCTAAACCACACACACAAAGTATGGCATTCATATGGCAAACTTGTCAATAACCAGAGGAGTTTCATTCACGTGAACCATGACATCTTACCCACCTGGTTGTTCTTGCAGCCAGAAGCAAGCTTCTTTCCCCCAGGAGACCAAGCTATACATAAGACCCAGTGCTTATGACCTGAAAGGCAGAATAAACATCTATAAATACATCTAAAAAGAGGACTACAGTAAATTCTTGGGTGAAATTGTCACACACATGTAAAGATGCTCTTTGTCTACAGTGTGATTTGCCGCATCAATTTTGATACATGTGTAATTGGAAATTACTAGCAAGATGACCTTGCCATCAAGATCAGATTTGGTAGGTAAATAGAAGGCCGATAACATGCCATTGTATTGCCCAAAATAAGCCCATTCTGTACAGTTATAGGCAGTCCTACCATTGGACAATGGGGTCGAATTGAAAGCTAGTCTAGCATCTCTACAGCACTTCTCTATTAGAGATGCAGTGGGGTTGATTTTGGTCGAATATTTTGCAAGATTTTGTAGGTAACTATTAATTGACTTATTATACTTGCTCAGGGATGGTAACTGGACAAAAATATATTTACATCAGGATGACTGTCAGTGACACAATTGATAGAGAAATATAACAGTGATTGACCTGGGTGTCAGTGTTAGTGTTCCGTCCTGTGCAGAAATAACATGAATTCAACCAAGTAGGTTAAATATACATGGACAATTATGGAAGACACATGTCATTACAAGGACAGGGTCTATTGATTACCTGTGCATGTAAAATGTGGTGTTTCAGTATTCACATCCCAAAACCTAACGGTTGTGTCACCTGAGCCACTGGCCAGATACCTGCACAACAGGATGTGATAAATCAATCAAAATAATACCAAGGTGGATACATCATCTTGAATATTGTCTCTGGTAACAAATGCACACCTATCAAGTCAAAATCTCAATCAATGACTGAGACCAATAGATCAGTCGTTGTTTCACATATCGCTATCTGCCATTTAACGGCACACTTACTAAATGACCATAACCTCGACTAAATCCTACTACGATTTTGACAATATTCCCACCTGCCATCTGGACTGAATTGCACGGATATAACGGCCTCGGCGTGTCCCTCTATCGTACTGGTACACCGGGTTACTGCCCGCACTCGGAACACTGCCTGCGGCTGGTATATAATGTCGACAACATGCTCTGAACCTTCGGCCAAATCTTTGCTCAGAGTGTTTTCCAATGTGTCAGTGATTTCTTTCTCATCAACGAAAAAGGAATATGGGACCGAATCTTCCTGAAATATAATAACAATGAAGTTTAAGTCCATAGAAAATAATATGGAAATAAAACCTTAGCGTAATGTACATCAAATATAAATCATAGATGATAAACTTTTAAATAGTGACTCCAAAAAGCCACATTCATTTGTTCTACAATCATCTGACCTTGTTTAGTAGGGCATTGCAGATGAGTTGTAGCTTAGGGGATGTGATGGTCAAAGGCAGATCAAATGCGGCCCCTAACACTTCCCCCGTCTCACTCTTTAGTTGAGCTAGGATCCGTCGCTCCTGCTCTGACTCATCCTCATTCATCTTGAAAACCTGTCAAAAATACAGTAACACTAAACTCTCTCTGCAAGTGCCCCTCAACAGGTTAATTCATTTACCAATTCATTTTTTACCGAAACCTGTTGAAATGACAAACACCTTTTGAATCTAGGTGGATCTAATTAGTGAACAAGAATAATTTCAAAAACCTTTCATTCATATTTAAGCAGGGCCTGATTTCCACAAAACAAACTAATACCATTCAAAGGTTGTGTTGATTATTATTTTACCAAAACACAGGGATACTTTCTGATTAACAAGAAACACTAATAACTATACAAGCCCATAGCATATAGAATATATGTCAAATGCCTGATCTCTATCCATTTTGTACGAGCAAAATATAACCACTAAGTTTACTACAATATTGTGTGTGGGATTAAACCACTCGTCTGAAATGGGATGCACCTAGTTCGGTTGAACCAAGCGGAGCTTGCGCTCCCTCTTGGTTCTCAAGGATGGGAGCCGATTAACTTTTCCAATTGATTTTCAATATGGTGGCGAGATTGCGCAATGTAGTCGGTTGGAAGCGGACTTGTTATGATGCTGAATAAAGGAGAGGAAAAGGCAACTAGATCGAAAAGTTTTAAGGTATAAACTAGTATGAATTGACTCACCTGTGAAATGTTTTATCAGGCAGGTGATGACAATAACGGTATGATAAAAACTTAGCAAATTACATGCGGTCGTTTATAACAACGTCATGCAAGAGACTGGTTGTTGGCAACTACCAGAATTCTGAGAGGAATTTCACCGAAAAGTCAGAAATTAATCAAATATCGCCCAGATATTGGTCTTAAAAAAACATCAATTAAATTCAGTCAATACTCTCACCGTTGGTGGCTTTAAATTCTTCTCAGTACATATTTTTAATGTGATAAGTGATGATAAGTTAAGCATGTTTGTCAATCTACAGATAAAAACAGGTTTTCCTGTTGGACCAACAAGGGAATACCCGATCGACTGTTCAGCTAGATGCACCCGACCAAGGCCAGGCACTCGCCCCTGGTGTTTTTATGATCTGATTTTCCCATCAAATCGAGCTGTTTGGAGTGAGATGACATGGGGTTGGGAGTAATTTTCAGAAGTTTTCCACCGGGGATGCGTCCGATCGTTGTTTCCCTAGTTTTTTTTAGTAGTAGCGGGGTCATTGGGTCGATTATATAAATCTTTCTCTCTTCGTTCTACCATCTGTCAGGGTCATAGGTCGATAGATATATATCTTTCTATCTTCAACCTAGGCAAGGCAACTCGCCCCTGGTGTTTTGATGATCGGATGCCACCTTAGGGGCAAAGGTCTTGAGCGTTATAAGCAAATTTGTTCCTTCTCGCAATGCAGACAAGGGACAGTTTAAAAAACATAGATTTTTATATCCATAAATGTCTTACCATCAATCTTGCCTAGAGTGCAACAACAGTCATACTCCTTAATCAACAGAATCAACAAAATCCCACACAATTTTAAAATTGTTGTCCAACATGGCTACCGTGCGAATCGAAAACATGAACGAGAATTAACGCAATTATGTTGCATTGTGGGAGTCCGCCATGTTGAGTTTTTGAACAAAGTTTCATGATGTGCCGTATTCTAGTGCTCAAACAGAACAAGTAGACAAAACTGTAGTAATAGAAACAGTTCTCGTGTCATTTTGTGATATAATCTTGCATTTTGTCACAAATTTTTTTGCTTGGAGAGCTTCGGTAAGTTTTTTGCAAGTTCATCTGTCGTTTTGACTTCAGAAACACCAAAATATCACTGGTGGCGCTTCGTCTCTACAGCTCGGATGTGAGAGATCGGAAGTAGTAAAGAGCGGAGTTGTCAGAGGCGGAGTTTCTTTGCCCATCTTCAACCTACCTTCTGATACGAATCCCTGTGCTTCCTCCCAGCAGCGTGGGTTTCGCAACGCAATCTGGGCATCAGGTTTGCGCTGGCACATGAGAGCCACCAAGCATAACAATCATACTCTATCCATCACCGTCGCGATACCACCTCGTTGTTTAAAGCGACGGAAAAGCTGAATATTACCATTACAAGTATAACCAAGTCGAATTGGGAGGTATGTGCATTATCGCTCATTATGGTATCACCACAAGTCTCAGAGTTGACTTTGATGTATCAAGACTTGTTCTCAACAGTAAAACATCATGATACCACAAACCTTTTTTACGATCGATCTTAATCACAGTTATTCAACTACAAATGTGTATTTCGTTATATATTTCACAATATCAACAGCGCATGGCTTGAAACGGAAGTGGTCGTCTGTAAATCAGTTTCACTGGAGCTCATACTTAGATTAATAAAGACAGCAGGTTTTAGTTTTGTAAGCTTCATAGGGCTGTAAAATCAAGGTATCCCATTATATTTAGACGGAAGGGGGAAAAAATTAAATGAACAGGTTATTATGAAAAACCGCGATAAAACATCCGCGGTGTGCTGTCAGGGGTTGGGGTATTGGCCCTTGTCAAGGATAGGGCATGAAGGTGCATCCCGGCCATTCTGTTCCTACGTGCGGGAAATCTTTGAAATAAAAATAGACCTAATGAATCCGACAAATTGTACGAGCAATGACCTCAAGTAAACTGGAATGAGCAACAAATCAGAATGTTATTGGTACTAATTATTGAAATATATTGTGCACAATTGATAAAGCAGACTGATTTTGTCAGTATATTTTGATAGACACAAACATAGTTGACCGATATTCTGGAAAGAGTGGTTTCATCCGATGGCGATGTTTTTATATATTCAAAGAAGATATGCTTCAGTCCAGAAGTGGAAGAATATTCCATGATGAACACAAACCCCCCATATAGTGATTAAAAGGATCATCGCTATTGGCTTGGCCTTCAAGCCACCTTGAGACTTGGCTAAATGCTATAACAAGAAATATATCAACTGCTTAATATATCTTTTTCTCCATGTACTCCATGTTATTACATAATAATCGAGAAACTTCAGCACGAAATTAAATACCTCTAGATATTACTTTTTCTAAACTTTAAGCGAAGCTGACAACGGATAAACAAAACTCGGTTCAATGAAATTGAAAATTCGCTTGTTATTGGTTGTAGAGGATGAAATTGTTCATTATTAATTTGATATGTAGTTAAGAGTAACTATGGTGGGTCATGGGTTGTGGAGGAAGCAAGCCCGGTGAGTTAGGAGCTGGCCAATCTCAAGACATCAGAATAGTAGATGTAGAAGGCGATAATAGGGGGAATTCGCCGTCAACCCCCAAACTCCTGCTCGCAGATACGCATTTATTAATTAGTGGAAACATTTCTGCACCAATTCACTCTCATGGAGTAAGTAAGGAACCAAAGAAGCACCCAGAAATTAGTGGAGATTGTATGCTTGGTGTGTCGGTAGGAGAAAAGTTTTGTCTTATTCAGTTATTGTATATATATTTAGATGGCTTTATTAATTCTGTAAATACTGTAATTGACTTTTTGATAAGTAGATGCTAGCGGTCGAATATAGATCTAGATTTTGTAATTTGCCATGCCCCCCATTAGCAAGAATTATATTAAGATGTATTTTTTTCAGCAATAGTTTGAAAGAAGATTCTTACGTTGTTGAAGCCGTTGTGTTTTGATAGTTGTCCTGCCCCATTCCTAGACACCTGTTTGAATGACATCCTTGGCTTTAAATCACCCGTTTTAATGTGATGTTTACTCATTAATCAATTTATTTTTTTCACATTTAATTTACTCCCCTACTTTAGTCTATGGACTCCTAACTAGGGTATCCATTTCAATATATAAATCATACTATTCATAGTCAGTTACGAGCAGATACGGCTAAATTTGTCCATATCCTAGATGGTCAGGTCATCCTAATCAAAGGTTTTATTTGATCTCCCTACAATATGTGTTCAGGTCAAGGAAAAAGTTAAGTTGCTTGAAAAACAGCTAAAACCAGGAGAGCTGTTTTGTGATTCTGACTTCCCTGCTGATAGTGATGCTCTATATAATTGTGAAGATGCTACTGAAGATACTGAGGTGATATGGAAAAGACCTGTGGTTTGTATTTTTATTTTTTTTTAAATATTTTTATGGCATTCAAAGAGAGAACAATGTCAAAATTATTGTTTTCTTTTGTATGAGTTTGTCAACACTAACAGTGATCACAACTTTTTACAGTTTTTTAGAATAAACATGATCTACATATCATGGCAAATTAATCAATGGGAATTGTAGAAAATGGTCATTAATTATCTGTGATAAAATCATATCAAAAAGTCATAGTAAAAGGCTTAAGTGGCTTTTTATGCAGGAGTTAGTCCCTGAAGGGAAATCCCCACATATGTTAGTAGATGGGGTGAGTCGAGATGATATCAAACAAGGCATACTTGGAGACTGCTGGTTTCTGTCATCATGTGCAGCTGTTTCACAACAAGAGAAGTTCATGAAAAGTGTGAGTTAAGCTTATATAATATATATATATATATATATATATATATATATATATATATATATATATATATATATATATATATATATATATAAAATAAATATATATATATATATGGATTCTAGTTGTATAGACTGATTGCAGTTAAAACAAGTAGAAGATGTATGGGGTAGTTGCTCACAAAATGTATTTGTTGATTTGCAGATTATCCCATCAGACCAGCCCCTATTTGGTCCCTCCTATAAAGGCATCGTTCATTTCCGTTTCTGGCGCTATGGAGAATGGGTGGATGTCTATATTGATGATTTGCTTCCTACGAGAAATGGTGAATTGATTTATGCTCGATGTGAAGATCCCACTGAATTCTGGGTTGCTCTTATTGAAAAGGCCTATGCCAAGTAAGTATTTAACCATTTTTTATAAATTTCTGATGTTATATTTGTTGATCAAATTCAATGAATTGTAGTGGTGTTTTTAGAATTATCTATTTTCTACATAATTGTGATTTCACCTGTTGTATTGTAGGTTTTCTGAATCTAGAGCATGGTATACTTATATGGTGTAGTATCTAGTTCAACATATTCTAGCAATTCCCTTCTAGGCCTGGTACCCACAGCACCCCTACCTGCCCCCAAACCTGCAGACATTTTGAAGGTTTCCCGGACTTGTCGGACATCCAGTAAACTTTCCTCTGGTTTGATAAAAAATGTGATTGTTCACCGGTCCTTGGTCCAGTAATAAATTCTAACATAATATTCATGCCAGTAGCCCTCAAAAATGAAAATAAACCCAAGAATTCGTCGTTTCGTATCTTTTTCGTCTTTCTCCCACTGGTTGGTTAGCCATTCGCCAGGCGACATGACTTTGGGTGATTCTGTGGTTGCTCGAGTAGATTTCACGCGGATTTTGAAAAGCACAGTGTGGCTATATATGTTTGTCAAAACTTCGGTCCAGTAAAAAGAATCTCGGTCCATTAAGTTTTTCAAACTTTACTGGACCGTGGTGCGGTAAAGTTTGAAATTCCTTCACAATGTCTGAACCTGCCCATCACCACCACACCCACCTACCCATCTCATCCTTCATTTGTACAGACTGAGCAGTATTGAGAAAGTTGTTCAATTAAGATCATTAGATGTTACATTCACATGTCATTGATTCAGGTTACATGGCTGCTATGAGGCAATAGAAGGTGGTCAGACAATGGATGCGCTTGTCGATCTCACTGGTGGTTTAGCTGAGCGATACGAGGTCAAGGGAGCTGACCCTAACATGTATCGCTACCTCCTCAGGGCTCACAGAGCTGGCTCATTTATAGCTTGCTCCAGAAAGGTAGCCTGGTGTATCTGATTTGTTTGTTGAAGCTTGTTGATAAATCATACTGATAGAAGTCTTACTTGTTAATCTAGCTATTTCTGTATATGATAGCAGTTCTGTTTATTCACAGAGATTAATCAAAATATCTATGCTGTCTGCAGGGTGACTGGAGAATGGCTACGGAAGCTGATGCCAATGGCCTTGTGTCTGGTCATGCATATACAATTACAAAAGTCATGAGGGTAATGAAAAGATGGATTTGCAATGAGAATTATTTATTTCCCATATAATCAGACTTATGCCTATCAAATTTGTGGATTTCATCCTAAAAATTAACAAATATCCAATAATAGTGATCTATGCTTCAAATAAATACAAGGAATATAGGATGTGTATTTTTTTAAAAATGGCTAGTAATTGAAGATGCCTTCAAAGGTTACGGGTTTTGACGTGTCACAGATTGTTCACCGTATGGGAGAGGAAAGGTTGATGAGAATACGGAACCCATGGGGAAACGAAACCGAGTGGAAGGGGTCCTGGTGTGACTCGTAAGTTTAACATCGGAAAACTTGTTCTTGCGTATCGTCGTCTGTTAGATTGTAACTCAGTTACCTCTGATTTTTTTTCCTTGTTACTTGTAAACTCCTTATCAGTTCTAAATATTTTGGATCTCAAGAAGGATTCTGTTCATTACTTAGAAAAAATTTTAGTTGTTTATTCATAATTTGGTTTATCATTCATAGGTAATCTTCTTATGTCAATGCCTTAATATTTTCAGTTTCTGTTGCTAATGATAAAACTTAAGGAGAGTTATATTGTTTGTGAGTGTAGCGATACAAACTGGAAGTGGGTTGATGATGAAACCAAATCCATGATGGGGGTCGAGATGAGGGATGATGGCGAGTTCTGGATGAGCTATAAAGACTTCTGTCGACATTTCCAGGAGGTCACTATCTGTACAACAGGACCAGAGTTCCACAAGGAACTACCAGGGGAAGAAACAGGTGCCTTGCTTTTAGCGATCCTGCTATATTTGGATATATCTGTCTGCCAATTAAGAAGCAGTACTATTTACCAAACTACTTTTTAAAAATCGTAGTCCACTACATTGGCTGATTGTGCAAAATTTCTCGATTAGCTGCTTTTTTTCATGGTCATTGTGATGTTGAACAGGCCATGTGGTGTCTATGAAAGGGGCATGGCTGGCAGGATTATCCGCTGGAGGTAGTCGCAATAACCTGGAGAAGTTTGCCACAAACCCTCAGTACATTCTCACTCTAACAGAAGCAGGTAAATCATTAAATACTCCCTGCATATTTCTCTTTTGGATATCTAAAGTATTCATTTTTTTTGCAATATTGCTTCCACTGGGTTTTGACTTAGGGTAAAAGTTATCTGAGATATGACAGCTAATAAATGATGATTTTTGTTTTTTCCCAGATGTATATGACCCTGTTAATGATGACCCTGAGAATGAGGGTAAATGTAGCGTTGTTATTGCCCTGATGCAAGAACATCGTCGCTCTCAGCGCCATGTTGGTGTCAAAACACTGCAGATCGGTTTTATCATCTATGCCGTAGGACTTTTGATATCTTTGTCGGATTTTGTATAAAAGAAACTACTACAAAGACCACTTTGTTCATAAATTCTTTTTTCCTTCCTCTGTATAGACGGATGACCCATACCATAGACTGCCTACTAAACATTTCCGATTTAATTATGAGACTGGCAAGTCTGGGATTTATATTAATCTGCGTGAAGTGAGTGGACGATTTGAACTTGATCCTGGTCACTACGTGATAATACCATCTACCTTTGTACCTGATGAGGAGCGAACATTTATGCTGAGAGTCTACGCCCAGAAGAAATTCTCCCTTACTGGGTCAGTTCAGTTTATATATTCTTTTGTACCAAAACTTATCATAACATCCCATGCACTTCAAAGGTTGTTACTACATTTTCTATAGAACATTGGTAGAACATTCTTCAGATAATGATACTGGTTCAATAATGATATGGAGGTCATTGAAAATTGGTTTTTGATATTTGTAAGAAAGAAACACATAGCAATTCTCACGTGTTTGTTTCAGACCCCTTGCTCAATAAATCAAGTTGGCAATACTTGTTGGATGTATGGTGTAATTGAACTTAGGTTGTATACGAAGGTCAATGCAAGGGTAATATATCAACTGTGACATTTTTTAGATGTATCATGTTCATGTTGGATGTATGTGGATTTATTACTGATAGTCATTATAAAATGTTCGTTGGAAGGTTTCGCTTTTATGATAAATAACCATTCCAAATGTTACCCTTTTGTGAACCTACATCGACCAGGATACTAGGCGAGATTTCATTATTTAATGTGGTTCAGGTAACTTTGGATAAACATTGTTACTTACAGCAACTACATTGATTGAAATCATTTTATTCTCACATATTATATTTTATTTCTTCTTAGGGTTACACAGAGTTTGTACTCAATCTCAGGCACAGTAAAATGTGATTGACTTGCATAGAGTGTTAATCACCTCTATGAACTGCTAACTGAATGTCACAGCTGAACATATATCAATCTTAAGTATTTGCGGACATGCATTGCACACATTTGTCTAGTACGTTACAATGATGTTTATGGAGATTCTTTTTGTATGTGGGAGTCGTTTTGCTTGCATGTGTATGGTACGCCTGTCATTTTTTTCATTTACCTAGAATGTGATATATATTGTTCCAACGATTTCATAAGCATACTGACTTTACCCATGATCACAATGATATTATTTGATAAGAAAGTGGAAGTCCCTTCTACCTAAATTGTACTCTCATTGGAAATGAAAGATTTGTCTCAACTAATCTTTCTCCCACTTCTCTATCCATCCCAACTTTGTACCCTAATCCCTACCTTTCATTCACTCATCCGAACCTCACAGTTCAACTTTGAATTCACCCTTAATCAAACTGCTAGCTCTTACCCTCACTGACTTTACTTGGGACTCCATCTGTGTTGAACTGGTGATAAACTGCTTTAAAACATTCCACCCTCATGTTAAGCACATGGTCATCGCAAAGCACAATGTAATTCAACAATGTTCAGTTTAACTTCTTATTTTCTCATTCTGCTATTGCATTTGTGTCTTCTGATTGCATGCCAGTGGATGAAGGGCAGGAAGCATCTTGGACATCATAATTAAGGATGTCAGCTGCATGAAGGGTAGAGTTTCTGTCATTTTCTCTGGGACTTCTATGTGGATCTCTTTATGGCAGCAACTCATCTGTTTATCTGTTTGCATGTCGCCTATTTGTTCAACAGAAATTGATAACACCTAGTTTAAGTTAAGCAATTTGCATAAACCATGTCGTGTTGTTCTAGCGTCAATATTCATGCTCACCTGATCTACAATGAAATTGTGGTCAGAAACTCATTTTAAACCTATATTTTTACAAGTTGCTTGACAGTATTATGTGTGTATTAATACCTCCAGTGATCTACATGTGCGGCCTTAAGTACTCTTTTGTGACTCAATAAATCACAACTTAACTTGTGTTGAATTTTGTAGTTTAAGTGCCAAGTGTACTTTTGTGGATATAATTTATTTTTCACATGCAAGTATCAAACAGAGCAATGTTGACCTGACCCACAATGGTAAATGAGGCCGCACCAGGAAGTTGAAGAAAACCAATGACAATTTAAGGAGCAACTCATACACCTGACAACGGGGTCATATGGAAGAGCAAATTCATCTGGGAAATCTTAATCCAGGGGCTTTGTAATACCTATACATTTAAGTATAGTCAACTTCTAGGGGATTTGAGTGACTCATGTGAAAGGAATCTGAACAATGCTGAATCTGCAGGTGATTCAGTAGATTGGAGAAATGTAATTGCCACTTTAATATTGCATGAAAATGACTAGCTTGCACATTACCAAAAATAATGAGGCCACAGTACAACGCCAATAAATCAGACACGATAAACATGTATCTTGTCAATTCAGCAATATGTAAAAGCCATTTTATATCAAACTTCTAATTATAATTATATATATATATATAAATATATATATATATATATAAATATATATAAGCAATTGTTACCCGATATTCTACCTATCAGCAACCAGCACTTGACAAAATGTTACGCTGTGAACTCGTTATGATGATGGTCCACTTTTATATTACAGGGTATATTTATCATTAAATCACCTTTACGACTTCACCAAACATTTCAAGCATGAGAAATCCCAGTTGAGAGGGACATGCACTAGAGACTATGAAGAGAATAGTTACACACCCAAACAAACAATTTTCATACTTAACAAACATCCACACAGGAACAGCACTTGCTGTAGCTATTGATAATAAATAGAACTACTGTGTTGTGAATTATCTCAGGAATCAAAATAAAAAACTTGCCATGCACAACACAATGGAATCTCAGTACATCATTCAAAGCATTCAAGTTACAGATTATTTACATGACAAGATAACAAAACATACATCTTATAAAACTAACAGTTATCTTTATTTTCAAAATCCTAACATACTATGAGCATATGTTGATACAGTGATTGTAAAAGGCCATGTTAACTTACATTGATATTTGGTCTATCTTACAGAAGATTCCAATAGTAAAAATATCCCAAATGAGGGAGGAGTCAAACTCCCCCCCACCCCCCAGGATGTTTTTTAAGTCCGAATTATTTGTTACTGGCACTTAATATTCCTTATGAATGAAGACCCAAGTGATAAAGAAAAATCTTTGACAAGGCTGCTTGATTGCTTTGTCTTATTAAAGAACTTTGTGAACAAATCATGGGAATATCTCCACCTAGTGTGCTGCCAGTTCGCAGCCCGCTAGAAGAGACACACCTTGGAAAACAGACATCCCATGAAATGCCTTGACACTTGGCAAGACTAGGTATTGTTGTGTCGTACGAGAACAATCACCATGCAAACTGGCATCTAACAATATACAAAACACTATTTTCAGCTCTTGATACTGAATAGTATATAGCAATAAAAGCACTCAACACATTACTTGAGATAAAACCTCGAGATAAAACAATGATTGCTAGACATCAATGAATGGGCACGTGATATCGTGCAGGTCACTTTGGACAGAAACAGTCATGGTGAAGTTATCTTTAAAAAAACATTTTGCATCTATGACTATAGTTACCTTGTGGAAATTGGAAAAACATCTATCTATCTAAAGAATAACAAATGTTATCTATGACTTGACTTGACCTATCGGTGTTACTAGAGATTCCACTTACGACTCGAGACATGGGTCGTGGTCCTGTTGGGTGAAAAGAAGAAGTTAAGAAATCAACATTATCTAAGTTGCGAGTTCTACCAATTTGTTCAACTACAGCTACAGCATTGTCTAGAATCTCTCTGTCAGTTTCTTGAGTACTTTGGCGCCTCTTAGGGCTCTTTGACTTATTACGACTACGAGTTTGGTTGGCACCTGAAATACCATGGACAGGCATTTCAGCCAATCTTCGGTCATTCACACAGTTATCCACCTGTTGGGGGAGATTACGAGACCTACGTTTCATACGCTGATGTTCAGGGCTTTTCTTGCTGGTTGATTTTGATCTACGACCCTCAGCTGATCTTGACCTTTCCCCAGAGTTCTCCCGGCTGTGAACTTTGGAGCCAGGCCTTCTCGGTTGACCTTGATGGAGGACTGGATGACCTCCGACACCATTTCTGGTGGGATCACAACATTCTGCCATCTGTGTTGCATCGAGAATATCAGGTCCATCAATAAAACCATACTGCTTGAAGTGAGAACCACAGTCTTTGCTATTAGCTGATGACCTAGGAAGAGAATTTCCTCTTGGTGCCCCATCGGCCAAGTTTTTGTCTGGTATCTCGGGCTGTGACCGACGTTTCTTTCGCTTATCCCTGGCTGTTGCAGGGGATCTTTGTGGTCGGTCTTTGGTGGGACATCTGTCAGAGTCATTATGCAGACATGCCCCACCTATTTCCCATGAACCACCTTGATTGGCTACACAAGCAGACTCACTCACAGAGCCATTTAAAGGGAGAGGAGACGAGATCGTCTCCGACAAAGATTCTTCATTAAGACTAGACTTCATTGATGCAGAGCTCCGCGATGTGCTGTCACTCACTGCGATTTCCTCTGCATCACAATATATTATTTTAGGGAACATTTTGTGATTTGGTCCATCTGGTTTGGGTTTACAAGAACCAGTGGTTGAATTGGAATACATGGGGATGTATCCCCCGTTGGCAGATTGAGAAGTGGTCCCTCCACTAGCGGAGTGGGCATCCCCCATTGAGTAAGTGGTCGAGCTTTCATCGGGTGCTCCTGTCCCAGGACATTCCTGACTGCTGGTGTTGCCTGCTGAGCGTGGAGGAGACGAAGGAGAGCGAGAGACACTAGGGCACGGATTCAAAGGTACTGCTGGCTTCTGACCTTTCCGCTCACCAGTTTCAGAACACACAGAGACCATTGAGAGCCCTGAACCCACAGAGCCAGCACGCAGGAAGATATTACCAACAGGAGACAAGGGTGTGTGCACAGGGGACAACAGCAACTTGCTGTTCGAAGTGGTGGCACTACTCCCCCTGTTCAGTCTGTCATTTGCACACTTGGAGGACTGTGTGGTTTGAACACATGAGGTAGAGGTGTGTGGGGGGAGGGCTGCTGCTTCCTCCACATCAGCACCATGTGAACTACACACCTCTTTAAGGTTTGTACCAACTGGTAGAGGGCTTTGGTTTTGCATTCCCTCCAATGTCGTCCCTGCCTCATGAACGAGAGAGGCAGGTCTCCGGTCAAGACCATCTCTGTCATTATGACAAGCAGCAAAATCCTTGATTCGAAAAGGCTTAGAGGGACCGTTTCTTATCGCAGTCGTATTTTTGGTGGATCCGCAGGGAGAGTGTCTAGGCAGGGTACAGCCTGATGGTAAACCAAAGGTGAAGAATGAAGGGTTAGCATTATAATCTGTCTCACTTGATTCAGACTCGCCAAAATGACCGCTGGAATTCTTGGGACTACTTCCGATCCTCCTCCTGCTGTCTGCCGGGAAGGACCGCCTGGCAGGTAGAGATCGTCTGCTCTCAAACTCATCCCGTCGCAATCCAGACGCGGAGTCATTGCAGGGCGTGTTGCCACTGTCCTTTGGGGTTCTGGTCAGTGGCCTGAGTATGGCTGTACGAGGGGAGTTGTTGTGCATCCTCACCACAACATGGGACGGACTTCCCGCACCAGTCACAGCCACTGACAACCCGTAATTCTCAGAGGTGCGTCGATTAGGTGGGGACTCTCCTTCGTCATGTCGAGCGTTGGACGACCCATCCTCTGGCCGTACACACGCCCCCTCGCCGCCTCCCATCTCCTCCAGTGGGATCACATCCGGGCTGTTAGGAGTCACATCGGCTGCTAAATGCCGGTCATCAGCTGTGGAATCACATCCTCCGCCCTCCCCCGGCCTCTCACACTGGCTAGTATCAGCCCCATCATTAGTATGGCCTTCCCCTTGTATTTCTTCATACGGGGGAGGGGGTTCCCCGTCGGGAATATGGGGAGGTTTGGGAGGGGAGTAGGGGGGTGGGGGTCCCTCATAAGGAGGCACCTCTATGTCCACTTGGTCGAGCTGGGTCATGTATGCTACTGCGTCCTCATCAGGTGGTTCTGTATTCAAACCTACAACCAACATGACAATACAAAATTACAACCACACGACCACTGAAAGCAGACACACAATTGTCATGGATGCTGTGGTGAAATCATGAGTGCTTACTTTGTGGGGAATATGACAACAATACGAAAGGGACACAAAACACTGCAATATGATATGTAATTAAGGGAGGAGCCATTACATTCAACGTTCAAATGGAAGGGTTAAAGCCTTACGTCTCATCATGATAAGAAGACGCCTCTGTCGTAACCGGTGTATCATAAAGAGGAGAAGTGCCAGGATGAGGAGTGAAGTGACGGTGCTGGCCACCAGGCGGAGCCCCAGGTCACTGCTCTTTATAACTGGGTCAAACACAAACCGTCACACTATAGCAATATTGCTGCTGCTTGTAATATCTAGGTCATACCCAAGTCATGGCACAATAGCAATATATATATTGCCAGCTCCTTTAACATGTATGGCATATAAAAGTAAGGGCATCAGTAATGTATCAATGAGGGGTTTTCTTGGGATGTTTATGTTAAGGTGAAGTTAGGCCAAGTAATCCAATAAAGAGAGACATTATCTAACAAACCATTCTAGACAAACCAGATGTACATTCAGAAACCCGCAGACATACATCCAAATGAACCACCCTTGAGGAAGCGGCATACTTACATCCAGGACCGGGATCGGGATAGGTCTTATTGCCCAGGGGATCAAGGTCATTAGGTTCCCCTGGCAACGAGATGCAGTGGAACTCGCAGCATTCTCCCTCCACCTGCTGAGTGAGTGGGCAGTCAGGAGGCAGACACTGGACGTTGTTACACATGACAGAATATCCCTGGTTACACGTACACTGTAGGCATGCCTCCTCGCGCCGTGGGAAGTACTTCTCCCCCTCCTTGATAATCACCCCCTTCCAGTCGACGCAGTGCAGGGTGGGACTTGTGGATGGGGGCGCGTGTTCGGCCATTACTACACACAGATAACATACATCCTGTAGAATTCTCAATGATTAAATGAACTCTGTAATCAAGTTATCATGAAGTACAGCAGAGGAAACAGAATTGCTTTTCCAAATGCTTAACGGCAATAGGGAATCTTCACCTGCAAATTAAAAACATATTTAGGAAAAAAAATTGCCTTGAAAATTTACATAAATGAGGATATTAAATAGGCCAATGAGATTTCCCGATTATTTCATACGTCCAAGCTTTCTTGTTAGTAGTGAAGAGCTTGATTAAACAAGTCGTGAGGTCGAAAATGTTCAACATCAAGGTGCCTCTATGCAATAAGCATTTGGCGTTGAGAAGGGCAGCTGTCTACAATCATAGGGTCGATATCCAGGCATAAGATACCCAATCTCAAGGGTTTGTCGCATCCTCAATTGAATTTCTGTACCACAAATAAACAATGTCCCAGCAGCATCTAGTATGCTGTGTGCATGATCCACACGACACCACTATCAGTGATGTGTAATACCTGCACCCACAGTAAACCAATATCAGTCCTGTATACACATATCAGTACTGTATACACATATCACCAATATCAGTTCTGTATACACATATCACCAATATCAGTTATGTATACTCATAGCACCAATATCAGTTATGTATACACATAGCACCAATATCAGTCATGTATACATATATCACCAATATCAGTTATGTATACACATAGCACCAATATCAGTTCTGTATACACATATCACCAATATCAGTTATGTATACTCATAGCACCAATATCAGTCCTGTATACACATATCACCAATATCAGTTCTGTATACACAATATCAGTTCTGTATACACATAGCACCAATATCAGTTATGTATCCTCATACACCAATATCAGTTATGTATATACATAGCACCAATATCAGTCCTGTATACACACATCACCAATATCAGTCCTGTATACACATAACACAAATATCAGTCCTGTATACACATAGCACCAATATCAGTCATGTATACATATATCACCAATATCAGTTCTGTATACACATACACCAATATCAGTTATGTATACACATAGCACCAATATCAGTCCTGTATACACATATCACCAATATCAGTTATGTATCCTCATACACCAATATCAGTTATGTATACACATAGCACCAATATCAGTCCTGTATACATCACCATATCACCCTGTATATCATAGTCACTGTATCAGTACTGTATACATATCACACAATATCAGTCCTTATACACATATACAAATATCACCAATATCAGTTCATGTATACATAGCACCATCAGCACCAATATCAGTCCTGTATGTATACACATATCACCAATATCAGTTCTGTATACACATAGCTGTATACACACAACATCTGTATCAGTACACCATATCAGTATATGTTATGTATACTCATAGCACCAATATCAGTTATGTATACACATAGCACCAATATCAGTCCTGTATACATATATCAACAATATCAGTCCTGTATACACATAGCACCAATATAAGTCCTGTATACACATATCACCAATATAAGTCCTGTATACACATAGCACCAATATCAGTCCTGTATACATATATCAACAATATCAGTACTGTATACACATAGCACCAATATAAGTCCTGTATACACATAGCACCAATATCAGTCCTGTATACATATATCAACAATATCAGTCCTGTATACACATAGCACCAATATAAGTCCTGTATACACATATCACCAATATCAGTCCTGTATACACATAGCACCAATATAAGTCCTGTATACACATAGCACCAATATCAGTTATGTATACTCATAGCACCAATATCAGTCCTGTATACACATATCACCAATATCAGTCCTGTATAAACATAGCACCAATATCAGTCCTGTATACACATATCACCAATATCAATCATACATTAAAGACTGTCTCTACTAAAGATTACAATAAAGCCGTTGTGTAGGTCCCATTCTCGTCCATCCAATTACTGGTTACTCTACCCACCTGCAATTGACTGGCAGTATTGGGAGTGAACCCGGCCCGCGGGGGATCTGTGGCGTGGTTTGAAAGTCTATAGATGAAGTGAGTAAGAAATATGACCAACTCAGAGTTGCATACGTCGATAAGAGCTGCTGAGTCAGCCACTGAAGTCCGACCTTGACTGTCTCTTGTACACGGCCGCAGCAGCACCCAATACCAGTTATGAACAGAGGTAGGACAAACCGAACTAGTGTTGATGGGGATAGAAACAAGTGACCAACCACCACCGAGAGCAGCTGTGAATAGCTGCGACAATACTACTGATTGGGTGCACTGGCGCAGGTCAATTGACGCCGACGAGGGGGGCAGCGTAAGCGTGAGGAAAGGAGGTCAGTTGGGGGGGGGGGGGGGGGGGGGGCTTAAAGCCGGGGGGTCATCGGGTGCGTAATACAACGACGACCATCAGCATCAGTAGCAGCATATAACAAAATCAATCATGGCGGTTGATGACCGGGAAGCGGATGTAAGCTGGACCATCGTCTGATCGTGTCGGATGTAGCGGGAAGCGGGTGTATAGGAGACGTCCTGACATCCCGGGCCGCAGATCCATGGGGATGGAATGCGGTATGTAGGCACTGGGGAGGTGGACCCGGGTGATGTATTGATGGTAATCGGATTACACGGTCATCAGCATGTAGTGCTATGTCTGGCACGAGGCCTAAGTGGTACTCCTGTATTCATGGTGTCGACACCTGGTGAGCGGACAGAGGTGAACAGACAACCACTTATACATCATCGTGGCGATAGGTGTGAGTGTCTGACCGCTGGTCAACTCCGACATCGCACAGCCAGATAACGCCAACGCACCCTGTTCCACCACACACAGATCCGGGAGATATTTTACATGGTAGAACGTAAGCCGTATCAGCGGACGATGAAGCTTGGAGGGGGACACCAAATACACCCCAAGGTACCAAATGATTGATAAAAATGAACCTACACTATCACGTCCTTATGCTCAAAGCGAGTATACATCCAGGCCTGGCATATAAATACACGTCCAAAGCGGGTCCAATAACCCAACTCCGACTGAACATCACGTGACCGTTTACATATCGATGCTATATACCCCTATTCGATGTTTGTAGCACGACCACCCATATGCCACTATAGCATAGACCCTGTGGACAAGCTCCTTACAAAAGCGAATCACATCACATACTTGGCCGCCTGCGACAATAGGATCACAAGACGAGCGCGGTGGCAGATTGCAATGACTACCGGAAACAATTGACCAGCGCACGGCTACAATTACAAAGGACAGCGATACGACATAAACAGCTTCATGCACTCAGTTCAATAACGGGCCCGCCAAAAAAAAGACACGGCCCAGTTAAAGGTCGCATCAGAAGGTTATCCTCGTTTTGTGTTTCTGTCAGTCTGTTTTTCGGCACCGAATGTTTAGAAGTCCATGTTTTGATCCTACTGAATTAATCAGGCCTTAGTTCATCTTAGGTCGTCTTTAGAATCTTTAAACCCTAAACCTATTTAGCAATGCAACATCCCCAGGGCATCGACCTCATTAACACATTCAAAAGCAAATCGTTGTCAAATACATGCCAGGAAAACCTTAAGACTCCAGGAAACTTCCAACTCAATTAAAGCCCCATACAGACTCTTACACGAACTGTTTAAAGTAGAACTACACACCAAGTTTACCGGCGGGGCCAAAACGCAAATACACGTGCCAGTCATGCAACCTGTATACAACAAAAGAAGGGTCCATTTCCAATAAGCGTTTGAATGGCACCCAGGAGCTCGTGACGTAATAACACGGCCGGAGATTTGATTAGTTGATGGAGTAATTACTCCATGGTCCGACTGATACCAGCGGACGGGGGTTTGTTTGAAACATACACGAAGAATAGAACAACACAATGACGCCATACAGAGCAGCGATGGACTTTGATCTCAAAGTATTTAAGGATTGGTTTAAAGATATCAGTTCCAAAGAAGTTAAAAACACAAAGACGAGTTAATTGACTTAAATTACCAACTAACATATCTCATCGCATGGCCAAGTCATTGCGGTTCCAGGCGTCGTAGCCCACTTCATGGGAATTCCCATACGTATGGTACTGCCTCCTCATACAGTCTCCGCCCTTGGCATCACCACTCCAATGTTTGGTTAGTGAAATTACTGACTGCATCCGTGACTTGCGCAGTTAGCTATGGACTGTACAGCATCATGCTACAATGAGCTTCCTGGTCGAGATGGGGAGAAAAAATTGGGAAGGGCCTGGTAAGCGAAACCAATAACACATGTTGAAGTGGCAGGCTGCGAACGAGGCAGATGGATATCATGACGGGAGGGAGAGGGGGGGGGGGGGGGTATCGGCAAGGAAACTGCCAATAAAAATTACACTATAAACTTGCCAGGTAATACTAGTATTAGTGACAGACTCATGACCAAGCCGACAAGGTCATGACAGGCTCCCATCCAGCCGACAAGGTCATGACAGGCTCCCATTCGGACGCGAGCTACGATCGCTTTACAATAGCACCTCGGCTTCATTCAGACAAACCTGTTGTGTTAGCTACAGAAACACGCGCATGGGAGAAACATTGCTGCTTCACGCAGCAACGCATTCACCTAGCTAGCAAGAGTATGTCCTTTCACTGAGAGCTCTCATCTCGAGCACTCATCTCCTGGAATATAAGCTGCACTTCCACAGCTGGCATCTCCAACAGTTATTAAGGGATGCATAAATTAATACATACTTCACCGTGAAAAAATTACACCCTAGAACTCCGTTAAAGCCAAATAAATCACCACCAAGAGTCGTTTTCAACAACGGTCGGAATATCAACATGGAATATTCAAGCCCCTCGTCTTCTCCAAAACGCGCTGTATTCTTCATGAGGGATACGCTTCAAGTCTGCGATGGTAACATATAGGCGGGGGGGGGGGGGGGGGGGGCGGTTTGGAGGATCACAGCAGCTGGGCAGAATTCCACGGAGCTGCATCAATGGACTGCTAGTCACATATTGTGGGCTTGATATTTGCACCACATACCAATATTATGGAACTTAATACCTAAAACTCATAACGGTATTGAATTGCTGTTTCACACATAATTTTCTTTCTCAGCTTCAACCCATAACACATTCACACCACTCGTTTCTGTCCAAGGGCACTTGCATAATGGATTTATGAAAGGGGCGGAGCTTTAATAATGGAACAACTGTAATTTACTTCTTCTTTCAATGTTGATATCAAACATACCAAAAGGAAAATGGTTCACCACAGTTCAATGCTCGTGAACTCAGAAAAAAATCTACCATGAATATCTTTAAGCTGGGCACAATGTGTTTCTGAACATTCATAGGATACTTTAAGGAAAGGTGTCCTTTAAATAGATTGATGGCTCGGGTGGACATGTTAACAAATGAAAATGACAGAGAAAGAAAGGCAGGGGGAGGGTAATGATGGTTTTAAACCACTGAGTCATATTTTTGCTTAAAATTAGGAATGTGCTATGACAGGAATAGTGGACTGTGGGGCAACAGGGTTCCTGAGCGAGCGAGAGAGAAAGAAAGAGAGTGTGGGAGAGAAAAGGAAAGGAAGGGAGGAAAGGAGAGAGAGGAGGGAGGAAAGGAGAGAGAGATGAGAGAGAATTGAGAGAGGAGAGAGAGGGGAGAGAAGAGAGAGAGAGGACACATAGAGAGAGAGAGAGGAGAGAGAGGAGACATAGAGGAGAGAGGGGAGAGAGGGGGAGACATAGAGGAGAGATGAGTGAGAGGAGAGAGAGGAGAGAGAGTGTGTGGGAGAGAGAGAGAGGGGAAGAGAGAGGAGACATAGAGGACAGAGAGAGAGAGAGGTGAGAGAGGGGGAGAGAGGAGACAGAGGGGAGAGAGAGAGTGTGAGAGAGAGAGAGAGAGAGAGGGAGAGAGAGAGAGGAGACAGGAGAGAGAGAAAGGAAAGGAAGGGAGGTAAGGAGAGAGAGAAAGTGAGAGGAGTGAAAGTACCAGGATGAATGAACAGAATGGTACTGGAACATGACATCTTTGTTGATGTGATTCTTATCATAACTAATGGTGACCTCAACAGATTGGCGCATAATGCACTGGAAGGATATTTATGGTACAAATATAATATAGACTCAATCATAGAGCACCCACAGTCAGCTGCGGGTCACATTGAAAACGTGAACAGACATCAGAATATACTGATCCATAGGCTCAGATAACACAAATATACATGATGGGGACATAAGAACTTCGGGCCATTTGCAGATCTCCAAGTCACAACATAGTGTGACTTAACTTCTCCATTTAAATCATGAAGAATGACAACAACAACAACAACAATGATGATGATGATGATGATGATGACTATAACATATGTTGTCCAGCCCCTCAACAGGACTCATTAGTGCTAACTGATGTGATGGTTGCAGTAACATAACATTGACTGACCAGTAATGAGCAGAGCTAACATAGTGACCAGCAGCTGTCTTCTCATGGCTGGGATACAGAGGCTTCTGTCTCAGGTTGCCATGGGGATTCTAGCATCACCAAAGCCTGTAACACGCTGCCATGGGGATTCTAGCATCACCAAAGTCTGTAACATAAAATGAATAACTAAGCTTTGATGCAGGTTGAGGATACACCCATGCAGACATGATTCAGTCCGACTGATGCAGATCATGAAAGTGCCTTCTATACAACCTTTCCATTGTGGGTAACATTTATTGTTCATTTCATTAATAACAGATCCATGAGAAATGACCTGAGCTGCCATAAATCACAATAAAAACAATGCAATAAATTTATTGCATGCAGGGGAGAGTAAGAAAACAACATATTCCCAGCATCTACCACATCAGCTTATGTGTGAGTGTGTAGAGAGCCTTTCTTTACATACTATGAGTAAATTTCATGCCTGAATATTTGTAACCTGAATAAAATAGCTATGAATGGTCAGCTGTAAGGTTGATGTCGTTAGAAAATGACAAGTCATCTGCGCCAACAAAGATATAGCTAAATATAAAAGGGAGGAGAAAACTGGAAGAGTTTGTGCATCACATGTGGGGCAGCAGATATCATGTTAGTTCATTTGAGCCACACTAAAATTCTCTCTAAAAGTGCCAACATTTTCAGGTATCATATCGGCAGTTGGATCAACAATTGTAGGTTTGTATTATATGGCGCCTGTAAAGGTGAGATTGATATAAAGAAATCTGATGGAGCATCCGCCTTCTGGGATAAATGGAATAAAGAGGGCAATACACATGGATGAAGATGAGAAAAATAGATGAAAATGGAAACGATTATCCTAGGGCATATAACCACATACTGATGACTGGACTAGACAATTCTAGATTCTCATCCAGGCTAAATATGGGCCAAAGTGGTGTGTAACAGTCTTGCAAGGCCACTCTGCTCAATGACCAGTATCCCATTGTCAACCAACACGAGTAACCAACCAACACGAGTCACAAACCAACAGCAAACAGGTTGCCCCCTTATTTCTATTAGTCGCCTGTTAGTGTGACAACATGTAGGAGGTTATAGTGGGCCTGTTCTACCCCAGACTGGCCGATCAATCAACAACCCTTGCTCAGATATCAGAACAGCAGGAGTTGCCAATATGGAAGACACTCAACAAGTAAGATGGCACATCAGCCTCTGTGCACCTATTTAGCACTCAAAATAATTTGTTCCACTGTGATGTTTAAGCCTTAACATGGACACAAGTCAATGTAATGGTAGGTTGTGTTAAATCAGTAGGCATAAAGTCATGCTATTGACCAAAGCCCAAAAAACAATATTAAACTTTTCTCTGCAACTATATCTACATATTCTATAATTTAGAATAGTCTTGTTACAGCAGTGCATAAGGCAGCATCAGTTTCCAAAATAAAACCTTCGACAGCGACCTGAATAAGAATGTAAATGACAGGTGCTTTCAGAGACAGAGGGCAACAAACAGAAAAGCACTGAAGAAGCAATTATATTTCATGAATGTTATAAACCAATGCTTTATAATGAATTATGTGCGAATTGCACAACAGAAAAAAATTGGGGCTGTAATCAAATAATCATGCTACTGTGAAATGGTGGTGCTGATGATAACACAACAACAGAAATAAGTACGGGACCAGGAGCGGTATAATAACAATACCTGAGGCTGATGGTGGTCTGCTGGGCTAGACTACAACAATACGCGACAATGTTCTGCGTGAAGGCCTTTCGGGGGTGAATACAATATGCACGTTATCTGCAAAATAGAGTAAGGAATTTGATACACAATTCACAGCATAGCTGCGCATTGTATCACTAGTCATCCTACTTCACCTGTTCACTGGCACGGTGGACGATACGAACTCGAGTAAGACAAAAAGCGAGTTGGATCACATGCAATGTACTCGCTTTCCGATTCAAGTGCCTCTGCTACTCAGATTCATGACCACATAGAAAATCGTACGATGTGAGGCAGTTAGTCTGATATAAAAAATGCACTTACTAGAGTCAACACGACCCCCAGCACTAACATATAAATGATAAGTGGCAGCGGTTGAAAATTTGACAGCTTCTCAAAACAAAAATACTAACACCACTCCACAAAACTTCTGTTGGCACCCCGGCTATCCTGAGATCTCGCGAGAGTTATCGTATTAAAGCGAAAGTGTTGGAGCCCGGTATACAAGCGCCTGAAAGCGAATGAATACATTCGAACTACTTTTGATTCCCTACATCTGCAATGTTCACATAAAGAAAATGACTATAGCCCATCCAAGAAAAAAATCAAGACGAATTAGTCCCAAAAAATGTTTATTTTATGAACGGAAAAGCGTCTTTTGATTTTTTGTACACATTGTGTTATCGCAAAAATAGTGAAACAGCAGTTACGCAGATTATGTAAGCTTTACTTTTCTAGAGTGATTCATACTGTTCGCCACCCCACTGACGGAACTCATAGGGCGTTGATGATCACAGAAGTATCCAATGAACGGAGCAGAGTAAATTTATATAAGTGAAATTTTCTCAAAAGAGTCATCGTAACACAAAATCTCCATGAATGATCAAGAGGGTGCTGTTTACGAAAAATCATACATTAAAGGTCAACTTCAACGATTTTCATCATTTCTTTATAATGTGTTTCAAATTGAAGATGAATAACTCATAAACCAACGGGGACCCATAATTCATTGCAACGGAATGCATAAGTACTAAAAATCCACCGATAAGGTTTCATTCGGAAGAAAATACGAAGCCATCTTCTCGATGCCATTTTGCCTCAGTTGGCCGCTAGGTGCACGTTGCGTGACGTCATTCCTGCTGCGCTGTCTCCAAGAGAATTTGACTGCGAGCGAGCGAGCGAAGCGAAAAACGATTGTTTGGATTTTAAAATTACACCGTTTTGATAAGCATGTCGTCTTCTGGTGAAGTTTACGAGTCCCCATAGCATAACATTGGGGCAAATCATGTCCATGACTATTTATTTGAGCCAATGAGCCAATCAGACGGGAGTTGAAAAATCCAAGTCACACTACGAAATGACACCGGGAGCTCTAATTAAGTCTAACTCAAGGGTCCGCTTCGGATGAAGAATCAACAAAAGATTTCGATGAATGGTAAGTTTTAGAATACCCTTCCCAAGCTTTATTGAACTATATTAACTGGTAAAAAAATATCGTTAGTTTCATTTACCCAATAAATTTACACATTCTGTACGTTGAGGATGGTATGTTGACAGACCTAACTACTATAGCCCTACAAGACGTCTGAGGTATAAATTCATGTTACCGTTACGACCGGAGCTAAACTACTACAACAAATAGTACTTGGCTAGTGAATGTAGCTTTGTCATTGTACCCTGAGCACATTGAATATTGTGGACAGATGTTTGCATGCAGTTTATAAAGTATTTCCTTTTATATTCATACATTGTACCACAAATATAAATTTACAATGACTCTTTAATTATTTCTCTAACTTAGGTGTAGATGTCATTACTGCATCCCAATGGACGCAGCCACAGAAGTTTGGAGAGAGTGATGGCTCTAACGGACGAATGGACATGCATCACCAAGCATCCCAGATTCCTGGCTAGCTGCATGAATAAAAATGTGCTGGAAGTGTCCAAATTTGAATCTATTCAAATGGACAGACCTGTTGGAGATGAGGTCTCTACAATGAGTAAGTTAGCCATTATTGCTACCAAAAAGGATGGTATCATATTTATTACAAAGGGAACATTAATTCCACTGTGTAAAATATTCAGTGTTCATATTGATGAACTACAATATATTTTACATAGCCAAGAATAAATAATGCCAGTTACATGAAATCCAGAGGCAGAGCTTACAATAAAATTATGAAGTGAGGGAATGGTTGACAAATGACAATTGTTTTTTAGCTATACAACTTATTTTAAAACCATAGACAACTAATTGACATATTGCTTCAGATTATTCAGGTATCTAGCTTACCGACAGTTTACACTCTGGATATGGCACAGACTGGGCAAAAGAAACAGGAAAGTGCTGGCAGCCTGTGTGGTAACAGCTGTTAGAAAATCCTTCCCTGACCCGGGCGGCAAATATACAGGTTATGTACAATGGAGCGGAAGATTTCTTGGTCAGGTTGAATCGACACCTGTGAGCACCTACGAGAAGATCCTTTTCAGGTTTCTCGTACTGGGAGGCAATAGGTGGTGGGACAGTCCTGTCATCTGCAAGGACCTCAGCAAGTCTGTAGCTTGGATATTTTTGCCTTAGATCAAGCACCTGATGTACATAGTCTGAAGCAAATCAATGATATTCATATTTTTATGATAGTCATATAATAAGTAAGTTATATTATATGCCAATTTTTAATTGGGTAACAATGTTTGTGCAAATGAAACTTATTCAGGTTTTGGTAATAAATGTCAAAATAACATGTGTTTCATTTTAGATTAATGCATGTTCACACCAAAAGAAATTGGTACTTTGACAGGCTTGGGATTTTCCCATAACTGAACATGTTCAGTGTTCTAATAGCATTACTGCCACTAACAAAAATCCCTGAAGCCATAAACAAATTCCCTGCGGGCATAGCTCCTGTGAAAAATTGGCAATCCCACATCTTACGGTGTCCATTCACGCTGATTTGTTCAAAACAAGCAAAACTCCCCCGGAATCTTTGATTCTGACTAGGGCCATCCTCCAGATCAACACCACTGTATATAAGCATTCTGTGAGCTAAATTTTTCTTCCATCAAATAAAACCCTGTGATTACACTACAAACAAAACAACATTTACCTAACAGTTCTTCAAACGCCATGTCATCATCAGTTTCCATCTCAGCATCATCACTTCGTCAGTGAAGTCATAGTCAGCATCAGTTTCCATCTCATCATCGCTGTCCACCAGTCCACCAGATTCCTCCTACGGCTCATATTGGGTGCCCCTGGTGACACTTTTGGTGAGATGGGCCAACTTGGGTACCTCTTGAATATTTCTTTATCCCAGGAAAGATAGAACTCTGTGTTTGTAGAGACTCGTCAGCCATCTATGGTATCAATACAATAAGTATGCTACAATTTCATTCATCATAGCCTTTAAGGATGTAAATGTTTACAAATTGACTCTGAAAAGACACATGGAAACATACAACAGAAGTTATCCCTGCCAATGCATTTCACCATATATAATAATGCAGTTGCCTTGTGACACTCACCAAAACATTTGCCTTCACCCCTTATGACAAGTGAGAGCAAGCTTCATGGTCGGCAGACGGCAAGGCACTCGCCCCTGGTGTAGCAAAACAGCGCGGACGCTGACAGGCGAAGTTTCTTCGCCTAGCCGACGTCGGCAGTACTTGAGTGTGACACCTCAGTCTGTGATTCACCACTGTCACTTGATTTATCTATCTGCTCAGCTGCCAATACCATTTCGGAGCCCAGGTTTCTTACGAAATCCTAGACTTTTGAGCAGCTCTGGGTCAGTCTCATAAGCACTTTTCTCGAAATGGTCAGAACATAGAACTGTCGTATAACTATAAGGGCAAGGACTCCAGTGTTTACGCTTGACTTTCGACACCCAAAATGCGGCGCATATGTCTTTTAGAAACAAAAAAAAAAATCACGCCTGACTTCACATTGTTCCGACAACCAAACGCACAACAATAAGGTATAATCCACACCAAGAAACGCACCAGACCGTGAAGAAAGACGAGTTAGTCACACGCTGTCAACCAACCGGGAAGGCTAAAGATGGCGATGAATATTCGCAAACAACCTGAATGACGTCACTGTTCGGAAATTCACGAATTTTACCGAGCGGTATCTTGTCAGATTCGACGTGGGAAATATACATTTAAAAATCATTTTTCTTAACGAAAAAAGCGCGCAGTCACCTTATTTTGGTCACGATTCCCTTTTAAAACATAGAACTTTGGAAAAATGGAATAAAAAAAATCTTTGTAGTTGACCTTTAAGAGTGACCTGATTGAGCGTGACTTATTATGCAGCTGCAAATTATATTTATTCCACCTTCCAGCCCGGGCAACAAACGGTCCGATACCATACTATGATCATCCATGTATTCCAGAAGATATTTAAATTTTGCTTAGATGACAAAATGGTTCGGACAACATCTGTACATTTTTCAGAATTATCAATTCACAATCTTCGTGTTGTGGTCACCGGTGCTATTCCTTGCTGGATGGAGACCGGCATAGGTCGTGACTATTTTATCATGGCGTAATGTTACTTCATGATATCACAAAGCTAAAGATGGTACCAACTAACGGGAAACTTAGGACAAGCCGATTAGTGAGTCCGCTGCTGCCACTCAGATCGCATCGAAACGGCAAGGATCAGGCTCCCTCAAGATATGTCTATATGTTGTTCGATCGAATGACACAAGTTTGCGCGTTTCCACCCGATCGGACATCACCAATCGCTCCTCTTTCTGTCGATTAAGAATGATTAATTGGGGTTTTTTTACACATTCTTGAAACAAATATTTTATACGAAACAGTGACATCGATTTATGGTTAAATAAATACACAATGAATATTTGACGTTAAACGAAATATTATGGCAAATATATAATTGGTAAAATGCATTGGCTTTATTTATATGATATCTATATATTCACATTTAAAAGGACAACAAATAAATCATTGAACTTGCAATAAATAAGAAGTCCATCTCCTTTGATTAGAAATTTACATGCACACACACACACACACACACACACACACACACACACACACACACACACACACACACACACACACACACACACACACATATATATATATATATATATATATATATATATATATATATACATATATATATATAGCTGTTTGCATATGTGCATATACATTTATACTTACACACACACACACAAATATATATATATACACACACACACACACACACACACACACACACACACACATATATATATACATACATAAATATACACATATATCATATTTATATATCACTTTATTTATATTCATTGAATAAAAACCACATATATCAGGGTACTGCTTTCTCTGTACACCTCGTATGTCGGCACGTTATCTTGTGGTTTGTGCCAGTTTGCTCACATATCCAAGGCATATTTCCAAATATATCTTTCTCATATGAGCTCCTTGTGCCGAAGTCTCTCAGAATGTTGGTGCATAAGATCTAGTCTGACTTTGCAGCTGCGCCTTCATCGAACTGGGAAGCGGCATTTTTTTAATGGCATTCACAAGTGCAGAATTTGTGGCTTCGACGGGTACCATTTCGATTCGTGTTCTCTGTCTTTGTTCATGTAGCCTCAAGTTTTGTTCCATAGCACTGTGGCATCGTACAGTTTCTTTAGCATATTTCTCTCTTTCCTTGTTCAGATTTTCAAGCTTCTGGGTGTAGATCGTCTGCTGTCGACGCATTTCGCTCTGAGCAGATTTGGCATCAAACGCATGTCGCTTCACTTGCAGATCACACTTGCGTTCTAACTCTTTGTGTACAATGAACAGTTTCGTGTTGCGAGAAACTTTGGCAACGCGACCCCCAGGCAGACCTTTGCGCATTGATTCGAACCGTGCGAGTCTTGTTTGCTCATCCATCTGAAATGCGTTAAACAATTCACTTGTATTACAAATACAACAACATGATTTAGCACATACAACTTGACGAACTAAGGCAATGCCAAATGCGTGTAGTATTTCCTGTCTACCTTAAAGCTGTTCCTGTCAAATGATTATACACTAACGTGAAACCTCTTCATGTATGCGTTTTCTTAGATATGAAGTTCATAATCATTCAACGGCCTTTATCCAAGTGTTTTCGACATGCAGTACTACTACTGGTATAACCTTTTCTGCATTTTTGATACACTCTGTAACATAGGTAGGTATATCAAAGCAGCATGCAAACATTGGTATGTCAATCACAGCGCCCGTCTGTCCCCGCTACAGAGGGCCGTATGTATAGACTAGCTCTTTCGAACGGGTAGTAACCTGACGTTGGTCTATTGGGCTAATATAGAACCGTGATCAGCAACTGTTTTGTGACTGGACGACAACACTGTCACGCCAATTGAACATTATGATTGACACAAAAGGACATTATACCCAATAGATTGTTATCATATTTTATGTAAGACTTCGTTATGACGTTGCCCGCCGGAATTATTAAATATGAGACAAAAATGTATGGTGTGAAATATGTCTATAAATACATTCAATCTGTAGACCTATGATATCATGTCGAGGAATCAATACTCAATGCGATTTGCACCCCAGCGTCGATTGTCAGCCTTAGTATTTGTCTACCATATATGATTTTCAATACAGCGTTTACGACATTAAAGCGTGTACGGTTTCAGCTTGGAAAAAACAAAAAAAACGACTTGCCTTATAAATCCGAAATAAATTTCCTTGGTGTGATATCTACAGCTATTGGTGATAGAGTACAGCTTTGGCGCGTGCTTGCTTAAAGCGCCGGGAAATATTGGTTACCCACTGTCCAAGCCCTTGTACATACAGAACATGGCCGCCTTGGGTTCGTGTGGATTGGGTTCAGATGGCGAACAATATGAACATCGGTGATAAGACTAATTGGCGATTTGTGCATAAGTTAAACATAGAAATCACTGGGTTGCAATATTGCTTCAGTAGGGTAAATATACCAACCATTAACCGCCTTACAATAATACAACAGAAGCCTGTACAGTCACGCACCACGTTTAATCTCGCATAGATGCAATACCACGTGATCTGTTAATAAGATTCCGCCTTCAATATTAGCTCTTGTCTCGCCATGGTAATGGATCCGAATTGTTACAATGACCCGTGAAAACAAGTATTAAGTAATATTATCAATCAATAAGAGCAAACAATTTCTTTGTCCTGGGGTGACAATAAGAGGGAAAGCCACTGACGGTCGTTATGGCAATGTAACCCACAGTGCCTGTATGTAATAAAACAGCTGTGTCGTTATCATGATAAACTTATAGAGTAAATTACATATTTCTCTCTGTCTCTACATGCAACCGTTGATTATGGCGCCAACAATAGAATCATCAATCTCCCGTGCCTTTCTCTGGTCATCTTTGTATTTGGATTTAACTAAACCCATTTTTTAAGAATCGTTTAAAATTAAAAGCCGTCAACTGTCATATTCACGATAAATGCACTTTGCAAGATACGATCTTCTCTCTTACCTCAACTCCATGGACCCGCGTGCACCAAGAACAGGGCGTCCCCTTTCTCTCAGCGATGTCCAGTGATGATGAAAATCCACACCAATGTGTTGGTTAAGAATTTAATTCATCCACATTACCTTATGCAAACCTTCGATGCGGAAATTGCTTTGCTTTGATCACGCAAACGATTTAATCCTAGGAATTAAAGAAAGGGTTAAACTCAGTCATGATTTTGTAATTCATCCGGTATGATGTAATGACGAAGCGCAGATCCCATTTTAACTAGCTTTATGTCCATCATTATTGTAATGGTGCGCAAGGTGGTGCCCTAACTGTTTAACTGATCGTCTGGTTAAATCTGGCGGCAACATGAAAACACCAACCAGCACCGGGCTGAAAAAATGTTGACTTAAACTCCAGTACCTTACTAACTTAGCACACACTTGAGCTTTTGAATAAGTTTATTTGTCACTGAATTTCATCAAAAGATTTGCTGTAGAATACCGAAACGCCATCGATGTTTGAGTCACCAAGTTAGATTATACCATTTGTTGATCGATCTGGAGCTTTGAATAAACCATTTTGAATTTGGCAATATTAGCATATGTGCTACCGTGGACTAGGATGACGCCCATTACATGTGTTTGGATTCGACTCTCCTGTCACCATGAATAATACGTGTATTGGAATAGCTATGTTTTTATTGAACCTATATCGCCAAAGATTTGACAATATTTACAAAGACAGCAACAGCCGATTGTGGAATTAACGGTTCTTAAAAGGGATGGCCATTTTTCCTATTCATTAAGATCTTGTCTTTCTGATGGAATAAATAATCTACCAGACCTTCCACCACACCTTCATATATTGACGGAATCGATCTGTAGTCTCATGTGTGAGAACACTGGTCGAAAACAGCGACTATCTAGTCCATAAATACTCATACAGGACGCCTATCACAATGAAATGTACACTCAGGGCTAGTCGGTATATGGTGTTATTTTATATAACCTTACACAAATAGTCTGCGCATTCCAATGAAACTATGATTAAAGCGAGGTTATTTCCTGCGATATGATGTAATGCTGAAATATATGTCAGAACATCATATATGTTGATTGTAATAGACTTTGATGGATGTGTACAAACCATTTGGCTGACATAGAGGAGATCATGGTATCAGCAATGTATCAGACTATTTGGCCTGAGTCAATGGAACAAATTCATAACATACAGCAGTTTTGGATATGCTTTGTTTTCATAAAGAGGTAAATGTAATGTTGGGGTTTCAGCATGACAATGGTGGGTGAGGATGAAGTTGCCAACAGACCCCCACTTAGGACCGGGCTGCGCATTTAGGACCGGGCTGCGATACCTGTACTGATGGTTATTTTAATAGAAAATAAATAAATAAAAAACTGGATACAACCTGAAAATTGCAGAGATATGAAAATATTTCCAAAAATGCATAAGAATGAAAATCTTGCATTATGGAAAGTACCAATTTATATATACAGTGTTAGGTATTAAACATCTATATTACTATACTGCCATGTCTCACATTCTCAATGTAATAACATCTCAACTGCTCTGTAGACCAGTTCAGTGAGCAGTCATCAGTAGTAAGCTACCAGATAGGTAGCAACCAGGACAACACCATGTCAATATATTTTACAGTAACACAATGGTTGTAAGAAATGAAAGAATAAATGCAGATTTGAAATTTCAAAATGACAACACAATTATAAAACGCAATTAATATCCATACTGAAGCAGAATTTTTCGGATAATTACTACTTCACGTTCACTGAATCAGTTTGTTTGAGTCCAATACACAAAACCAATGAAAACTGGGTAAATGTGTTCCTCTCCTCCAACTTCAGGACCAATCACGCTGGTCTATGTCAGCAAAGTTGGAGATCATGTTAAACGACAAAGGCGCACCGAGCTCTGAACGATATGACACCGATACGTTATGATTTGACACCGCACGCAAACGATGAAGATAAACATTTCTTGAGATGACACTCAATGGCTTAGATTGGTCAGTAGCTGAGGTCGATGTCCGACCACGCACTCTCAATGTCACTCCCTTCCAGCTCCGGCTGATTACAAACACAATCAGACACACAGCACTCATCAAAGTCAAATTAATATATAATGCTTGGCTCATACAAATTAGTGATGCATTCAAACAAAAGGTGTAAACATCTATTTAACAGAGTATGATCTGAGAATGTATTTGACAACTGGAGCCTACCTCATTATCTGAGCCATCCATATCCTCCTCGACATCAGCATAGTTTGTATCGACCGTGACGTCAGCGGCCTTCTGAATGCGATTACGAGCCTCGCGAGCCTTCCTGTTGTTGGGATCCAGACTGCAGCAACATAATACTACTTAGTGAAGGGAAATCATGTATTTTCCCCTCTTTAACCAATTATTTTTCTGCCCCCAAAATTATTTCCAATCACAATAAGACTGCTTTTTGGGTTCATTTGAGTTGACACAAATGATGATAAGAACTCAAAATAAATAAGGAGCCCCTTACCACAATTACATAATGTCACAGAAAATCATATATGGTTGGGACCCAACCACCACACAAAATCAACATTATTGGTTACTGGTGGACTTACGACACAGATGAAGAAACTTGTAGGACTTACTAGAGTACATCATCAAAGTGTTTTAGTGCCTCAACTGTGTTTCCCGAGAGCTGAAGGAAGGTGCCCATGAGCTGGTGAAGTTTGGCATTGTTATGTTTCTCCATCACATAATGTAATCTGCCCAAACAACAACACAGGAAACCAAATAACTTACCAAACACACTGTACTCAACAGGCAGAATTGTTCATCATTAAGACCGGCTAAGTTACAGTAATGTCTTATACTCTATGTTTAATAATTTATAACAATTGTCCATCAAAATCAAGCTTCCGAAATCCAATTTGGACAGTACATAGGAAGTTTTAGTTCAAAGACAGATGTTTGG
The DNA here is from genome assembly GCA_034190875.2 of Urechis unicinctus. Classification (NCBI taxonomy): domain Eukaryota; kingdom Metazoa; phylum Annelida; class Polychaeta; order Xenopneusta; family Urechidae; genus Urechis; species Urechis unicinctus. Next base: position 3,284,202 of record CM067356.1, read on the forward strand.
GGATGACTTACAGTTGTATGCCCCGCTCGTGGAGATGCTTCTGAGCAAGAATGTCTGCCATGCTATACACCGCTGGCAGATAGTTGGGGTCTATCTTCATGGCTTTTTCTAAGTAGCCTTTTGCCTGAACAAACAATCCACTGCAGTAGATGACAGCCACAAGCGGAAATAACTCACCCACTCTCATGCAGATTTTGAACAAAACATATGAAACAATCGAGGCTTATCATAACTCATTGCAACAGCTGCAGACTGACAATATAAATATTGGAACAATTCTGCTACAAATATTTATTGACACATGGGCTGAGGTAGTTAAGAGAAAATGGTTGTTCAGCTATGTTTAGGTAGTCCATACATTAAAACAATATAAATAAAAAGTAAAACTGACCTTATCCAGGTGAGTGGGCTCCTTGGCAATCACACTGGCATAAAGCTGTATTTAAACAAGAAAAAATGATAAAACTCTCAGAATCCCCCCAAATTGACCCCATAACTCCTGCGTCAATACCAGTAGTTTACCGTGAGTGAGCGGGCGCTGGAGATCTGTTTGCAGGCCTGAGCAGCACAGTTTATAGCCTCGCGTAGACGATGAGACTTCAAGTAACACACCACAAGGGCTGTTGAAACATAGGCACCAACAGATTTGACAACCAGACAATGACTTAATCTGCTACTTATTGAAGCCCCTGATTCACATCATGAATTGGCATCAGTGTGTAGATTGATAAATTCAGCCCAGTACCAAAATCACACATGGCTAGTTGTCTATATATGCTTATTAAGATGCAGCAATTTGATTCATTGGTGGTATGATTTATGGACCATTAACAACCCAGGCCTTCCCTGCCCCAATGCAACACATACAATGTAAACACACATAGAATCAAGTCGTCACATGCTGTGTTGGGCCTCAACACTGAGTTTATCAATCCTCAAGTCATAGGTCAGTTGTAAAAAAAGTTATAAGTCAATTATTCTTGTAGTCTTCACACTGTAATAGGCCAGGTTGATTTCACTAGTGGAGCAAGAAAGACCAGGAAGGAAAACAAAATCCATCTTTTCTGACCAACACAGACAAAGGAGACATGTACCTTTGTGGACCTCAAATCTGTAGGGCGCTAAGCGAACAGCCTCCCTCAAATGTATGATGGCATCTTGAGTTTTATTGAGTTCCAGCAAAGCAGATCCTTTCAGCAGCAGAGCCTCGAGACTAGCACTGTTGATGTTCAGTGCCTGTTAACATATATTTGGATGGTTGAAGTGAAAAGGCTCAATCATGGTCGAATGGTAAGAGGTATTTGTTGGTGATACAGGTAATTGATATCTATATATCAATCAATATCTTTATTGTGACTGAATGTGTTCAGTTGTTTTATGCAGGCTGACCAACCCGAGATATAAAGAGAGCAAATGGTGCATACAGAGTTGAGAATATGGCACTTTGGTGGCAGACATGTTGTGTTTGAGGGTGAGCAGTATGTGTTGGGGTAGTGATGGTGGGAGGGGTGGGGGTGGGGGGTGGTTATGTTCAAACGTACAAAAGTTGTAATGAAATACCAAAAAGAGGAAACAGAAAATACAACCTTACCTTTTGGGCAAAGTATACAGCTCGCGTTGTCTTGCGTGTTGCCATGCAGAAGTAACCGAGGGCAACCCAGGGTTCAGGACTGGACTCTGTGACCAGGATCAGCTGACTGCCGTGGCTGTGACAGAACAGTGTATGGTGATCACGGTGGGTTCATACACGCGCTTCATTGTTAGGATAGAATTCATCTGTCATATGATACTACAAAACTGACATTCATTTATCGGAACAACCCTAATTAACTCATTCATTTCATCAGAAACATTTGAATTAAAAGAAGAAATCAGTAGACTTTCAATTTTCCTATGTACAATCCAGTGTTTTTAGGTAAATGATAGAACTGGACAACTTAAGTCATTGAGATGTGGTAAAGGCTACTTACATTTCTAATTCTTTCAGGGCTTTGTTTTTGAAATGGAGATAAGCTAATGTGTCCATCTTCTTAACGTTCATGGGATCCAGTGCATGCACCTGTTGTCATGGGAACAACAACAATGACAAATTAATTCTTCATCCCTGTTGTCATGGGAACAACAACACTGACACATTAAGTCTTCATCCCTGTTGTCATGGGAACAACAACACTAACACATTAAGTCTTCATCTCTGTTGTCATGGGAACAAGAACACTGACACATTAAGACCATCATTGTTATGTACATACGAACATCACCACTCATGACTCACCCGAGCCAGTGTCGCTGTCGCCAGTTGGTAATCACCGTTTAGGAACTGTGCCTCCCCCAGCCCCAATAAGACATCAATGTTCCCTCTCAACCATGGCTGGAAGAAGACACAGTCACATGGCTAACATTAATCTGGAATAAATACCTCAGTAAAATGCTCATCTTTAATTGCCTTAATGTGATGGCCAAGAAATGTCCTAACATTGATATACAATAATTTGATTTTCAGTGAGAACATATTTGAGACAGAGATAGTCATAATTTGATTTTCAGTGAGAACATATTTGAGACAGAGATAGTCATAATTTGATTTTCAGTGAGAACATATTTGAGACAGAGATAGTCATAATTTGATTTTCAGTGAGAACATATTTGAGACAGAGATAGTCACAATTTGATTTTCAGTGAGAACATATTTGGGGGGGGGGGGGGGGGGAAATTTTCAGTGGACCTTGAGACAGAGGTTGACTGACCTTATTAGACAGGATAGTCATAATTTGATTTTCAGTGAGAACATATTTGAGACAGAGATAGTCATATCTGGGTAACTGAGACCTCATTGAGGAGAAGTCTGACCAGGTATCTGGGTGAGGATTGCTCATCACTTATCTGGGTAAATGACCTCATTGGGGTAACTGACCTTATCTGGGTAACTGACCTTATCTGGGTAAATGACCTCATTGGGGTAACTGACCTTATCTGGGTAACTGACCTTATCTGGGTAACTGACCCTATCGGGGTAACTGACCTTATCTGGGTAACTGACCTTATCTGGGTAACTGAGCTTATCGGGGTAACTGACCTTATCTGGGTAACAGACATTATCTGGGTAACTGACCTCATCGGGGTAACTGACCTTATCGGGGTAACTGACCTTGTTATCCAGCATCTTGAGTGTCTGGGATGCGGTTGTGTAGTCCTTGTTGATGCAGTTAGCCTGGGCACGTATCCAATGGAACACCCTGAGGCAGACAGAGGTTCAACACAACAATCAGCCAACCACTTGTGTAAGGAAGACACCCAGAGTGAGGTTGCAAAATGATAAGTTATCGTGATCAAGTATAAATTAACAAATTTTGTACACACAGAAATAACTTGAGTTAAAGTTTGCTGACATGGGGTCAACCAGCTTACAACAGGTGATTCCTTTATATTAATTTTTAAAAAATTATTCTCCACAGATGGACACTTTAATATATTATGTATGATCTTTAGACAATGCATTGAATCCACAGACCAGTCTATGTTTGTGGCTTGTGGTAGAGCTTGTTTGATGAGGGATTCTACTTCTGCCCCTTTCATGCCGAGTGTCAATAGCCCGTGGGCTGCCTCTAGGGAAAGGGGGCACTCCCTGGTACAACCAGAATCAAACATGTCAAATATCTGGCTCTTGGTGTAGTTCCTCAATATGCATCCAAATCCTGGTAAATTTGCTTGACAGCTGCCCCCACCACCACCACATACAATAGTGTTATTGTCATGGGTTCTTATACATGAAGAATGATAGGATCAAATATATTAATTGTATTGATTAAAAAGATGTGATTAAGCAGAAATATTTCATCAGACATTAGCAACATTATAGTAACAATAAATGTTCTAATAATGATTTGAGTTAGGGATCACTAGGGTATCCCAAGACTCAGCACAATGAAGCGGTCTTGGCAATTACAACACTGGTAACTGGATATCCAGAAATTGTATTTTTTTACATAGCAATATTTCCAGACCAATCAAATATCATCATTTCCACATTATATTAGCTTTCATAGCATAACTTTTATTAATGAATATTTCCTGTTGTTATTCAAAACTTCAATAACATGAAGATATATATATATTTACAAACATGTCTCAAAAGTGGTACACTAAAATCTTCCCAATACAAACAATGGTATGAATTGGGCTGAAAAAATACCACCAGTAATCTTCAACTGTTTACCTGCACTCATCTTGAACACTGATATACTAGAAGTAGTCTGGCAGTGAAGGACATTAAGTACCTGAGGACCTCCTTGTAGGCTGTGGCAGCTGAGCGATCGTTAGCACCTGCTCGCTGGTGGAGCCGAGCTAGCGCCAGATTAATCTTAGCATTCCTCTGCCTGCTTGGAATACCCTCCAGCTGAAAACAAGCACAGTCTGTGGAAGGGAAAAACTTGATGGCAGAGAACAAGTGTTAAATGTAGGTAGACTTCACATGTGAATTATCAACTGATGAAACCAGAAGCTGGAATGATGTTAATTATACTATATTATTTCTCATTGGAATGTTTGCTTTTTTGGACATATTGAGGCATGAGAATAACTCACCACTCCAATAGCATCTTTGTACTGCTTCAGTTTACAATAGCACTCGTGGAGTTTATACTTGACATCTATTTCACCAGGTGATACTTCCTGAGGATCGACACAAAGAGTCAATGACAGGTGTTTCTATAATATTACAATGCTTAATTGTCTACAGGCGTGGCAATAATAGGATGGGGTGTGACACGAGTCTCTCAAACTACAGATGAAAACAAATCCACCAGAATTAGCAGATCTATACAACATCATGTAGCTTGATGGGTAAATCCAACTCACATAAGTAGGAGTTTTCCCAGCTTTATTTTTCACAAATGATTTCTTCATCTGTAGAGATTGCTTGTACATGCTCTGGAATTCACAATAAATCACCTGATATATAAAACAGAATGAACATATGTTGTATACAGATCAAATAGGTGGTAGGAGATACTTAAAATAAATCAAGAGGTGTTAAATGATACAGGTAGACACGTTGATTAGATCAAATAGGTGCTAGGCATCCAGGTAGACACTTGAGATCAAGAGGTGGTGGCTGATAGACTGATTTTACAGAAGATTATCTGCAATAGAATCACCTCTGCTTTTTTGTACTGTTCATCATTATAGTAAGCATCGCCTTGGTAGACTAGAAGTTGGTATCTGGCAGACATCGGTAACATCTCTTGGTTATGCTCACACAGACTCCCCACCATGCCTCCCTGTACAGCGCACCACACCGATAAGTGAACTTTTGGAATACTGTGTACCAGGATATCAGGAGTTTTTAGACATTCAGAGGCCATAATGCAGCAGTGTTGAGTTCCTGAACTACCTTGAAGTTAATGGAGTAAGGAACAGTCAAATGACACTGCTTACCATTGAATATGGAGATACTTTGCAATTATCAATAGGCATAATTTTGCCATTGCAGACTCCAGAGTTCTGTTGGACTTTCAATTTGAAACTTTGCCTATGACAGCTTCCATGCTGCTTACAACTTTTTTTTATTTGATGACCTACTTCTAGAGATGAAGGGCACTACAAATTGCAATCTACTTTCTTTAGGTTGGTTGACCACTCTAAAATGACTGCAATATTGTCTAGATAATTATCATAGCAACGTATCGTTAAAAAAAATAATATGGGAGATTATCACTGCAGACAAATACTGGCAAGAGCAAAATATCCATTATATTTTTGCATAGGCAGCAAATTATGCCTTCATGACAATTTTAATGCACATTCCGATATTAGCACTTATCTGCCCTAATACTCAAAGTAATGGTATTAAAAATGTAAACAGCCTTGTGGTCATTTTGACCAGGAGCAGATGAGTTGTGGCTGATATCTCTGCTTCAAATTTGTTTCCTTTGGATATTTAGGTGCTAAGTTGAAATGTTGCTGTATCAGCAAATTAGGAAATGATAATGGTACGTCAATTACAAAAGGATACAGGGGAGGGTGGAGAATTAGATGTTTAACCACACCACTAAGTTTGGCTTAGCATTGGATAGGCCGCTCTTGTTGACAGAGAATATAGGTCTAGCAAGCAGGATGTTACAATAAAATGATATGTCCATGCAGGGCTAATTTTACTGTGGTGACATATGTCACTGCTGTGGTCCTAGGACTTATTATCATGACATTATCCCCCCACCTCGTTTGACACCCCTGAAAATGACAAGCCTTAACCTGGCAATGTGAGTAGAGCACCCAACCCCCTACTACTGTGGCAAATTGGGAGGCTACTGAAAAGTTAGAAATCACCCCACATTATGCGTACCTGCGGTGCAGACTGCAGCAATCCAACAGACTACAGAGAAATTCCTTACACTTATGGGACGTCACATCAGACCCTACAACGTCTAATCAATCTTGGAAATAATACATTACTGTTGCATATGCGTACAATGTGGACAATTTGTGACTTGTGTCTACCCTGATCGCAAACATTAGCTAGGATGCAGGGCTTACTTTAAATCAACATCTGATATATTTGTTAAATAGCGATCATAATTGATTAAATATAGTCATAAACCCCATTGTCAACTCAGTAGTTTTGAGCAAGGAGTGACATATAACTTATTTTTTTGAGCGATAATTTAATAAACTATCAATTATAGTAATAAACCCCATCGTCAACTTTCTAGCAAGGACATATACCTCCTACTTTTGAGCGATAATTTAATAAACTATCAATCGGATAACAAATTTTCGAGTTACCAGCAGCTTGACATCTTCATACAATTGGGAGTCGTACATTAGCTTAATCTGGTCAAAGATATTCATTGTGGGGTTGTCTATCAATAACTAACGTTACAAACGGGATCTAAAAATAATTTTTTTTTTTGAACTTCCGTAGCTCCTAGAATCATAACGCCTAAATTGAAGGTTATTGACACGGCCAGCCCTAGCTCTCCCCAAATCAGCAACCCGGGAAGACATCAAGGTCATAGCGTACTTTAAGTCATAACGCACTTTTCAGGACACTGATTTGCCTGGCGATATCTCACTATGGGTCGAGGATTGACCGCACGAGAGAGGACAAGTCAGGGGCGTAGCTTGGATGGATGGTTTCTGCTACACATATTGTATGCCGGTTGTCCCGTGCCGCATGTTGATCTTGTTAACTTGGCGAATGGCGAAGTTATCTTGGTCAGTCGCATTTGTGTGTACGTATGTTTGTATTTATGTTATAACTACATTAGTTTATCAACTCTTCTCTTGATATTATTATTGAACAATGAAGGAAAAAACCGTTTTATTTGTTTTTGTGGCGGGATGTCATATTCCCGAGTCGATATTTTCCAGTTTGTGGATTCATCTTGACTGATCGTGTTTGTCACTGTTTGATGTGTCTCAATATCCATCTTAACCGACCATACAGGCCATCGTTGTACTTTCATACTTCTTTATTCTGTGTCCCGTCCCGTCATGCTTGGCCACCTTTGTACTTCTAATGTTTCATAATTGTATGTCTCATCCAGTCAGGTATGGTCGCCTTTGTACGTTTTATGGTAATATCATCCATTCAGATGGGATTAATCTGTTGTAAAAATGCAATGTAGTAGTTTACTTACTGGCACAGTACCCCCCCCCCCCCCCCACCCAGCTATATTAACTACTCACCCTTTGGCAGCTTATACAAGATTTTTTTGCTCAAGTAAAAGAAAGGCGCCTCAGACCCGACCCCCAAATGGGGCCGAGGGGCTAGTTTGTTGTGACCATAGGCCAGGGTGTCTATGACTATGGTTTTCTACACTTTAGTGGTCTGATGACACGGATTTCTTTAGCCCTGGGACTTCCTATATGGTATTTGAGTTTTGCCTGTCTGATAGACGGACTTTTCTTCACACCTTCTATGTCGCTTTCTCGTAGCACAGTTTTTCCCCCATATTTTCAATGGGTGCACTAGTTCAACAGTGTGTCGTTCACAACCTGCTAACAAGGTCCTCTAGGCGCTCCACTCGCTCCATAAGATCATCGTTCTTAACCTCCAGATCTCTCACTATGTCTTTATGTTTCACAAGGTTACCGTACTTAGACTCCAAAACACTCAATTCCTCCTCCAGATCCATTTTTTCGTCTTTCAGATAATCTAATTTTCACCCTTCATTTGGGTATATTTTGTGACCTCAGCTAAAACAAGCTTAAACTCATGATCCGAGATATTACCATCTTCAATTGCTGTGGATACAATGTCAGCAATGGTATTCAATCTGCTCTGCGCTAGAATGCGGATCTGATCATGTTTTTTCACCTTGATGGTCAGCCGCCGATTGATGAATTTTCCAGCAATTACAAGTAGCCCACAAGCGGCTCCAGCAGCACCCAACACTGTGGCAATAGGAATGGCAACTACTGTAGACATTACACTTGCACCGCCTGCGCCAAGACACATACCAACAGCAACTAAAGCAGTGTCTACTGCGTCCACTGAGTTTACTGCACACCTTTATTTCTTGTACGTAGCACCAAATTTTTCAATTTCTTTCTCAATGTATTGCTTCTTGAGGGCGATTTCATTCAGCCGATAGGAGTGGCCTGGATTTTCATCAGGCGGCTCCGGAGGAATGGGTGGTTGTTGTTTCATACTGCCGTTGTATACACATAAGTCTATGTGTCAAGTTTAATTAGGAGTGATACTAATTACTTTGTTGCCCGGGAGGCATCAACACGTGTTCTGAAACTAATTTGGTCGCCTTCAGCCAACTCGAGAGGTGTTGTAAATACTTTGACGCCCACATGTTCGTTCCTTTGTTTGGTTACATAATTGCCGCCTTGCATGACACGATTAACAACAATACTTACACCTAGAAGGTCAGGCCGCGCACTCACACTAGTTGATAGCTCCATATGCAAAACTCGACCTGACACCAACATAGGATAGCCATGGTCAACACCATTGGCACGATCACCAAATGACCATTCATACTCTCCATTAACCAACCGACCATTTTCTTCCGCCCAAACAGTAATGAGGGGCTTCGGCGTCGGCGAGAGTTGGTTGTGAAGCGCATCAACATAGGGTTTTTTAATATAGTCCTGGGCGTTAAGCGTGGTATGCAAGCTGGATAGTATGTAAGCTTCAACATAGGTTTTTTTTAGCATATTTAGAGAGGTCGGCGCCCTGATCCATTTTTTGTTGAGTTCCATAAATACTCGCTTTTATTGACGTCTTGAAAATTGAAGAACAACACTAATGGGAAGGCCGTGATTGTCCAATAGACGTCCCTTATTATCTCTTAACTGAACCTTTAACTCATTCACAGGTCCGACAGTAACACGTTTTGACACAGGATTAGCGATGTTTGAGGTTATAATATCACCACAAGAGCCGCCCCCACAGCCCACAACTTCAAAAAGTGTAGTGGGCGCACCATCAAGCATGTTCTGCGTGGTACTGTTCTAGGTGGACATAAAGTGGGTTAAAGATGCTAAAGTTGATGGGCCGGTCACCTTTGTGAAAACCTGAAGGAATCCATCCTCAACCAGACCGGTATCAAGACCCAATATTTTTAACACACCGTCGTCACATTGTAAAGCCCAATCATCAGGAATTGAGAGGGCAATAGTCCCATCTGCAGCATTATCCTCCAAAGTAAGACCTAGTGATGTAAATACATCCTGCATAAGTTTGAAGTTCCAGAGGCCAGGGGGCAAAGCGACAGCTACTCCTTGTCCTGTAGAAATTTCCCCCTTTGCAATGGGCATAGTTGATTAAATGTTTAACCACCCCACAGTATACGTGATTGACCTAAGACCTACGCATAGATCACCTACACTATTGTCAATAACATTTTGCAGGGACACAGCCTCGCTGCTTTGAACATTTGACACATTGTGATACATAGCACTATGAATAAACAAGCCATTACATTCAATACGAATAAAACGTACAAAACCTGGCCGGTCAACCTACTTTATATTGCTTCTGAGGATCTGACACACCTCATCCAGGTTGCAGGTAAAATTACAGTGGAGTTCGCCAACCTGTTTGATAAATACTTGGTGCCGGACATTAGCGACGACAGCCTTGTGGTTGGCTGGAGAACCAACCACATGCAATACTGGCAGAACCAGTTAAACTTTGTTGTATGGTGCGCAACCGGCGGCTGCGGAGATTCTGTCCTGGACCACCTCAAATCTGACTCCCCGGCTCTATGTAGCCTCTACAGGTTCCACGTCTACTACACCATTCGGAGACTTTTAGACGAAATGAGAGTAGCACTGCCAGACGACGCCACATGGTCGGCCACAAATAATAGCTTTGACAGGAGAATCTACCACCAACTCTGCCATGAGTTCAGGGTACATGAAAATAGTGACTGGAGGATAAAGGGCGGAAACCAGGGCCTGGGGCGGGTCTATTTCACTGACCCTGATACTCATAAGGTACGAGTCATCACTCATTATGGAAACAACCACCTCTACAAATCCGTCAGACAAACCTTCGAGAAATCATCCACTGGATTTATTTTCGAGAGTGGCAAGCTGCATATCGATTTTAAACGGCAGGACCATGATGAAGCAAACACCGCCTGGAGCATGTTTATCCTGGAAAGGTCGGAGGGCTTTACCACACCGGGTGTTACACGGATCAATGACAGCATTCGGACGTATGTTTGGGCCATTCTTGGTGCTCAGGCGCAGACCCGCACAGCTATACTAGGGGGCGCCACGTCGTTTGATGCTCAGAAACAATGTCAGGCTAACATTGAGGATGCTATCAACTCACAAGTGGACATTCCTTCATCCACTCGAAAATATCAAGACTTGCTCCAGAACGCTTCCCCAAAGCTTGATTATGTTTTTGGGACAGGCCTATACATGGCTCTGACATGAGCTTGGCCATTGGGAAGGTTGTAGGTTACAACAACCTTATCACCATTGCAACTGAGAAGCAGAAGATTGGGGAAATAGTGACCTCAATCCGGTTCCTGTTCTTCCAAATAGAGGGAGCTTTGACCCTCCACCTCCAGTGGAACCAGAAAGGGGAGTCCCCTCTCTAGGTGTTCCAACGGGCGTGGCTGAAGGGAAGGCGCACGAGGATGAGAAAACGGCTCTTATTGTGGGCAGAATAGTTATAGGCTTAGCTGGGCTTTGGTTTGCTACGTAGTAGGTCGCGGAGTATCAGGAGGATAACTCCCCCCACCGCCACAGCTGTTCTGCCACCCAACCCGCTACCTTTGCAGCTGACTTAAGCAGCCATGATACAATGGAGCCAATGATTCCTGGAAGGGCAGCTGCTGCCTTACCAGCTAGTTCCTTCAGGACGTTTGCCAAGGAAGCTGTTTTTTAATCCATTCATTTACGCCGAGCTTATCAGCTGGCGTCGGCGTTGGTGCGGGGGTTGCTCTAGTGCTCCCTCCACCCATCAAAGCAACAACCAGGGTCGAGATTGCCAATCCACAGTGAGGATGGAACAGGGTGCGTACACGCTCAGCTAGCGTTGTGTCCTCGTTAAGAAGTCTGTTGTTCGTTTCCCTGATGCGGATAATTTGGGTTCGCAGACGTGCGGTGGTTTGCAGAGGCAGCCTCAACACGAGCACGCCAAAGGTCCTTCAGCTCTGCAAGCTCATTTGCTTGGAATTTCCATGCTCGACTATCACCCCTCCCTTCCTCCCTCCTCCAGGCTTGCCATTTTAGCTTTACGTCGGTCTATATCCCTTTCTATCTCAGTTATCTTAGCTAGGTTATTGACCTGCTCACCCCTCTGGGTCTGCATAGCCTTGTCAAGCTCCATAAGCTCTCTGAGTGGTAGTTCGTTGTCTTTTTGTGTACCTAGGTCTTGTTTGGTGTTATGAACGTCCTCTATGAGGCTCATTTCTTCCACACTACCCCTTTCATTTCCAGTTCTTCCGGAAATGGGTGTCTTGGCTTCAGGGCTGCTCATTTCTAAATTCTCTGCGACTTGAGCAGCTGCTTGGTCAACGCCTTGGAGGACTTTTATTTCCTTTTGTGATACCGCTTTTTGGGACCACTCAGTAAACCCCAAACCATCACAGACGAACTTAGCCCCCCCCCCCCTCCCCTCTACTAGCTATTGTTTGAAGTGAAAGCAGGGTTGTAGTACGATAGTTTGTAATACTTAAGCCAGGGTAGCCCTTCAAACGTAACTCTCCTTCAACAAGTTTGTATTATCGCGGACAAGTGGGTGGGAGGTCTGTTACCTTTTTCAGCCAATGCATCATAATAATCATTGACAGCGCCTAAAACTAATCGCCTATAGCACCCTGAGTTGGGAGTGTCTCATCCTCTAGTTCAGTGGTGGGCCAATCTTTTCCAGGGTCGTGCCAATCCTCCTCCACTGCGTCGTCAAATGCTGGGTTATCAAACTCCATGTCTGTGTGTTAAAGATATAATTGCAATTAAGCATTCAACATGTCGAGTTTCAGGGACAGCACGGCTGGCCTTTACAATCCCGCTGACCTTGACTGATGTTAACCGGAGCGTTGTGCAAAACCTGGGTCGCGCGGTGGTTAAGAAAACGACAATCAAGATTTCTGGCAATGCGGTCATGTCTATTGATGACAGCGATGTGTACCACTGTTACCACGACTTGTGGCGGACTGCACAGGAGACACAGTGCCTCTAGTACCAGGGCATTGACACCTCAGATAACAGAAACGCAACTAAGATACGAGTGGGAGCATGAGACAAGGATGAGACTGAGGAAGAGGACAAGGCCGTAGCCGATGTCTATGGTAACAGGTTCTACGTTCCGCTTGACTTTGAACTCCTCGAGAGCCACATGCTACTAGAGCGTGCTTAGTGACAGACTGGAATACGAGCTCACGTGATTTACGCAACAGGCGACACTGCTGCCAGCTACATAATTGATGGCATCTCCCTAGAGTATGACATGGTTAGCCAACCAGAGTTGGCCCGTATGACCTAGCCAACGCCTCATTCGCCAGGAAGACAGAGTCGTTCTACAACCCAAAGATTACAAAAGTTGAGGTGACCATTGAGGGCATCCCCAACCAACTCTATGCCCAGGGCATGCGTGGCTACCAGCAGTAGGATGAGGTGAAGAAGGCCTTTGCAGCAACAAGTAAACGAGACCCCAGTGTAGCAATAGCTGCAAAAGACTTGGCATTGTCGGACGTTTCCCTAGGAGAGTACCAAACCAGTAAGTATGCTCTGTGGCTCGACTTAAGGACGAGTGATGACGACCAGCTGCACGGTAGTGGCAGGGCCGTGGAGAATGCGTCTGAGGGTATCACCATTTATATAACCAAAAAAGCAGAGGCAGCCAGTGCATTGATGTCTATATGTATATTGTTATGGATGCACAGCTTAACATTAAAGATGGCAGGTTCGGCAGCGCAGTCTACTGAGTTTACATTTCCAGATGGTTCCAGTTCGGCTATTGTTTGTGGGCAAACAGTATGCGGGAAAACCGCATTCATCCTCGACCTACTTGGAGGGCCCTTCTTTGGTGTCTTTAAGCATATTGTAATCCTCTGCCCCACCATATGTTTCAACGAGGCCTACCAGTCGCAGTCATTGGTGTACGTCGCTGATCCAGGGGAGTTGCTCCATGACCATCTGAGGGCTTTCTACCATTGTTTTGAGGGCGAGCCCACCCTGTACATTATTGATGACTGTTAGGCAACAAAGGCCCTAACCAAGAAGAAAGACATGTTATCCGAACTGGCCTTTAGCGGCCGCCATGCGCAGCAAAGTGTCTGGGTCCACACACAAAAGTACAACTCTGTGCTGAAGGACCTACGTGAGCAGACTCGCTGGAAAGTGCTCTTTCACACCAAGGACCGTGACTTGTTTGAAGATGCCTTACGTGAGAATGATGTGATCCCAACAAGGGAGGAAAGTGCTGCAGTACGCCAGCTACTAGCTAAGACCAAGCACGCAAAACTGCTGCTGAAGGCTGATCAACCTACTGCATATGTCGTCGATTGAATTGATATTGGCCTTGGTTACGGCCGCTGCCTCAGTATCCAATTTAGTTTTCTTCATCTGGGGAGCACACTAATATGTTAGACTTTGAGTGTGTATACAGCGGTCAGGCCCGTCAGTACCTTGGTGATCAGCGCCTTACAATTGACCAGGTTGAATCAATGTCTGATGAAGAGATCATAAAGCTCTATGTGAGATACGAGGCTGCATGACGTGCACTCTAGGTCAGACAGTGCTACAGCTAAACTCAGGTATTGCTTGTATGTTTCTACCAATCCCACCAGAACACCAGTCAAAGCTAATTACAGACCTGGAGACTGACCCGTTTGTTGGACACACGCTAAGCACTGCCACTTGTGAGCTATATCATCGCTAAGGCATGTTTTTAGCTCCATTAACTACGGCTTTAACAACAGTTTGGTGAAACCAACAATGGGAACTAGTGGAGAGAAAGACACCGCTTGTGTTCTATAGTATGTTTTTAACTCCACTATAGTATGTGCCTAACTCCTCTATTACAGGTGCTTAACTCTGCTATTACATGTGCTTAACTCCGCTATAACAGGTGCTTACTAAGAGCTGTCAATTGGACAAATAAATTTAGTAAGTAAACATGAAAGAAACGAACACGAATCAAGGGGAGGAGATAACGTCAGTTACCGCTCCAAAAACGCTAAAAGGGTTGCAGCAGGACGAAAGGGTGCTGCAGCTTGAAAAGTCAATCAAAATAAGCTTCTGAGAGAGGTTTACAAGGCTAAGTTCGCGCCTACAGACGCTAGAGACAAAGCTGTCTTGCCAATATCAACAAGCAAGCCTCCGGAAAGGTGGGCGTGACCAACATGGGCTGCGCCTTTTGTTGTCGGTGGCGTTGGGGTGGCATTACAGCTATCAAGAAGCTTGCAGCAGAAGCGATGTTTTTTGATGAAGCTGCTAGGGGGTGGCTAACAAAGCAAGCTATATGGCAAATCTACCTGCCAGTGCCAAAATGAGGTTCACCAAGCCAATCTCTTATTTCTTCCTCATGACGTTGTGAAGCGCCAGACTTACAAGTATGCCCTAATGGTGGTGGATGTGGCCTCCCGCTACAAAGCGGCTGAGCCATTGGCTACAAAAGGGGCCAAAGAGATCGCAGGTGCACTCAAAAGAATTTACAAGCCAGGGCTGCTGCATTGGCTCAAACTACTTCAGGTGGACCCCAGACAGGAGTTTATGGGAGCAGTGAATCAGATGCTAGCAAAACAAGAAGTCTCGGTCAGGCGTGGCCGTCCCAATATCCATCGAGACCATGCTATAGTGGAATGCTTTAACCGAACACTTGCTGAGAGGCTCTTTGGACACCAGTATGCCGTAGAGTTAAGGGATACTAGAAAACGATCCACTGAGTGGGTTTCTCGGCTGCAGGCCTTAGCCTCTGCGATAAATAATGAGGTGACCTGTTTGACCGGAAAAAACCTAAAGATGCTATAAAGGCAAAACGAGTTGCACAAAAGCTCTCCGCAGTCATACCAGGGCGCTCGCTGGGGGTCAAAGAGCAAAAGCTTCCCTCTGGTGTTGGCATTCGCTACCTCTATCAGCCAGGGGAGGTAGAGCAAGACCACCAATTGCAGGCCATTGACCCTGTGTGGTCACTCAATGTTTACTGGATTGGGTGCTCTGTCACTAAATCTGGTGGGCCTGTACTATACTATTTGTTGGATGGACCAGTCCGTGGCTTTGTAAAGCCATTCCGTGGCTTTGTAAAGGAAGAGCTGCTTGTTTTGCCATCCGATACCCACTTGCCGCCAGACTGTATTACCAATTAGACAATAGAGATCTATATACATAACAATGGTAGTATTTGAAAGTGCCCGTGGATGTTACTTGGAAAGAAAGACCCCTGTAACAGGCCCTGTACCCAAAATTACACAGATATAAGATAAAACATGGTGTCGTTAATCGTCTTTGTACAGGTTGTCAGAAGGCAATAAAAAATAATAAGGAAGGATTGTGTATGGAATGTTGGTTTGATAACGTCAACCACAGGCATCTTGCCCAAAAGAACGGGGATCTCCCCCTGTATAAAAATGGAAGTTTGCTTGCTGTCAAGGCGTTGTTTATATGTATCAAAACATTTCCTTTTAGACTAATGGATTTGTATAGTAACTTTGAGAGCACATGAAGCCCAAAACGATCATGTTACAATTCACGGTTTTAAACCGCCTTACCCGCGCTCTAAGGTTGTACTCCAAGCACTTTTAAAAGTGTAATAAATTTGACCGTACATGCAAGGAGATATTTGCTAGGTTAAGGGCAGGGGTGGCATGCACCCCTGTCCCCGCCCCACACACAACTGCACCATGCACACCAGTCCCTGCCCCATGCACCACCAGACTGCGCACACCAGTACCTGCCCCACACACCCCAGTCCCTGCAGTCCAGTCCCCTGTCCCCCCACAGTGTCTTAAGTTCAAGAAGACTAAGTGGCCTGTTAAAAACTATTTGCGTGGATGGGTGATGAACGTTCCTGAGTCTCACCACCTTGGCTCGGACCTTATGATGTTCTTAAAGGGCATGCGTTGGAAGATGCATAAAGTTTTGACTGGTGAGTTGGAAGAGCTAGGTGGAATCAAGTGTCAGTTTGCCTTAAAAGTAAGCCTCTCCAAGCACACCAATGATGGCAGCACGGAGTATGTTGAGCCTGTATTGCGTAATAAGCAGCAGGTGGTTATCTCCTCAGAAGATATTATTTATGCGCTGGACCAGTGCAATGCTAATATCCCTGTTGCTTGGACAGTTGCGCTTCATTGATAGTGCACAGTTCCTCCTGGCCTCGCTCGATGAGCTGGCGTCTGCTAACAACCAAGATGCCTTTGCTGTGAAGGCGGAATATGAGCCAGATGAAACGAAGCAGCACTTGCTACTGCGCAAGGGAGTGTATCCCTACGAGTTCATGGATGGCTGGGATAAGTTTGATGCTCCACTGCCGCCGATCCACGAGTTCTACAGCAAGCTTTCTGAGCAGGGGATATCTATTGCAGACTACAAACACGACCAGAAAGTCTGGAACGTGTTCGGTTGCAAATACATGGAGGACTATCATGACCTTTACTTATGCACGGATGAACTGCTCCTGGTCGATCTGTTTGAAACATTCTGGAAAACCTGTCTTGAGCAGTATGGGTTAGATCCGGCCCACCACTATACCAGCCCTGGCCTTTCGTGGGATGCACTTCTTAAGAGCACAGGGGTGGAACTCGAGCTTCTCACCGATGCGGTGTGATAAGCATGATATCACGTCGCCACGCTAAAGCTAACAACCCAGGTGGAGGGCTTTGAGCAGGATAAACCAGCGAGCTATATTCAGTACCTCGATGCCAACAACCTGTATGGGTGGGCGATGAGTCAACCTTTACCTACTTCAGGTATCGATTGGGTGGAACAGTCTGAGAACCTACAGATACAGGACCATCCTGATGATGCTGAAACGTGGTAAATACTTGAGGTTGACTTGGAGTATTCTACTGAGCTTCATGACGAACACATTGATTACCCCCTAGCGCCTGAGCGGCTTCTTGTGCAAAACGAATGGTTGTTAGACTACCAGAAGGATCTCCTAGGTGCATTGGGGAGCACCGGAAATGGAGTTGAGAGGCTGGTGTCCAACCTGTGGAACAAGGAGATATATGTGGTACACTACAGGAATCTCAAGCTCTATTTATCTCTTGGTATGAAACTCACCAAGATACACCGTGCACTTGTATTCGCTCAAAGCCCTGGATGGAGCCTTACATTCGGATGAACACAGATCTGCGCAAGATGGCCACCAGCGACTTTTGGAAGGACTTGTATAAGCTGATGAATAATTCTGTGTTCGGCAAGATAATGAAGAATCTCCCGAGGCGAGTTGACGTTAAGAAATCTGAAAAAGAACAAATACGTAGGCTTGTGGTCAGCTCCCCCTATGCTCCCCATAAAGTGTTTGACGATGATCTGGCTGCTCTACATATGCACACGACGCATTTAGTCTTGAACCGCCCAGTGTATGTTGGTATGTGCATACTGGATCTTTCAAAGCATCTGATGTATGACTTCTATTATAATTCAATGAAGTCGAAATATCGTAGCAATCTTAAACTGCTATACACAGACACGGACTTGCTGCTGCTTGAGATCTGTACATGTGACGTCTATGCCGACATTAAGAATGATGGGCATCTCTTTGATACCAGCAATTATAATCCTTCCCATAGCCTCTACAGTGACACGAATAAGAAGGTTCTGGGGAAGATGAAGGATGAGTGCGCTGGTGTGCCAATCAATGAGTATGTTGGTCTGCACCCAAAGATGTACTCGATTTTGATGTCGAGCCGGGATGAGATTAAAAGGGAAAAGGGCGTGAAGAAGGTGGTGGTCTATGGCACGCTCATTACGTGGAGTCACTGTTCGCCCAAAAGCAGTTTTGCCACAGAATGAACATGACTGTCGGAGTGACTGCCACAAAATATACGGGTTTCACGTCAACAAGGTGTCTCTCTCCCCCTTTGACTCAAAGCGGTGGATAGCTGAAAACGGTGTAGACACCATGGCCTATGGGCACAACAAACTATCCCCTCGGCCCCCTATGGGTGTCGGGTCTGAGGCGCCTTTCTCTTACTTAGGGTAAGCAAAAAATCTTATATAAGCTGCCAAAGGGTAAGTCGTATATAAAGGGGGGGGGGTACTGTGCCAGTACCCCCAGTATGTACACTACTCGAGGCGGGTTTGCCACCATCAGCCGTGAGGGACCCTGTTTTTATGATATCTATTACTATGTGATTGGCTGGACACCAGCAAGGTATCATGGTACAGATGAGATGTGAGGCAGTCGGGACTCGAGGCTTGAGAGAGAAAAATCATGAATAATAAAGAGACTAGTTCTACAAAAACGAACTTGTACTATTCATGCCCAACCTAAGTACATAACTGGTGTGTTGACGGAGGGTTACCGACGAAGGCTAGCTGCTCACCTTATTATCCATTCGCCACACAGGGCGTGACGACAACGTCGGCCAACACAAAGGACGCTCACGCACAAACAGTTCAATGAACTCTCTGGGTCAGGGATAAAAAAAAATTGTCATCAAGTTATATTTCAAGCAATAATTATACTACTTCCATCTTAGAGGAAATGTATCCATTTTCTTGTCCTACGAGTTCTTGTTTATTCCATATTTATTATCTCTCGCGAACAGTTCATCCTCGTGAACCAACCGTATATTCAACAGGCTATCGCATGGCATGAGCAGAAGAATATGCTAATATAAAGATAAACTAATAATCATTTCAAATCACATCAAAACATGCAGTCAGCAAACCAACATACATAAAGCCACCATGACACTTCACATAAAACACACCATCAGATTACGATGATGCTCGTTAAAAAGCCGAGTAAAACAAATTATTATGTAAATGTTAAACAACAAATGAATTGCAGAAGCAGCTTGACAGACAAGGTGTCAGATGTTGAAATAGTCACCCATTTTCATTATTAGCAAGAGATGGTTATTACATACTGGAGTACAGATCTGAGATATATAGCTTAACAAAAGTAAAAATAATAATTTTCACAAATATACATATCAAAGCTCATTATTAATACATTCAATCCTCTAACTTTTATCCCGTACCATATCCGAACTGATAAACCAGTGCAAAGGAATGACATTTAATTAATTCACACAAAAACATTATTAACTGATTCTAGAAATCGCGGATTACAATATTCAAAGATTCTGAATGTGATATATATACAAGAAATTTATTAGACAAGTATAAAACAAATACAAATTATCTTCACAGCGACCTTTGAATAAAATCATACAAATGAAGATGTGAAGGTCTGTACCCATAAGCGAACTATCAGTTATCAAAAGGGTTATCGTCATGGCCACCAATCCTAGACCACCGACAGTAGCATAACATGGGGTAATATATTGTGTCCTGATTTGGTAGAAACAGACTCTCGTAGGCAGGGGGCGGGGGTAGGTCGCTGGGCATAGGCGTCGTATTGATTGGTGGCGGGGGCGCCCAGGGACTAACGGTGTTGACGGCTGGCGGGTATAAAGCGGGATTGTAAGGGGGAGGCTCGTATCCAGTATATGGCAGGGTTGTCACACTGGGCGGGGGATAGCTCTTCGCTGTTGAGGTGGGCCGAATCGATGCTGCAAAAGGGGCGGCTGCAGGTGTGTCTGCTGGTGCAGGTGCGATTAAAGGTGCACGAGTAGTGGGTGCTGCTGCAGATTGTGACCATGCTGCTTTCGTTGCTGCTGTTCTTTTTTTCTTCCATTGTTTATAGGAGATACACGCGATAATTACTCCAGGAACAATCACGGCGATGATCCAGTAAAAAACTGAAAGACAGCAAACCAGTTCATGTTGATCGATTATGTCGATGTTATAACGCAAGGTGCAGCAGAGTGAACGAATCAATCTAGGAAACTCTGCTGCTAATGACACGATCACATTCAAACGAATCAATCTAGGAAACTATGCTGCTAATGACACGATCACATTCATTACAATTTGAATGAGAGATGATATAACACTACGCCAAGGGTTCAATGATGGAGAAATTGGCCATTTATTGTTTCCGGGGAATCAATTTAATATTGATACGTGTTGCTGCAGCAGCGGCAGTCGCACATCATCATAATTTTTTGTAACTAGTTAAGGTCCCCTAGCCTGTTGGCTGCAGGCCCTGTTTACATGTTAATAGAGAGGTTTCGAAAACACGCGGTCTATCATTACGCGGCCGTGTGAAAAAGGGGTTTTCCCTGGGCAACCCCTCTAAGCGCGTTCCACGCAGTAAGAGGTTTCGAAACGACAACAGAAACTCGTACGCGGGTATAACGACGTAGCAATCGGTGTCGCTAAAATATTAACGACGAAGACTTTATGTATGTACATATATATACATAAATATCTATATACATATATATATATATATGTGTATATATATTTATACAAATGTATACATATTTGTATATTTATATGTACATATATATTCATGTATATAGATAAATATACATATATAAATTTATATAGATATAAGCAAATATGTATATATATAAGAAAATATATATATTTCTATACATGTACATATACGTATATACAGGTATACATATATGTATATACATATGTGTATATCTGCTATATATATATATATATATATATATATATATATATATATATATATATATATATATATATGCATTTATATATAAATATATATTTATATATCTGCATATATATATAAACAAATATACATGTGTGTATATGTGTGTATGTATTATCTATATTTGAAAATATATATGAATATATATATATATATGTATATATATATACATGTGAGTATATATACATGTGAGTATATATACATGTATATATATATGTGTGTATATGAATATATGTACATGATTATACACGTATATATATACGGGTACTTTGTCTCTCATTGGTCAGTGTCACATTTTCCGAAGATTCGGCGCCATATTTGTTCTGGTATGCTCCGTTTGAAAGACTTGTTCCCTCGACTGCTTGATGGGTCGTGACTGTTTTGTGAATGTGGCTGATGGGACGGGGAATTATTTTGATACACGTTGTTGGCTACTGCTCTCGATGCAATGCTTGGAATGGGTTAGGGTTCGACACCAATGGTTGTCCGCTTGCCGGGACAAGTGATTTGTCATGTAGGACAAGTGACTTGCCAAGTCAACTTATCCAACCGGACGAGTGATTTTTATGAGCCGGGCACACATTCTACAACACCCCGATTTGTTGTTTCACGCTGAGTGGCACCGTAAATCACACAGTCGGCGAGAGAAGCAGACACACAACAGGTTCTTTTTAACTGACTATTAAGTAAACATACTATCATGCAGCTAAGCATTAAAGCGCTTGTTGTGGTGCCAATTTGAACTTTTGAGACGCCCCATAATTCCAGAAGACATTCAATGTGTTCTCATTCAACGCGGACCACAACAATGTATATGACGTCACATAAAACCGAGGGTGCGTATCACAAGCCAGTTTCATGAGCCAGACGCGCGCAACTAAGGTCAATCCGGGACACAACCTTTGCGTTGATTGGTCACGAAGATTAACGAAAGTGTCAAATGAATATTTGGACGAGCCAGTTTTAGACAATATCCTGTCGTAGACTGTAGGGCGAGAAGCGTAGCTGAACCCCTGATGTCTGGGACGCAGACTAGTTGGTTACATTAATCATAATGATTTTGAAAGTGTAGTGTCCTGCGGTTGCGTAGTGATAATTTTTGTACTGCTTTCACCACGCGGTTTTAGCGATGTACCAGGACGCCGCGTCTTGATTGTGAATTAAGATGAGACCTGGCTAAGTTTTTGATTTCATATTGAGACCTTTTGATGTTGAAGTTGTGTAGCCAAAGTAAGTTATTTCTAGCTGGATCACTGCACACAGCTATAGTCAAGGACTACAGCCTTCGAAACAGAATACTGTGTTTATTCGCCAGTCGACCGTGTGCCTACCAGAAAGATGTCAACTTGAATACTTGTGACCTGTCACAGGCTTTTGAACATTCTTTACGGCTACGTCTATAGTCATGAGTACGGACAGTGCCATGGCTAAATTCCCCTCGAGAGATATTCCGCTGCAGACCACACTCCAACAAGCTGAAGAGGAATGTCCACCAGTCGAGGATTCTCATTCCGCCATCGTACCATGGCATTACCTCCATGCCAATAAGAAGGAAATCCTCAGCACAAAACAGGAAGCATATTATCAGAGAAAGCATCATCTGCTCATCAGAGTGTGTGGCGAATTAAGAGAGACATCAAGCCAACACTGAAGCTAAAAGAAAATGTTGATGAATATCAGGCAGAACTCGAAGCCTTTTGGGCAGCTGATTCGGATGCAGCTAATCTGGCACCGACATAAAAAATGAACCTGTCTCAGAAACATGGAAGAAAGATATGACGTGATGAGAAGAGCTCTGTGTGGAACAGTGCCGCATGAAGCACGACGTCAACTGGAATGTCACAAACAAAGGCTACAGCTAGCACATAGATCACTTGAAAGGAACCAGCCTGAAACTAAGTATTCTCAAAGTCATCATTCCCATGACAGAGACTCAATTTGTTCTGAAGCAAGAACCATTTCATCCAGGAGGGCATTGCTGGCTGCACGAACAGCACGTATGAAATATGAGCTGGAATCAAAGCAACAAGAGTGCCTGCTCATACGAGAACTAAAACGAATCGGGAATGATGAACTTGAACGTCAAGCTCAATTGGAAGCGGAGCGTGCAAGACGAGGCTGAGGAGAAAATAAAACGGGCAAGATTTCAGGCCGAGTTAGAAATCAAAAGTCGACAAATAGAACAACAGAGAGTCCTAACAGAGCTTAAGAAAAATCAAATTGAACTACAGGTCCTCGAAAAAGCTGAGACAGGTGATCCTGGAATTTTCAACCTATCCACAATTGAACCCCCAAGATTCCACAAATTGAATGTAGAAGGTACTCCATTGACACCAGGTCCCTACCAAAACGTGCAAATGTCCACACCAGCAGAACAGATTAACAACTCAAGCATGATCAATTTAATGAAATCAGTTACCGAGTCTGTTAATCTAAGTCGACTTCCAATCCCAGAACCTCCAGTCTTTGAAGGAGATCCTCTGCAATATCCATCATGGAAGGCGTCATTTGCTACACTCATCAAATCAAGGCAAATACCTCCAACTGAAAGGATCCATTATATGAAACGTTTCCTGAAGGGTGAAGCACGAGAAGCCACAAAAACTCTCTTCTATTTTGACACTGAAGCTGCCTACACGAGTGCTTGGGATACTCTTGATAGATCGATATCACAATCCCTTCCTTGTTTCAGAGGCTTTTTGAGACAAGCTAGATTCATGGCCAAAAATTTGCAGCAGCGACTGCAAGGGCCTTCAGAAGCTCTTCAACTTTCTAGGACAATGTCAGACTGTAATGATGCACATTCTGGATCTACGAATACTGAAAAACTGCGTGAGAACAGCAAGATCCTTCAAACACTTCCTGATTTGCTCGCTCGCAGATGGGCACGAATTGTGGACGACAACAAGACTTACCCAAGTTTTGAAAGATTTGTAACGTTTGTAACAAAAGAGGCAGATATTATATGCAGCCATATTACTTCACTAAATTCTGCAAAGCCACCACCTGATAAGCCACATAGTCCAATAGGAGGCTAACTAAAGCATCTTCATAAGCAAATACTTTCCTAAACAACTCCCTAAATATACATTCAGATGTAACAAGTGCTTCTTCTACATACATGACCACAACAAGGTGTTTACCAGACAAAAAGGTATCTGATAAAACTGCTAATTCGTGTGCCTTTTGTGCCAAGTCGGGGCACAACATTCTTGATTGTTACAGATTAAGCCACAAGGCTTCATCGGAGAGAAAAGAACTCATCATTAAAAGAGGCATCTGTTTCGTGTGCCTGAAACAAGACCACCTGTCAAAAGAATGCAAGAACAAGAGCACTTGCGAGAAATGCAAAGGCAAACATCCAACCTGCATGGAATCAATAGGAGGACTTCAGAGGAGCCACCATGACATCATCTTGTATCTTGGATTGTTTGAAAATGAGAGGACTTCGAATACGAGGAATGGGCTCAGACATAAAAATAACACTCCCAATCTTATACACACGGCAAGAAATACCGATGAATAGAACCCACATCCCCACAAAGGATGTTGCAAGAAAGTGGCCTCACCTTCACGAGTTATTTGACCAGTTAGAATCATCACAAGACTACGAAGTTGGGCTTTGAATTGGGCACAACTGCCCACAAGATCTCGCACCTACCTGTGTGAAAGTTGGGGGAAAGGACGAGCCATATGGTGTTGAAACTGCCTTGGGATGGAGTATCGTTGGTTTCACTCAAACCGAAAACGAAGATGATGAACACAGAGTCTGGACCAAGTTAGTACCCGAAGATCTGAGAATTGATGACAAACAGGAAGTCACCTTTGTACAACAAATCAAGGTAAAAGAGTCACCTGCAGGAACTTGTCCCTCTGACATCATTAGAATATTGGAGGCAGATATTAAGGTTGCAGTTTCATGTTACTATGGATCAGAGACCAATGACCCGACGAGGAGTTCTTTCCACATTGGCATCGATATATGATCCCTTGGGCTGTCTGGCTCCCTTCATCTTACTTGAGCTCACAGCAGCGGTTGTGTCGGTTAAGATTGCTGATATCCTGAGAGATGAGCTTACCCTTGATATAGATGCAGAACACTTTTGGACCGAATCTAAAATTGTTTTGGGATACCTTGGAAATGATGAAAGAAGATTCCACGTTTTTGTGGTGGTCACGTGGGTGATATGGGGAAAGAACACGAGGAAGACCTTTCCATGTTGAAGTTGTGTAGAATGATCGGATTTGCCTTTTGTGCAGCTCTGGCTAGTTTACCGGCCCAAAGTCGGTTCGTAGCATTTGTTAATCAATGATTTGTTCGAATAACATTATAATTACCGAAGTGCGATAATTTGTTGAACGAGTTGTGAAATGAAAGATTAATGTGTCAAGATCCATTGCACCGTCATTTTGTTGTTTCAGTTGACGGTTTATTGAGTTTAACTACGGAACGTTTTGCTCAAATAAATCAGTACTGCGTCACAGCAAGTTAATTACAGCTATAATACGTGTATTCACAGAGAAAATAGTACGTTACCAGTAGACAGACAATGAACCGTGAAACAGGTGATGACAAAGCAATCCAATCTACGAAAGAACTTACAGCTAAATGTGTTGTTCGAGCATTTGACCTTCATGCGGTAGTGACAGGAGTTGACGTCGTAGGGAGTACTTATGAGGGTGTAGTAGCAGTCAGAAAGCGTCGCCTCGTCCCCTCGACAATCCACATCCGTCAGCAACATCTTGTCGGCGGAGCCCACTACACATTTAGAACCACACGTTTCAAGATTATTATACTAACGAAGGTCATGGAATGAGTGGAGGTCATGGTGTGGTTCAATTGGTGGAGGACAGAAAAAAAACAAGATCGATTCTAGTCACCTTCTTGTTGATACGCATCCTCAGTGCCACGATTGTATCCAAGTTCCCTGCAGATGACGGTAGGTACCTCAGAAGGGACAAATCCATTGTGGCAAATGCCTCCTGTACGTCCATTGATGTATACGTCCAAATGCTCAAATTCATTCAGGGTGACACTGAAATCTTCGGCGTCTGTGATAACCATGATCATAAGACTAAGGTTATGATATATTGGATGAAGTAGAGAGGTATTTATGTGCTCCCTGGTACATTTTAAAGTAAAGTGCAGTGCGGATGTATGTCTTTTGGAACAGATATAATAAATTCTCGACAGCCCTGACTGAATATCAACAGTGAAATTAAGCATAAGACCATGTTCTTAAGAACAATAAATCGTATGTACGCACAAGCTCCGATGCATTTGACGCCATTTAAGGATGCGCCGTCACAAATGGTCGTGTTCCATCTGCCAGAGGAAATACAGCTACGCAGAGAGGAGAAACTCCCCGTGTTACAGTCGAGGTTGATCAAGGTGTCTGACTGCATGGTCGGAAGAGCGTCGTAATAGCTGCTGTCAGCATGACGCAATGCTCGGCTGTATCTGTATAAATCCAATCTCATAAGCCGCAATAATAAATATCAAAACAACAACACGAGTAGCTCATAAGAAACTCAACCATACCAAGTCACGCAGCAGGGGTTGATAAGCAAAGTTGGATCATTTTTGTTTCGACATGAATAGGACCCCGTCAATTGATGAGCTGATCTCTATCGACTCGAAATGCGATGAACGTGCAGCTTACGGAAGGAAAGAGTGAGGCTTACTGTGAAGTGGGCTTACTGTGAAGTGGGCTTACTGTGAAGTGGGCTTACAGTGAAGTGGGCTTACTGCTGGAAAGATGACCATTAATGAACCGTGAGCTTGGGAAATAAGTAGCCAACTAGCCACACTAAACACTTGACCTAAAATAGGTAAACAGCAAGCAGTGATGGCCGCAACTACATGTGGTCCGAAGAAGGCGATATCCCACGTAGAACAAACATTTGCACTGAATGAGGGCGATATCCCACCGAGCAATTACATGTGGACTGAAGAAGGCGATATCCCGCCAAGCAATAACCTGTGGACTGAAGAAGGCGATATCCCGCCGAGCAATAACATGTGGACTGAAGAAGGCGATATCCCGCCGAGCAATAACATGTGGACTGAAGAAGGCGATATCCCGCCAAGCAATAACCCGTGGACTGAAGAAGGCGATATGCTGCCGAGCAATAACCTGTGGACTGAAGAAGGCGATATCCCGCCAAGCAATAACCCGTGGACTGAAGAAGGCGATATCCCGCCGAGCAATAACCTGTGGACTGAAGAAGGCGATATCCCGCCGAGCAATAACCTGTGGACTGAAGAAGGTGCTATCCCGCCAGCAATAACCTGTGGACTGAAGAAGGTGCTATCCCGCCAGCAATAACCTGTGGACTGAAGAAGGTGATATCCCGCCGAGCAATAACCTGTGGACTGAAGAAGGCGATATCCCGCCGAGCAATAACCTGTGGACTGAAGAAGGCGAAATCCCGCCGAGCAGTAACTAGTTAATGAAAATGAAATCCGTAAGTGATGCAAGTGGCATAACGCCACACAGCTGGGATGATGGCACAGGGTCATGGGTTTGGGGAGAAGGTATCACTAAATGCATACAATAAAGCCGTGGCAGCATGGTAATAATAACAATATAGCATGACTCCGACATTGTGGTACAAGGCTCTGGAAGTGTGGTTTAAGGGGGTATAAGGCTCTGGCAGTGTGGTATAAGGCTCTGGCAGTGTGGTATAAGGATATGGCAGTATAGTATAAGTCTCTGGCAGTGTGGTATAAGGCTCTGGCAGTGTGGTTTTAGGCTCTGACGGTGTCGTATAAAGCTCTGGCAGTGTGGTATAAGGCTCTGGCAGTGTGGTATAAAGCTCTGACAGTGTGGTTTAAGGCTCTGGCAGTGTGGTTAAAGGCACCGGCAGAGTTTACGGGAGCAGTGTGGTAATAATGAAATAAAAAGGAAATATGTGGAGGTAAACTATATACTCGATCAATGCCTAGTGGTCACCGCACATGCGAGTTACCCGACGACTCCCATAAGGTTGGAAAAAGCCGAGCTGGATGCAATGGCTACTCACCCCAAGTGTTGGCAGACCAAGTCATTATTCTCATTCTCGTTATTGCACACTACATGCCACTGGCCGTCAAAGAACACATTGACCGCACCATGCGAGGCCAAGGAACGTGGCGCGTTATCAACCAGGCGCACTTCCAGAGACGCTGAAATCAGGGTGCTTTCGTTTCAGTTGCATTTCTTAAATTCAATGCAGAAATACGCAATGCACATCCCTGAGCGACACAACAGCGCACTATTTTCTTTACCAATACAACAATCTGAGACGACGAGTCTGTGGGACCATCTCTTAACGCGGCCATAATGAACCAACGTCCATGGGTTTTAACGGGTTTGATTCACAAAGTTCTTGTGACGTGACCATGACAACTACCGTTAGAAACCATCATAATTTCTTACTGTAGGGAAGGCACATGATGCCGTGGTACTGAGTACAGGAGCCGTAGTTCCAGTTCCCAGCTGTAATGCACTCCTCTATTGACGCATCACTAGCTTGACATGACAGAGAAACAGGTCGCATCCCCGATGCCAACGTGCTTGGCGCCCAGTAATGGTAGAATTGATTGGCGGGGTTCTTCTCAACTGCCGCGAACCTAGACACATACCAAGATAACCAACAGTAAAGGAACAACGGCAGGCCGTCGACCAGAGTCCAAATACGAATTATGAGCGGCTTGGTGCCAAAACCTACCCCACAACACAAAACACACCGCCACACAGCACCCGACTGGTGGTTAAGGTACATGCACTACGAGCGACAATCAATGAAGCCTAGTCATTAACCCTACCCATCCCAGGAGGGATAATCAATGAAGCCTAGTCATTAACCCTACCCATCCCAGGAGGGATAATCAATGAAGCCTAGTCGTTAACACTACACATCCCAGGAGGGACAATCAATTAAGCCTAGTCGTTAACACTACACATCCCAGGAGGGACAATCAATGAAGCCTAGTCATTAACCCTACCCATCACAGGAGGGACAATCAAACATTGTCATTAATGCTCCAATTAATGAAACATGGTCATTAATGCTACCCATCCCACGGGCGACAATCAATTGCATTCGATTTCGGCAAATAAGGTTAATCGAGTTAATTTACCCTAGTTGCGAGCAAACTGTAGCTGCTAGCTGCTCCTCTTGACTCACATAGCACACGGGTCTCCATGCACCCTGTACCACCACTTCCAGATTGCCGAAGTAAAACTGCCTGCTCGAGCGACCATTCTGACTTAGCTGCACAAGGCCATCTGCAATACAACACGCCATCTTGCATTCAAACTTTCAATGACAAATCACTCATAACATATAGAATAATTCAACAAAATAAACTCATACAACGAAGGAAAGCAGAAGGAGGCGGACGTGGCTCACCTTGGATGGGGTCAGCGCATCCTAGATTGACATCTTCAGAATGTCCGCAATCATTGATCCCCCAACCGGGAAAGTTACAATATTCCAACGAGCTTTCAGACCCCTCGCAGTTGACCTCATCCATCCAGATCTGTCCTGATGATGTAGAGTAGGTGTTAGAAGGTAGCGCCGAGTACAAACTGAAGAGCAATCAGTGAATTACTATAGCTATTGGTCGAACTTAACCACAATCTGAATGATCGAGGGAGTATATACAATAATTAACATTTGTTCTCAGCTCATTTGTGAACTGCTTGTTGGGTGGGTGTGGTGGGCGGCCTGAGGAGGAATTCTTTACGTACTACCCAGCCGCCAAAAGAGCCGGCCCAGGAGCACTATAGTAACTGTTGTTATGACGACTAGTTATGAAGCCAGCACCCTACCTGTATCCTAAGGCTCTACACACCACATCGCCATCTTTGCTGCCGAAGCTGTCATCACACACCGTGCCCCATTCATTCAAATAGAAGACTTCGAGCCGACCCTCACGCTCTGACGGGCCATCAGCCAGACGCAGTGTAGCTGGAAACCAAACAGAAACGCACAGACAAGCCGATATTAGCCACAGTTTCTTTGAATTAAGAGACAAAATGTCATAGTCCCAATGCACAAGATATTCTCATCCATACCGGGAGTTATTCGATGGTGGTTAAGAAGAGGGAAAATGAGGGAGAATCAATAATGATTAGGATTAACAAGAAGATATCGCTTAAATGTGACCAACATATCTGGACAGATAGGATAGTAGATCTATTGGCTGATAGCACAGACTAATGTTGTGATTACCGGTATCGTCATTAGAACAGGCCAGGTTGACATCCTCCGAATGACCGCAGTTATTCACACCCCAGCCACTGAAGCTACATTCCACTAGAGAGCTTTCTGTGCCCGAGCAAGCGACGTCATCCATCCAGATGGTACCGGATGACGTCGGGTAAGTGTTTGACGCCCAATGATGAGTATGTACTGTAACAACCATCAGAGGATGTTACAATGCATGGTTTCATTAATTCACAGTAAACCTGCGACTACATACGCAGTGGTGTAAAATTGAGCACACGCAATGCATTATGGTATGCCGTGTAGGGGGGGGGGGGGGGCACACGAAGGAGAACGTTGGCCAGACGCCTCTAATATCAAGCGTGTAGAGACCGATGATAATAGCGGATTGGAGATTTCCGAACTGGTCTATACTTAGTGAACATATCTGGTCGATGGTAAGTAGGTTGGCCCTCACCTCTCACTTAAGTCGGCTTACCACAATTGTCGTTGTTTTAACATGGTTTTGATTTTCATCATCTGCCATTATTCACACTAATTTGCGTAGGGTGATAATGCAGACATATTTTCACAAACATAACCTCCTCACCTGTAACCAAGCGATCTGCAAACCACCTCGCCGTCAGGGGCCTCAAAGTTGTCATCACATACACTTCCCCATTCGCCCGAATAATACACTTCAAGTCGTCCCCTGTTCGATGATGGACCACCAGACAGACGGACCACTGGGACGCAATAAGCAGCGAGACAGATCAATACACATTTCTAGATTAACGTAGATTGGTATTATAGATGCAGATACATCGATAAATATTCGCAAGTTATTAGCAACAACTTTCACTCGTTAAACATCTATGATGATTAGGGTGAATAAGAAGACATCGCTAACATGTGACCAACCTATCTGGACAGATAGGATAGAAAAGCTGTTGACTGATAGGAAAGCCTAATGTTTTGATTACCGGTAGCGTCATTAAAACAGGCCAGGTTGACATCCTCCAAATGACCACAGTTATTCACACCCCAGCCACTGAAGCTACATTCCACTAGAGATCTTTCTGAGCCCAAGCAAGCGACGTCATCCATCCAGATGGTACCGGATGACGTCGGGTAAGTGTTTGACGGCAATGATGAGTATGTACTGTAACAACCATCAGAGGATGTTACAATGCATGGTTTCATTAATTCGCAGTAAACCTGCCACTACATACGCAGTGGTGTAAAATTGAGCACACGCAATGCATTATTTTATGCAGTGTAGAAGGGTGGCGCACGAAGGATAACGTTGGCCAGACGCCTCTAATATCAAGCGTGTAGAGACCGATAATAATAGCGGATTGGAGATTTCCGAACTGGTCTATACTTAGTGAACATATCTGGTCGATGGTAAGTAGGTTGGCCCTCACCTCTCACTTAAGTCGGCTTACCACAATTGTCGTTGTTTTAACATGGTTTTGATTTTCATCATCTGCCATTATTCACACTAATTTGCGTAGGGTGATAATGCAGACATATTTTCACAAATATAACCTCCTCACCTGTAACCAAGTGATCTGCAAACCACCTCGCCGTCAGGGGCTTCAAAGTCATCATCACATACACTTCCCCATTCGCCCGAGTGATGCACTTCAAGTCGTCCCCTGTTCGATGATGGACCACCAGACAGACGGACCACTGGGACGCAATAAGCAGCGAGACAGATCAATACACATCCCTAGATTAGCGTAGATCAGTATTATAGTTGCAGATACATCGATAAATATCGGCAAGTTATTAGCAACAACTTTCACTCGTTAAACATCTATGATGATTAGGATGAATAAGAAGACATCGCTAACATGTGACCAACCTATCTGGACAGATAGGATAGAAAAGCTGTTGACTGATAGGAAAGACTTATGTTTTGATTACCGGTAGCGTAATAAGAACAGGCCAGGTTGACATCCTCCAAATGACCACAGTTATTCACACCCCAGCCACTGAAGCTACATTCCACTAGAGAGCTTTCTGTGCCCGAGCAAGCGACGTCATCCATCCAGATGGTACCGGATGACATCGGGTAGGTGTTTGACTCCAATGATGTGTATGTACTGTAACAACCATCAGAGGACATTAAAATGCATGGTTTCATTAATTCACAGTAAACCTGCCACTACATACGCAGCGGGGTAATGTTGAGCACACGCAATGCATTATGGTATGCAGGGTAGAAGGGTGGCACACGAAGGAGACGTTGGCCAGACGCCTCCAATATCAAGCTTGTGTCGAGTCCCGATAATAAGAGCGGATTGGAGATTTCCGAACTGGCCTATAATATGTGAACATATCTGGTCGATGGTATGTAGGTTGGCCCTCACCTCGAAATATAGTCGGCCTACCATAATTGTCGTTGTTTTAACATGGTTCTAATTTTCATCACCTGCCATTATTCACACTAATTTGCGTAGGATGATAATGCAGATATATTTTCACAAATATAACCTCCTCACCTGTAACCAAGCGATCTGCAAACCACCTCGCCGTCAGGGGCCTCAAAGTCGTCATCACATACACTTCCCCATTCGCCCGAGTGATACACTTCAAGTCGTCCCCTGTTCGGTGTTGGACCACCAGACAGACGGACCTCTGTGACGCAATAAGAAGCGAGACAGATCAATACTCATTTCTAGATTAACGTCAACTATTGTGGCGTAAATTAAGGATTCTAGCGACTGTGTTTTATTCCCGCGCAGATATAGTCATGCCCTGATTGGCTAACAGGTAAAGCTGGCCACATACGCTCAAGTCAACACCCTGAGCGGCAGCGAAATGTTAAATGTCAAAATATATATATATATATATATATATATAAATAAAAAAAAAAATATATATATATATATATATATATATATATATATATATATATATATATATATATATATATATATATATATATATATATATATATATATATATATATATATATATATATATATATATATATATATATATATATATATATATATATATATATAAATTAATATAGATATATGACTGAGCGAAACCGAACACTAACGCGCTCGTCGGAGATTGACTCGAGTGCCTGTGAAGCTGGCCAACTAGTGGCGGGTCGGGCAGTGGGAGTCCTAATCAACCTATATGCGCGTCACATCTCTCCCAGCCTCCAAACTTTAAAGCCATATAGGCAACCCTTCTCCGACGAAAACATTTCTATATCTTTCGATCCTCAAGTCAACGTTGTGTTGTTCATCCTCTCGGAACCCAGGCAATATAGCAAACAACACAAGAGAATCCTAAGATTTGACGCCACTCGATTGCGTCACATCCGTTTACGGGCGCAACTAAATTTCCGAGGCAAAATCGAGCGAGAATGCACCAAGCCCACATGTACTACTACATAGTGCATCTGTATGGAATTCTCTTGCTATGTGAGGATGGGCTGTGTCATTCAACTTCATGCTTGTTGTATAAGATGTTATATTAACTAAGGTCACCCAAGTCTCGCAAGGAACACCAGCCCCAAATTTTCTGTCATCAGCCATAGAGTGGATAGCATGACAGTATCATGCAGGGAAGAGGCACCCAACTCACGCCCAAATAAAGACCACCCTTAATAATCATATCAAAAATAGTATTTGAGGGCAACCTTACCCATTTCAAAACACGCTAAGTTGACATCGTCGGCATGTGTACAATTGTGTACGCCCCAACCATCAAAGTTGCAGTATTCCAAAGTAGTTTCATATCCCGTACAGTACACGTTAGCCATCCAGATTGGTCCCGATAATGTCGGATATTTGTTGGCAAGCAAGACTAACGATACCCCACTGAAACAACCATCAG
>CM067356.1:3323438-3325938 GCA_034190875.2 Urechis unicinctus
TATATATCTATATATATATATATATATATATAGTATATATATATATATATATATGGGTGTATATATATATATATATATATCTATATATATATATATATATATATATATATATATATATATATAGAAATATATATATTTATATATACTCCATATATATATATATACATCATCATATATATATATATATTATATATATATTATATCTATGATATATACATATATATATATACACAGATATGTATATATACATATATATACATATATATATAGATACATATATATATACATACATATATATATATATATATATATAAATATACTATATACACATAGATATATAAAAAATATATATAAATAAACATATATATATATATATATATATGTATATATACATATATATATACATACATATATATACATACATATATAACATATATATATAAATATACATATACATATATATATAAAATATAATAAATAAATATATGTATATAAATACATGTTATCTATACATATATATATATATATATATATATATATATATATATATATATATATATATATATATATATTTCATATATATATTTTTTTAGAGATAATATTGTTTGTGGTATTATTGCTGGTCGTCCAGGCTTGTCGTTGGAAGACATGCCGTTGGCGCATCATATATATATATATATATATACATATATATATATATATATATATATACATATATAAATATACATATATATATATATATAAATATATATACAGAATATATATATATATATATATATATGGCGCCTACATATATATATATATATATATATATACATATATATATATATATATATATATATACTATATATATAAAATATAAATATATATATATATATATACATATATATATATATATATATATCCTATATATATACTCCTATATATATATATATATATAAATATTTTGTTTAGAGATAATATTGTTTTGTGTTATATTTGTTGGTACCGTATTGCTGGTCGTCCAGGCTTGCCGTTGGAAGACATGCCGTTGGCGCTTGTGCCAACTCAAAGAAGTCCTAACCTTACGTAATCGACCAGTAACGTGCGTGTGTGTGTGTGTTTGTGTGCATCGAAACATATTCGTATTTAGCAACTAAGCTATGTACGACTACAATTGAGTAAATTACTCTAAACTGGTCACTGCTACGGAGCACGTCGTCCTCAAAGGATCTTTTACATCCCTTTTCAAAGATGTGTGACCACCATTTGTACGTGATCATCCGAGTCACGAGTCAGGTTGTCACACCTTGAAGTCGAACCCACAGCCTGTGGATCAAAAGGCAAAACAGTAAACCACCAAGCCACTGAGACCGGCTTAGTGCCATTCCCTCGGCTTTTTATTGACTTGGTTAAGGATTGCTTGCCATTGGAAGACTTGCCGATGGCGTGCCTGCCGAATCTAGTTTTAAAAGATATAACTTGAATAACACAACATTTCAATTAGTTTCTTGCAATTTTAGAATTTGCATGAGCTCATTGACCTTCATGGAGATCAAACAGGCCTGACGATTCAAAACGTTTGAGCGACTAGTTGGTAGACCATGTCTTAATGTCACAGCGCTCACGCTGCTGTGTTGTTTGACATACACACCTCTGCACCAATGGCAAAATTCACACCAAGCAAGATAGTGTAAGACAGAAAGGCAGACAGACAAATTAAAGCATAGTGATTTCCAGGGTCCATCTAATCATATTATCTCATTATCCCCAATCAATTACATTTCAAGTGAGAGCCAGTGTCTGCTGAAGAACAAT
Source organism: Urechis unicinctus (assembly GCA_034190875.2). NCBI lineage: Eukaryota > Metazoa > Annelida > Polychaeta > Xenopneusta > Urechidae > Urechis > Urechis unicinctus. The sequence continues at coordinate 3,325,236 of CM067356.1, forward strand.
TATCAACAAACACAGAGAAGGATCGTTTTTATCTGATTACCGGCTCGGGTATTCTGTTATGATCTTATTCTTGCTCATCCGACTTGAAAAGCCTCCCCCCTAATTATCAGCACGACGTGCTTAGCCTAGGTCAACCTCTGCCCACGTGGTAGGGTGTTTCTCTGTACTTCAAAAAATCAAAAGACCAATTGGCTAGATAGAATGCCGATTGATGAGATCTCTATACGGTAAGTGGACAAACTGTACAAGCAGGATGGCGGAGCAGAGAATACGCTGCTGCGATCAGGGGGCAGGGCTCTCTATGTCTAAATAAAACAGATTGCTACATTACATCATGAATATTTCCAGTAAATTAATAATGTTGAAAATTTATCAGCATGATTTTTGATCATGTAAAATTTGCGGCACAAATTAAAAGATGGCATTATTTATGACTGCGTTACACGTAGCTATGTATTTACAGAATGCTCCCTGAGTGCCCAATATGAAACAACTGCACAGTTGTATCACATGCACCAAGACCATATTGAAAGCAATCCAAACAATTGAACAATACAGATTAGCAGCTTCCGGGCTAAATATAGATTTTATGCTCTGATTTGAGCTCTTATTTAGATTGTCCATTCAGAGCTGGCATTTTCTTTTCCCCTGACAACGGCAGGGGCGTAGCCAGCGATACGCACTTACGCACGTGCGTAACATC
>CM067356.1:3330938-3463438 GCA_034190875.2 Urechis unicinctus
TCTTAGTGTGTGCAATCTTTATTTCGACAGCTCTCTTATACACTTTGTTGATGTACCTCTGTCCATTGCTAATCTAACTCCAAACTCATCATTGTTTGCACAGGTGAAGGTAGCAAATTCAACAGAATTATTGCTGATGCTGTTCCTTCTAGATGCTCTTCCTTAGGACATTGTTCTTTTATATAAATTAATTGGGTAACAATCATAGTTCAGTACGTGTGCTTCAACAAGCCTCGCCTACAAGCATGAGAAACACCACTAAAGCAGTAACGTCAAAAGAAACAATCAGCTAATGAAAAGAAGGAATTCCTTCTTAACACTTTTGACACCGTAGTTGCATCACGGGACAGGTGATGTAACTATTAGAAATATAATCTCATATGTATTTGTCAGTTCATTTTGATACCTTACAAAAAACTCCTAATTTAGCGCCTGCAATGGCAATGCTACTCACTACAGCTACATCGTTTAATCAATCACCTAAATGGCGAAAAATAAAATGGTATGGCTTCTCAGGTAAAATATTAAGACCATCAATGCATACACACAAACTGTATTTGGATTAATCAGATAACATGAACAACTTTAGTTGAACCATATGTTTTATTAAATACACAGCCTAAGTAATAAAACATATCTAACTACTAAGAAGAGAACCACGAACCAAGGACTTATTCTAATGCCGTGTACCAACCCTGCCGTTACCTGCCTACACCAACTCCACAAATGAAACCGGGACCGCATAGCTATCGGTCAGTCTTTTCCTTAAATTAACTGTTTACATTAAAATAGTTTGAATGCTTATTCTTATCAGGAAAAGAGTGGTTTCATGTTGAACATAACGAATAATCATATATTTACTGATAAAAAGCATGTAATGTGTTTCATTTTCAATCGCAGATTGAATATTCAACCGCTGTATGGTGCTCACTTTACGACAAGTGTCACTTCGATTAAAGGGTTTTCCTTCGATCGACATGCATCACTTTAATCGTCGGTCGTCCCCTACCTGATCTGTAAGACAACCAGCCTTGAAAAAAGAGAGATGGTGGTTGGCGTGACGTCAGGTGGGGTAACTTTATATAAGAGGATTAGCCAGTCAAAATGATGACGTTTCTTCGATATCGACAATATGATGATCAACCAAAACATCATAGATTGTAACTTTAATAACACAAGACCATAAAGGGAATGTATATTCATACAGCGATAGATAAAGATTTAAAGCATTGTCAACGAGTGCCTTCGTAAAATACCCGCTACATCTGTAAGGACAACGGCGCAGTTCTACCTGACATTACGCGAACAAAAATGTACGACTCACTATTATTTGCCATCCCTGTGTAGTTGCCTTGTGAACGTATATCCACTCGCGATGCGTACGTATATCCTGATTTTTAGTTTATTGTTGATATTTATCACAATCCTTGACTCGGCATCGTAAACACGTTCACCCCACAGCGTTCAATCGAATAGGCAAGGCACTAGTTCCTGGTTGTTAGATGATCTGATGCCGCATCGAAGCCAGTTAAAGCGCAAGGTCACGTGGGACATGCGTGCGTACAGGAGGGTAAATAAAACTCGTTCCGGGTGGAGAGTAACTGAATCGCAGGCAGTCAATACCCCCGAGCGAAAGTGAAATGTATAATAGTAGTATATAAACTTTGAAAATACCGATTGGAGGATAAAAGGTGGAAACCAGGGCCTCGGGCGGGTCTGCTTTACCGACCCCGAGACACACGTAGTACAGCCAATCACTCATTATGGAAAAACCCACTTGTACGAATCCGTCATGCAAACCTTTGACAAATCAACAGACGGCTTTGATTTCCAGGGTGGTAAGTTACATATTTACAGCTGCGGCCCATACATTCTCTACATTCTCTACCATCCAACCAGCCACCATTACATCTGACTTGAGCAGCTATGGTACGATGGAGCCAATGACCCCTGGAAGAGCAGCTGCTGCCTTACCGACTATGCCCTTCAGGTCGTTTAACAAGGAGTTCAGCTGTTTTTTTAATCCATTCCTTTACACCTGCCTTGTCAGCTGGCGTCGGTGTTGGTGCCGGGGTGGCACTAGTGCCCCCTCTACCTGTCAAAGCAAGTACCAGGGTCGAGATTGCCAATACAATTGCAGTGAGGATGGTGGCGATTGTAACCCCCTTCTCCAGGAACAGGGAGAAGAGGCAGCCTCAATACGGGCGCTAAGTAAATCCTTTAGCCCTAAAATCTCATTCACTTGAAATATCCATGCTCGACTATCACCCCTCCCATCCTCCTCCAGGCTTGTCATTTTAGCTTCCCTCAGTTTTAACTCCCCTTCTAGCTCAGTTATCTTAGCTAGGTTGTTGACCAGTTCACCCATCTGGGTCTGCATAGCCTTGTCTAGCCCTATAAGTTCTCTGAGTGGCATTTCGTTGTCTGTTTGTGTACCTAGATCTTCTATGGCCTTCTATGAAGCTTGTTTCCTCCACACCACCATGCTCTGTCACAGCTTCGGGGCTGCTCATTTCTAACTTCTCTGGAAGTGCAGCTTCCATTTTAGCAGCAGCTTGGTTTATACATTGGAGGGCTTTTGCTCCCTTTATGGATAGTTCAGGGTTCACTTCAAGATCCTGAGCAAGATGTGTACCACCAGACTTTTCTATACTACTAGGCGAGAGGAATTTGCAAGGGATTGGTCTTCCATGTCAGAAGCTTCCACTCTCGGCCCCATTTAACCCAAAGGAAACCTCCTTAAGACCCCAGAGTAGCCTGCAACATTCAAGATTTCTGGCAATACGGTCATGTCCATTGATGACAGCGATGTGTACCAATGTTACCACAACTTGTGGCAGACTACACAGGAGAGACAGGGCCTCCAGTATCAGGGCAGTGACACATCAGGTGACGGAAACGCAACTAGGATACGAGTGGGGGGTAGGAGACAAGGATAAGGCCGAGGAAGAGGATAAGGCCGTAGTCGATGTTTATAGTAACAGGTTCTATGTTCCTCTTGACTTTGAACTCCTTAAGAGCCACATGCCATTCTACCAGATTGCGCTTAATGACAGACTGGAATACGAGCTCATGTTCAACGACTACAACCGCGTAATTCACGCAACAGGCGACACGTTGCCAGCTACAAAATTGATGGCATCTCCTTAGAGTATGACATGGTTACCCAACCAGAGTTGGCCCGTATGATACGCACCCAGTACACAGGTCGACTTGTGATTCTGTATGTGCGTGTGCTTCGTCACAGGATGCTGGTATACAATAAAAAAGATACACTGTGGAACATCAACCTGAACGTGTCTACTTGCAGTGTAAAGGGCATCCTACTGCTCTTTGAAGAGCCAGGCAATACCTCATTCGCCAGGAAGACAGAGTCGTTTTACAACCCAAAGATTACAAAAGTTGAGGTGACCATTGAGGGCATCCCCAACCAACTCTATGCCCAGGGCATGCGTGGCTACCAGCAGTGGGATGATGTGAAGAAGGCCTTTGCAGCGACGAGTAAACGAGACCCCAGTGTAGCAATAGCTGTAAAGGATTGGCATTGTCGAACGTGTCCTTAGGAGAGTACCTAACCAGCAAGTATGCTCTGTGGCTCGAATTAAGGACCAGTGATGATGATCAGCTGCACCGTAGTGGCAGGGGCGTGGAGAATGCGTCTGAGAGTATCACCATTCAGGTTACAAAAAAGCATTGGCTGCCGTTGCATTGAACGTCTATATGTATATTGTTATGGATGCACAACATAACATTAAAGATGGCAGGTTCGTCAGTGCAGTCTACTAATTTTACATTTCAGATTGTCCCTGTTTGGCTATTGTTTGTGGGCAGATAAGATGTGGAAAAACAACATTCATCCTTGATCTACTTAAAGGGTCCTTCTTCTGTGCATTTAAGCATATTGTAATCCTTTACCCTACCATCCGTTTCAATGAGGCCTATCAGTCGCGGTCATGGTTGTGGGATGATTCTGAAGTGTACGTGGTTGATCCAGGGGAGCGGCTTCTTGACTGGTTAAGGGCTTTCTACCTTTGTTTTAAGGGCGAGGCTACTCTGTACATTATTGATGACTGTTAGGCAACAAAGGCCCTAACCAAGAAGAAAGACGTTATCCGATCTGACCTTTAGCGGTCGCCATGAGCAGCTAAGTGTCTGGGACCTCACCCAAAAGTACAACTCTGTGCTGATGGACCTACGTGAGCAGACCCACTGGGTGGTGCTTTTTCTCACCAAGGACCGAGACTCATTTGATGAGGCCCTACGTGAGAATGATATGATCCCAACAAGTGAAAAACGCGCCGCAGTACGCCAGCTACTAGCAAAGACCAAACATGCAAAACTGCTGCTGAAGACTGATCAACCAACTGCATATGCCGTCGATTGAAGCGATGTTGGCCCTAACAGCAACCGCTGCCTCAGTAACTAGTTAAGGTATTTTGATCTGGGTAGCATTGTCTTACCGATGCTGGGTTCAGCAATATATTAGACTCTCCAAGTGTATACATATATTTATGGATCCTGATACCATCATTGATCAACTCCTTGTACAGGACATGGCTAACCCAGTGACCACAAAGTCTGAGGGAGCGGAACCCAAAGGGGACATGTCTTATAAGAGAGATAGGCTTGCTCCTGTTGTACCTGGGGGTCAGGCTCGTCAGTGTCTTGGTGAGCAGCGAGGTTATCTAAGGAAGTTGCCAGGGGTTGGCTTACACAGCAAGCTATATTGCAAATATACCTGCCAATGCCAAAACACATTTCCAGACCACAATTTGATGTGTCTGACCCTAATGAGTTTCACCAACCTGATCTCTTATTTCTTGCTCATGACGTTGTGAAACGCCAGACTTATAAGTATCCCCTCACAGTGGCTGACGTGGCCTCACGCTACAAAGCAGCTGAGCCATTGACTACAAAATATGCTAAAGAGGTCACAGGTGCACTTGAAAGGATATACAAGTGAGGAAAACTGCATTGGCCTAAACTACTTCAGGTGGACCCCAGACGGGAGTTTTTGGGAGCAGTGAATCAGCTGTTTGCAAAACAAGGAGTATCGGATTGTGGGTTCGATAAAGTCAACCACAGGCTTGTTTACCTACAGAAAAAGATTGCTTCGCAACAGTCTGCAGTCGGTAACAGCTGGCTACACTGAGTATATTCAGCCTAAAACCCCTGGATTTCCCGACATATAATAATAGAAATGCTGTAGAACTGTCAACAAGGTCAAAGTCCGCTCACTGTCTAGTCGTTGTGGTTGTCTTTTTTGTGTCAAAAAATTTCCATTTAGCGATATGGATATATATATTAAATACGGCTCACAAAACGAGAACCATTGAAAAGCGTAATGAATTTGATAGTGTATACAATGAGATATTCGCAAGATTAAAGGCTGGGGTGTCACTCCAGTCTGCACACCACGTAAAACACCCCCCATCGCCGTGCCACGCACCCACCCCCCCCCCCCACGTCCCTGTGCCATGTAAAGCAGTCCCCGTCCCCACGCCATGTCTTAAGTTCAAGAAGACTAAGTGGGCTGTTAAAATCTATTTGCGTGGACTTATGAAGCACACCGATGATGGTAGCACTGAGTGTGTTGAGCCTGTTTTGCGTAATAAGCAGCAGGTGGTTCTCTCCTCAGAAGATATTAAAGATGCACTGAGCCAGAGTTATGCTAATCTTCAAGAACGGTTGGAGAAGTGGACCAATAAAGGTTCCGGTTGGGAGTTCGAGGCAGTCACAACTCTGTGGATTGATATTGCCAACTACCATCCATTAAAGGTGGCTCCTACTTATCGCTACCCTGTGAGCTGGCAGCTAAGAAGCCTATCATAATCATAAAAAACACCAATGACTACTGCCTTCTATGGTCTATTGAAACGGCTCTGCACCCAGTTGTCATGGACCCACAGCAACTATCAAACTATAAACTCAATGGCTGTTAACCCTGTTGGAAGGTAAAGGCATACGATATCCAACACCTGTGTCGCATATTGAGAAGGTAGAAAAACATGACAACCTAGCATTGAACGTCTTTGGCTGGGATGGGGGGGGGGGGGCACTATCATACACCACATCAGTAAAGAACCTGAACCCTGTAGAAACCTCATGCTTATTGAGAAGGACGGTAAGTTTCATTACACGCAAATCAAAGATCTTAACTGCTTGCTGTATGATCAGAGTAAACATAAAGAGGGCAAGTTCATCTGTGAGCGATGCGTACATGGTTATACCACTGAGAAACTGCTCTCTGAGCACAAACCTGAGTGTATGGAGATAAGGAAAACTGCTGTGCAAGTGGATATGCCTGAAGAAAGGAAGAACATATTTGTAGCGGTTGGTGAATTTTGTCCCAGCGGGCTTACCATTCTGGGTTTTCAGAGAGAGGCTTGCCTCTTTATTTATACATTGACACAGTTTTATTCTTCTTTTTCGTACAGTGTGTGTGATTCAGGATTCCTATGTTTCTGTGCATGTATTATGTTTAATATTGCATATGAATGTTATATTTAGTTAATTATTTAGTTTATGTATCTTTTGTGGAGTCACGTGACCCCCCGGACTATATAAGTTGGGGTTTCAGCGCGAAAGAGGAGATCGAGGTGGCATTGTTGTTGTTGTTGTGACTGTGGTTCCAGCGTCCGATTTAGTTGGACTTGGGATTATTTTCACCTCAATCGTGGGTAAGTTCCATTTGAGGGACTTGTTGTAATATTTGCATGTTTGAGAGCAGGGAACTGTTCTTAGCATAGCTTACCTCGTACGCAGTTGGTGTTGTGCTTTTTAATAGAATAAATCTACTTTTGGCTCCATACAATCTGTGTATTTTTTTTCGGGCGAAGCGTGTTCAACAGTTCAAGTTTTAGATTTAACCCCACTCGCTGTTTTAGAAACCACTCGCACGCTACATATTATTTCTTCCAGAACTGGCAGAAGCAGCTGGCTACGTCGACTTTGAGGCACTCACGGTGAAACTTCCAGTCCCTGCACTTGATGCTACCAAGAGCAACACGCAGATAACAGTGAAACACCAGCCATGTGGTAACGGCTATGTAGTTGTATCGTGTGATGGTCAGAAGGAATCCCCTGTGGTGTATAGAGAAGGCTACACTGCAGAGAAATGCTTGCAAGCCCTGCAACAGGAAAAGCTCAAGATCAAAGCAGTTCTGTCCAACTCGGTTCCCATGCGCATGAGGCGAAAGGATAAAAGAGTGCATGAGGCAGCAACCCTATGGGCACACTAGTTTACCTAAAAACTAGCATGCCTTACTCTTAACTTAGGGTGAGCAAAAAATCCGTACCGAAATCAAGAAATTACATTATTTTGCATTCTCCTTGGCAGTGGATGCTGCTCGTATCTCACGCTTGTATATCCTCTGTTTATTTTCTTTACTGGCTTAACAAATCGCTGATATGGCGGAGTCAAATTTCATATCAGTATGACGTCATCTAAAAATCATGTTATGACGCGAGCTTTGGTGGACTATGTAGGTTTCCTTTTCACTGCTATTCCCCGGCTATTCCCAAGCAGTAATTATCATTAACGATCCAGTACACCCTCACCTCAAATAACACAATAGTGTTGGTGTGCCGTCAAACCCTACACTTACTTCGTTTAAAAATCGAAACACTTAGGCAAGCTGAGAAGAATGGTTTTCCGATTCAAGGGTGAAGTGGCTATGTAATGCTTGCATTAGCAAGTCGAGAAAAGTAACATCCAAACACTGAGAAGCAACCTATCAACGGTCAAAAGGCTTTGACATGCCGTGCATCATAACGGATGTGATTTATATTAGTGGGCGCTTGGCGAATGAATATAATAGACTATTGGGTGCACTGATGAGAGATTAAATATAATAACGCGGGGAAACAGACCTTATCAGGGTTACTGAACTCATTATGCAAACTGACATCAATGGGGTAACTGACCTCAATGGGGTTACTGACCTTATCTGGGTAACTGACCTTGTTATCCAGCATCTTGAGTGTCTGCGATGCGGTTGTGTAGTCCTTGTTGATGCAGTTAGCCAGGTGACGTATCCAATGGAACACCCTGAGGACACACAGAGGTTCAACACAACAATCAGCCAACCACTTGTGTAATGACGAAATCCAGAGTGAGGAAGCGAATTGATAAGCTATCGTGGTCTATAATTTATTAACAAACTACACAGCAAGTAAAGTTTGAACACACAGAAATAACTTGAGACCAGTCTATGTTTGTGGCTTGTGGTACAGCTTGTTTGATGAGGGATTCTACTTCTGCCCATTTCATGCCGAGTGTTAATAGCCCGTGGGCTGCCTCTAGGGAAAGGGGGCACTCCCTGGTACAACCGGAATCAAACATCAGAAATATCTGGCCCTAGGTGTTGTTCCTCAATATGCATCCAAATCCTGGTAAATTGCTTGACAGCTGCAATATCTAATCAATCTGGGAAATAATACATTACTGTTTTATATGCTACAATGTGGACAATTTGTGGCTTGTGTCTAATCTGATCGCAAGCATTAGCTACGATGCAGGACTTACTTTAAATCAACAGCTATGATATATTTGTCAAGTAACGATCATAATTTATTAAATATATTTAGTCATAAACCCCATTGTCAGCTCACTAGTTTTGAGCAAGAAGTGACAAATACCTCCTACTTTTGAGCGATAATTTAATAAACTATCAAACGGATAAAAAAAATTCGAGTTACCAGCAGCTTGACATCTTCATACAATTGGGAGTCGTACATTAGCTTAATCTGGTCAAAGATATTCATTGTGGGGTTGTCTATCAATAACTAACGTTACAAATGGTATCTACAAATTATTTTCTTTTTAACTTCCTTAGCTCCTTGAATCATAACGCATAAATTGGAGGTTATTGACACAGCCAGCATTAGCTCTAAAGTTGTGATATACGAATTTCTTGCGTGTGCCTCCCCAACCAGTCAAACCAGGATCGTGTAACACATCTCACTAGCCGACAGAACTGATAGGGTTGTAGTGGACGAGTCAGTTAGGAAGGCAGGAACAACTGGTGTTCTAAAGAAATGAGGAACGAAAATCACCAGAATGGCAGAGCTGAGTACCTATGTAAGACCTTGTATAACATAGTATCCATAGAGCAATTCTTGTCAATTAATGGACAGCCTTGTCAAGTCGTGTTTGGTTTCTGCTACACTAATCGTATGTGGGTTGTCCTGTGCCGCATGGTGATCTTGTTAACTTGGCGAATGGCGAAGTTATCTTGGTCAGTCGCGTTTGTGTGTACGTATGTTTGTATTTTTGAAAACATATATGCTATTACTACATTGGGTTATCTACTCTTCTATTGATATAAATGTTGTTCAATGTTTTTGTGGCAGGGTGTCATATTACCGAGTCGATATTTTTCCAGTTTGTTGTTTCATCTTGACTGGTTGTGTTTGTCACTGTTTGATGTGTCTCAATATCCATCTTATCCGACAATACAGGCCATCCATGTACTTCCATACTTCTTTATTCTATGTCCCGTCCCGTCATGCTTGGCCGCCATTGTACTCATCCAGTCAGGTATGGTCGCCTTTGTACGTTTTATGGTAATGTCATCCAGTCAGATGGAATTAATCTGTTGTACAAATGCCGAGGCGGGTTTGCCACCATCAGCCTTGATGGACACTGTTTTTATGATATCTATTACTATGTGATTGGCTGAACACCAGCGAGTTATCATGGTACGGATGAGATGTGAGGCAGTCAGGACTCGAGGCTGGAGAGAGAAAGATCATGAAAATAAAGAGATTTGTTCTACAAAAAACGAACTTGTTCTATTCATCCCCAACCTATGTACATAACAGGTGTGTTGAGGGAGGACTACCGACGAGGGCTAGCCGCTCACCTTATTATCCATTCACCACACAGGGCGTGACGACACAAACAGTTCAATGACCTCTCTGGGTCAGGAATAACACAAAAAAATAGTCATCAAGTTATGTTTCAAGCAATAATGATGCTACTTCCATCTTAGAGGAAATATATCCATGTCGATTTTCTAAAACTTGTCTTACGAGTTTATTCCATATTTGTTATTCCATTATTGTTTATTCCATATTTATTATCTCTCGCGAACAGTTTATCCTCATGAACCAACAGTATATTCAACAGGCTATCGGATGGCATGATTTCATTTAAAGCATACAATTTCAATTTAAAACAAACAAAATCAGAAGAATATGCTCATATAAAGATTAACTAATAATCATTTCAAGTCACATCAAAACATGCAGTCAGCAATACAACATACATAAAGACACCATGACACTTCACATAAAAAAACACAATCAGATTACGATGATGCTCGATAAAAGGCCGAGTAAAACAAATTACTATATAAATTTTAAACAGTAAATGAAATGCAGAAGCAGCTTGACAGACAAGGTGTCAGATGTTGAAATAGTGTTCATGTTCATCATTAGCAAGAGATGGTTATTACATACTGGAGTACAGATCTGAGATATATAGCTTAACAACAGTAAAAATAATAATTTTCACAAATATACATATCAATGCTCAATATAAATACAGTCAATCCTCTAGCTTTGATCCTGTACCATATCCGAACTGATAAACCAGTGCAAAGGAATGACATTCAATTAATTCACACAAAAACATTAACTGATTCTAGAAATCGTGGATCACAATATTCAAGATTCTGAATGTGACATAAATGCAAGAAATTTATTAGACAAGTATAAAACAAATACAAATTATCATCACAGCGACCTTTGAATAAAATCATATAAATGTAGATGTGAATTGCATACAACCATGAAGGTCTATCCCCATAAGAGAACCATCAGTTATCAATAGGGTTATCGTCATGGCCACCAATCCTAGACCACCGACAGTAGCATAACATGGGGTAATATATTCAGACAGTCTCCCGAGTGATCTGACTACACTGCCAACTAAACGTTACTTGTGTCCTGATTTGGTAGAAGCAGACTCTCATAGGCAGGGGGCGGGGGTAGGTCGCTGGGCATAGGCGTCATACTGATTGGTGGCGGGGGCGCCGAGGGACTAACGGTGTTGACGGCTGGCGGCGGTGGGTATAAAGCGGGATTGTAAGGGGGAGGCTCGTATCCAGTATAGGGCAGGGTTGTCACACTGGGCGGGGGATAGCTCATCGCTGTTGAGGTGGGCCGAATTGATGCTGCAAAAGGGGCGGCTGCAGGTGTGGTTGCAGGTGCTGCTGCGATTATAGGTGCATGAGAAGTGGGTGCTGCTGCAGATTGTGACCTAGCCGCAGTCGTTACTGCAGTTCTTTTCTTCCATAGTTTATAGGAGATACATGCGATAACTACTCCAGCAACAATCACGCCGATGATCCAGTAGGGAACTGAGACAGCAAACCAGTTCATGTTGATCGATTATGTCGATGTTATAATGCATGGTGCAGCAGAGTGAACGAATCAATCTAGGAAACTATGCTGCCAATAACACGATCGAATCGAAAAAAGAATACAGCTAATGACACAATCGCATCGAAAAAACTATGCTGCCAATGACACGATCACATTCATTACAATTTAAATGAGAGATGATATAAGACTACGCCAAGGGATCATTATCGAGAAATTGGCCATTTATTGTTTCCGGGGAATCCATTTAATATTGATACGTGTTGCTGCAGCAGCGGCAGCCGCACATCATCATGATTTTTTGTAACTAGTTAAGGTCCCCTAGCCTGTTGGCTGCGGGCCCTGTTTTACATGTTAATGATATTCAATAGTCTCGCCAACAGTCTAGGCTAGGGTACTGTCTTGAACTGGTGCAGCATCCCAGAAGCTCCAATCACAAGCCGTGTCTCTCGGTCCCTCACGGGTACTTTTGTGTCATTGTCTCTCATTGGTCAGTGTCACATTTTCCGAAGATTCGGCGCCATATTTGTTTTTGTACGCTCCGTTTGAAAGACTTGTTCACTCGGCTGCTTGATGGGTCGTGACTGTTTTGTGAATGTGGCTGCTGAGACGGGGAAACATTTTGATACACGTTGTTAGCTACTGCTCTCGATGCAATGCTTGGTATGTGTCAGGGTTCGACACCAATGGTTGTCCGCTTGCCGGGACAAATGATTTGTCATGTAGGACAAGTGACTTGCCAAGTCAACTTATCCAACCGGACGAGTGATTTTTATGAGCCGGGCACACATTCTACAACACCCTGATTTGTTGTTTTACGTTGAGTGGCACCGTTAATCACACAGTCGGCCAGAGAAGCAGACACACAACAGGTTCTTTTTAACTGACTATTAAGTAAACATACTATCATGCAGCTAAGCGATTAAAGCGCAGGTTGTGGTGCCAATTTGAACTTTTGAGACGCCCCTTAATTCCAGAAGACATTCAATGTGTTCTCATTGGACGCAGACCACAACAATGTATATGACGTCACATAAAAACGAGGATGCGTATCTCACAAGCCAGTTTAATGAGCCAGACGCGCGCAACTAAGGTCAATCCGGGTCACAACCTTTGCGTTGATTGGTCACGAAGATTAACGAACGTGTCAAATGAATATTCGGACGCGCCAGTTTTAGACCTTGTCCTGTCGTAGACTCTAGGGCGAGAAGTGTAGTGGAACCCCTGGAGTCTGGGACGCAGACTAGTTGGTTACATTAATCATAATGATTTTGAAAGTGTAGTGTCCTGCGGTTGCGTAGTGATAATTTTTGTACTACTTACACCCGAACCCCCGAGATTCCACAATTTGAATGTAGAAGGTACTCCATTGACACCAGGTCCCTACCAAAACGTGCAAATGTCCACACCAGCAGAACAGATTAACAACTCAAGCATGATCAATTTAATGAAATCAGTTACCAAGTCTATTAATCTAAGTCGACTTCCAATCCCAGAACCTCCAGTCTTTGAAGGAGATCCTCTGCAATATCCATCATGGAAGGCGTCATTTGCTACACTCATCAAATCAAGGCAAATACCTCCAACTGAAAGGATCCATTATATGAAACGTTTCCTGAAGGGTGAAGCAGGAGAAGCCACTTGAGGATCGATATGACAATCCCTTCCTTGTTTCAGAGGCTTTTTGAGACAAGCTAGATTCATGGCCAAAAATTTGCAGCAGCGACTGCAAGGGCCTTCAGAAGCTCTTCAACTTTCTAGGACAATGTCAGACTGTAATGATGCACATTCTGGATCTACGAATACTGAAAAACTGCGTGAGAACCGCAAGATCCTTCAAACACTTCCTGATTTGCTCGCTCGCAGATGGGCACGAATTGTGGACGACAACAAGACTTACCCAAGTTTTGAAAGATTTGTAACGTTTGTAACAAAAGAGGCAGATATTATATGCAGCCATATTACTTCACTAAATTCTGCAAAGCCACCACCTGATAAGCCACATAGTCCAATAGGAGGCTAACTAAAGCATCTTCATAAGCAAATACTTTCCTAAACAACTCCCTAAATATACATTCAGATGTAACAAGTGCTTCTTCTACATACATGACCACAACAAGGTGTTCACCAGACAAAAAGGTATCTGATAAAACTGCTAATTCGTGTGCCTTTTGTGCCAAGTCGGGACACAACATTCTTGATTGTTACAGATTAAGCCACAAGGCTCCATCGGAGAGAAAAGAACTCATCATTAAAAGAGGCATCTGTTTCGTGTGCCTGAAACAAGACCACCTGTCAAAAGAATGCAAGAACAAGAGCACTTGCGAGAAATGCAAAGGCAAACATCCAACCTGCATGGAATCAATAGGAGGACTTCAGAGGAGCCACCATGACATCATCTTGTATCTTGGATTGTTTGAAAATGAGAGGACTTCGAATACGAGGAATGGGCTCAGACATAAAAATAACACTCCCAATCTTATACACACGGCAAGAAATACCGATGAATAGAACCCACATCCCCACAAAGGATGTTGCAAGAAAGTGGCCTCACCTTCACGAGTTATTTGACCAGTTAGAATCATCACAAGACTACGAAGTTGGGCTTTTAATTGGGCACAACTGCCCACAAGATCTCGCACCTACCTGTGTGAAAGTTGGGGGAAAGGACGAGCCATATGGTGTTGAAACTGCCTTGGGATGGAGTATCGTTGGTTTCACTCCAACCGAAAACGAAGATGATGAACATGTCTCACACAGAGTCTGGACCAAGTTAGTAACCGAAGATCTGAGAATTGATGACAAACGGGAAGTCACCTTTGTACATCAAACCAAGGTAAAAAAGTCACCTGCAGGAACTTGTCCCTTTGACATCATCAGAATATTGGAGGCAGATGTTAAGGATCAACAAAAGGATAGGACCCTATCCCAGGATGACATAGATTTCTAGACATCTTAGAAAATAATACAAAGATGGATTCTATCAAATGCCATTACCATTTAAAAATGGGAAGCCATGCTTGACAGACAATTTACAAATGGCTGCTAAAAGGATGAATCATTTAAAGAGAAGAATGAAATTTGACCCCTTTAACGCTGCAGACTATAAAAAATTCATGGACAAAATGATCTCTGAAGTGCCAGAAGACAATGACCAGGAACAAAACAGATGGGTTATGCCACACCATGGAGTTTACCATAACCGAAAGAGAAAGCTTAGGGTGGTATTTGACTGTGCTGCTAGATACAAGAGAACATCCATCAATGACCACTTTCTGTCAGCACCAGACAAATACCTTACCTGGGTGCCTACTGAGATTTCGCCAAGGACCCCTAGCTGTAGTTAGCGACATAAAACGTATTTTCTATAGATTCAAGGTGAATTCGGAAGATCATAACTACCTGCAGTTCCTTTGGTAGATTGATGGTCTTGACTCTGATTCTAAGCTGTTTTGAATGACTGTCCGCCTTTATGGAACAGCAAGCTCCCCAGGGTGTGCAAACATTGCAATTAAAAGATTAGTGCAAGACTATGAGCACGAAGTTAGTGCAGATGTTTGTCAGTTCATCAGAAACAACTTTTACGTTGACGATGGTCTGTTCAGCTGCTCGAATGTTGAAGAATATGCTAGACAATTGTTTCAGAGAGCCAATATAAGGCTTAACAAATTTGTCAGCAACAGTGACGTTGTCTTGGAGGATATTCCCCAGGAGGATATACCCCAAGAGGATAGAGGCAGAACAAATGGATCACTCTCAGTTGAAATGCCCACAGAATCAATTGAAAGAATGTTAGTCACATCCACAGTGACCTGTTGCAGTTTCAGGTTACTATGTATCAGAGGCCAATTACCCGACGAGGAGTTCTTTCCACATTGGCATCGATATATGATCCCTTGGGCTGTCTGGCTCCCTTCATCTTACTTGAGCTCACATCAGCGGTTGTGTCAGTTAAGACTGCTGATATCCTGAGAGATGAGCTTACCCTTGATATAGATGCAGAACACTTTTGGACCGAATCTAAAATTGTTTTGGGATACCTTGGAAATGATGAAAGAAGATTCCACGTTTTTGTGGTGGTCACGTGGGTGATATGGGGAAAGAACACGAGGAAGACCTTTCGATGTTGAAGTTGTGTAGAATGATCGGATTTGCCTTTTGTGCAGCTCTGGCTAGTTTACCGGCCCAAAGTCGGTTCGTAGCATTTGTTAATCAATGATTTGTTCGAATAACATTATGATTACCGAAGTGCGATAATTTGTTGAACGAGTTGTGAAATGAAAGATTAATGCATCAAGATCCATTGCACCGTCATTTTGTTGTTTCAGTTGACGGTTTATTGAGTTTAACTACGGAACGTTTTGCTCAAATAAATCAGTACTGCGCCAAAGCAAGTTAATTACAGCTATAATACGTGTATTCACAGAGCAAATAGTACGTTACCAGTAGACAGACAATGAACCGTGAAACAGGTGATGACAACGCAATCCAATCTACGAAAGAACTTACAGCTAAATGTGTTGTTCGTGTTGTTCGAGCATTTGACCTTCATGCGGTAGTGACAGGAGCGGAGGTCGTAGGGAGTACTTATGAGGGTGTAGTAGCAGTCAGAAAGCGTCGCCTCGTCCCCTCGACAATCCACATCCGTCAGCCACATCTTGTCGGCGGAGCCCACTACACATTTAGAACCACACGTTTCAAGATTATTATACGAACGAAAGTCATGGAATGAGTGGAGGTCATGGTGTGGTTCAATTGGTGGAGGACAGAAAAAAAACAAGATCGATTCTAGTCACCTTCTTGTTGATACGCATCCTCAGTGCCACGATTGTATCCAAGTTCCCTGCAGATGACGGTAGGTACCTCAGAAGGGATAAATCCATTGTGGCAAATGCCTCCTGTACGTCCATTGATGTATACGTCCAAATGCTCAAATTCATTCAGGGTGACACTGAAATCTTCGGCGTCTGTGATAACCATGATCATAAGACTAAGGTTAGGATATATTGGATAAAGTAGAGAGGTATTTATGTGCTCCCTGGCACATTGTAAAGTACAGTGCAGTGCGGACGTATGTCTTTTGGGACAGATATAATAAATTCTCGACAGCCCTGACTGAATATCAACAGTGAAATTTAGCATAAGACCATGTTCTTAAGAACAATAAATCATATGTACGCACAAGCTCTGATGCATTTGACGCCATTTAAAGATGCGCCGTCACAAATGGTCGTGTTCCATCTGCCAGAGGAAATACAGCTACGCAGAGAGGAGAAACTCCCCGTGTTACAGTCGAGGTTGATCAAGGTGTCTGACTGCATGGTCGGAAGAGCGTCGTAATAGCTGCTGTCAGCATGACACAATGCTCGGCTGTATCTGTATAAATCCAATCTCATAAGCCGCAATAATAACAATCAAAACAACAACACGAGTAGCTCATCAGAAACTCCACTATACCAAGTCACGCACCAGATGTTGATAAGCAAAGTTGAATCATTTTTGTTTCGACATGAATAGGACCCCGTCAATTGATGAGCTGATCTCTATCGACTCGAAATGCGATGAACGTGCAGGAAGGAAAGAGTGAGGCTTACTGTGAAGTGGGCTTACTGTGAAGTGGGCTTACAGTGAAGTGGGCTTACTGCTGGAAAGCTGACCATTGATGAACCGTGGGCTTGGGAACTAAGTAGCCAACTAGCCACACTAAACACTTGACCTAAAATAGGTAAACAGCAAGCAGTTATGGCCGCAACTACATGTGGTCCGAAGAAGGCGATATCCCACGTAGAACAAACATTTGCACTGAATGAGGGCGATATCCAACCGAGCAATAACATGTGGACTGAAGAAGGCGATATCCCGCCAAGCAATAACCTGTGGACTGAAGAAGTCGATATCCTGCCGAGCAATAACCTGTGGACTAAAGAAGGCAATATCCCACCGAGCAATAGCATGTGGACTGAAGAAGGCGATATCCCGCCAAGCAATAACCCGTGGACTGAAGAAGGCGATATCCCACCGAGCAATAACCTGTGGACTGAAGAAGGCGATATCCCGCCGAGCAATAACATGTGGACTGAAGAAGGCGATATCCCACCGAGCAATAACCTGTGGACTGAAGAAGGCAATATCCCGCCGAGCAATAACCTGTGGACTGAAGAAGGCGATATCCCGCCGAGCAGTAACTAGTTAATGAAAATGAAGTCCGTAAGTGATGCAAGTGGCATAACGCCACACAGCTGGGATGATGACACAGGGTCATCGGTTTGGGGAGAAGGTATCACTAAATGCATACAATAAGGCCGTGGCAGCATGGTAATAGGCTTCAACAATATAGCATGACTCCGACATTGTGGTACAAGGCTCTGGAAGTGTGGTTTAAGGGGGTATAAGGCTCTGGCAGTATGGTATAAGTCTCTGGCAGTGTGGTATAAGTCTCTGGCAGTGTAGTATAAGTCTCTGGCAGTGTGGTATAAGGCTCTGGCAGTGTGGTTTTAGGCTCTGACGGTGTCGTATAAACTCTGGCAGTGTGGTATAAGGCTCTAGCCGTGTGGTTTTAGGCTTTGGCAGTGTGGTTTTAGGCTTTGGCAGTGTGGTGAAAGGCTCTGGCAGTGTGGTTTTAGGCTCTGACAGTGTGGTATAAAGCTCTGACAGTGTGGTTTAAGGCTCTGGCAGTGTGGTTAAAGGCACCGGCAGTGTTTACGGGAGCAGTGTGGTAATAATGAAATAAAAAGGAAATATGTGGAGGTAAACTATATACTCGATCAATGTCTAGTGGTCACCGCACATGCGAGTTACCCGACGACTCCCATAAGGTGGAAAAAGCCGAGCTGGATGCAACGGCTACTCACCCCAAGTGTTGGCAGACCAAGTCATTATTCTCATTCTCGTTATTGCACACTACATGCCACTGGCCGTCAAAGAACACATTGACCGCACCATGCGAGGCCAAGGAACGTGGCGCGTTATCAACCAGGCGCACTTCCAGAGACGCTGAAATCAGGGTGCTTTCGTTTCAGTTGCATTTCTTAAATTCAATGCAGAAATACGTAATGCACATCCCTGAGTGACACAACAGCGCACTATTTTCTTTACCAATACAACAATCTGAGACGACGAGTCTGTGGGACCATCTCTTAACGCGGCCATAATGAACCAACGTCCTTTGGTTTTAACGGGTTTGATTCACAAAGCACTGGTGACGTGACCATGATAACTACCGTTAGAAACCATCATAATTTCTTACTGTCGGGAAGGCACATGATGCCGTGGTACTGAGTACAGGAGCCGTAGTTCCAGTTCCCAGCTGTAATGCACTCCTCTATTGACGCATCACTGGCTTGACATGACAGAGAAACAGGTCGCATCCCTGATGCCGACGTGCTTGGCGCCCAGTAATCGTAGAAGTGATTGGCGGGGTTCTTCTCAACTCCCGGGAACCTATACACATACCAAGATAACCAACAGTAAAGGAACAACGGCAGGTTGTCCAGCAGAGTCCAAATTATGAGCGGCTTGGTGCCAAAACCTACCCCACAACACGAAACACACCGCCACACAGCACCCGACTGGTGGTTAAGGTACATGCACTACGAGCGACAATCAATGAAGCCTAGTCATTAACCCTACCCATCCCAGGAGGGATAATTAATGAAGTCTAGTCGTTAACACTACCCATCCCAGGAGGGATAATTAATGAAGTCTAGTCGTTAACACTACCCATCCCAGGAGGGACAATCAATTAAGCCCAGTCATTAACCCTACCCATCCCACCAAGGACAATCAATGAAGCCCAGTCATTACCCTACCCATCCTGCCAAGGACAATCAATGAAGCCCAGTCATTAACCCTACCCAGCCCAGTCATTAACCCTACCCATCCCACCAAGGACAATCAATGAAGCTTAGTCATTAACCCTACCCATCCCACCAAGGACAATCAATGAAGCCCAGTCATTAACCCTACCCATCCCAGGAGGGACAATCAATGAAACATTGTCATTAATGCTCCAATTAATGAAACATGGTCATTAATGCTACCCATCCCACGGGCGACAATCAATTGCATTCGATTTCGGCAAATAAGGTTCATCGAGTTGAGTCGAACAAGCGAGCTTGGTTAACTCACCCTAGTTGCGAGCAAACTGTAGCTGCTAGCTGCTCCTCTTGACTCACATAGCACACGGGTCTCCATGCACCCTGTACCACCACTTCCAGATTGCCGAAGTAAAACTGCCTGCTCGACCGACCATTCTGACTTAGCTGCACACGGCCATCTGCAATACAACACGGCATCTTGCCTTCAAACTTTCAATGACAAATCACTCATAACATATATATTTTCAACAAAATAAACCATACAACGAAGGAAAGCAGAAGGAGGCGGACGTGGCTCACCTTGGATGGGGTCAGCACATCCTAGATTGACATCTTCAGAATGTTCGCAATCATTGATCCCCCAACCGGGAAAGTTACAATATTCCAATGAGCTTTCAGACCCCTCGCAGTTGACCTCATCCATCCAGATCTGTCCTGATGATGTAGAGTAGGTGTTAGAAGGTAGCGCCGAGTACAAACTGAAGAGCAATCGGTGAATTACTGTGGCTATTGGTCGAACTTAACCACAATCTGAATGATCGAGGGAGTATATACAATAATTAACTTTTGTTCTCAGCTCATTTGTGAACTGCTTGTTGGGTGGGTGTGGTGGGCGGCCTGAGGAGGAATTCTTTACGTACTACCCAGCCGCCAAAATAGCACTATAGTAACTGTTGTTATGACGACTAGTTATGAAGCCAGCACCCTACCTGTATCCTAAGGCTCTACACACCACATCGCCATCTTTGCTGCCGAAGCTGTCATCACACACCGTGCCCCATTCATTCAAATAGAAGACTTCGAGCCGACCCTCACGCTTTGACGGGCCATCAGCCAGACGCAGCGTAGCTGGAAGCCAAACAGAAATGCAATCAAACACAGAAAAGCCGATATTAGCTACATTTTTTTGAATTAAGAGAAACACAAGTTATTCTCATCCATCCAGGGAGTTTTTCGATGGTGGTTAACAACAGAGAAAAATAAGGGAGAATCTATAATGATCAGGATGAACAAGAAGACATCACTTACATGTGAACAACCTATCTGGATAGATAGGATAGAAAAGCTGTTGACTGATAGGAAAGACTATTGTTGTGATTACCGGTAGCGTGATTAGAACAGGCCAGATTGACATCCTCCGAATGACCACAGTTATTCACACCCCAGCCACTGAAGCTACATTCCACTAGAGAGCTTTCTGTGCCCGAGCAAGCGACGTCATCCATCCAGATGGTACCGGATGACGTCGGGTAAGTGTTTGACGGCAATGATGAGTATGTACTGTAACAACCATCAGAGGATGTTACAATGCATGGTTTCATTTATTCGCAGTAATTCTGCCACTACATATGCAGTGGTGTAAAGTAGAGCACACGCAATGCATTATGGTATGCAGTGTAGAAGGGGGCACATGAAGGAGAACGTTGGCCAGACGCCTCTATTATCAAGCTTGTAGAGTCCGATGAGAAGAGCGGATTGGAGATTTCCGAACCGGTCTAAACTTACTGAACATATCTGGTCGATGGTAAGTAGGTTGGCCCCCACCTCTCACTTAAGTCGGCTTACCACAATTGTCGTTGTTTTAACATGGTCTTGATTTTCATCATCTGCCATTAGTCAAACTAATTGCGTAGGATGATAATGCGGACATATTTTCACAAACATAACCTCCTCACCTGTACCCAAGCGATCTGCAAACCACCTCGCCGTCAGGGGCCTCAAAGTTGTCATCACATACACTTCCCCATTCGCCCGAGTGATACACTTCAAGTCGTCCCCTGTTCGATGATGGACCACCAGACAGACGGACCACTGGGACGCAATAAGCAGCGAGACAGATCAATACGCATTGCTAGATTAACGTAGATCGGTAATAAAATTGCAGATACATCGATAAATATTGGCGAGTTATTCGCAACAACTTTCACTCGTTAAACATCTATGATGACTAGGATGAACAAGAAGACATCGCTTACATGTGACCAACCTATCTGGATAGATAGGATAGAAAAGCCGTTGACTGATAGGAAAGACTATTGCAGTGATTACCAGTAGTGTAATTAGAACAGGCCAGGTTGACATCCTCCAAATGACCACAGTTATTCACACCCCAGCCACTGAAGCTACATTCCACCAGAGAGCTTTCTGTGCCCGAGCAAGCGACGTCATCCATCCAGATGGTACCGGATGACGTCGGGTAGGTGTTTGACGGCAATGATGAGTATGTACTGTAACAACCATCAGAGCATATTACAAGGCATGGTTTCATTAATTCATAGTAAAACTGCCACTACATACGCAGCGGGGTAAAGTTGAGCACACGCAATGGATTATGGTATGCAGTGTAGAAGAGGGGAACATGAAGGAGAACGTTGGCCAGACGCCTCTATTATCAAGCGTGTAGAGACCGATGATAAGAGCGGATTGGAGATTTCCGAACTGGTCTATAATATGTGAACATATCTGGTCGATGGTAAGTAGGTTGGCCCCCACCTCTAACTATAGTCGGCTTGCCACAATTGTCATTATTTTAAAATGGTTCTAATTTTTATCATCTGCCATTATTCCCACTAATCGGCGTAGGATGATAATGCAGACATATTTTCACAAACATAACCTCCTCACCTGTACCCAAGCGATCTGCAAACCACCTCGCCGTCAGGGGCATCAAAGTCGTCATCACATACACTTCCCCATTCACCCGAGTGATACACTTCAAGTCGTCCCCTGTTCGATGATGGACCACCAGACAGACGGACCACTGGGACTCAATAAGCAGCGAGACAGATCAATACACATTGCTAGATTAACGTAGATCGGTAATAAAATTGCAGATACATCGATAAATATTGGCGAGTTATTCGCAACAACTTTTACTCATTAAACATCTATGATGACTAGGATGAACAAGAAGACATCGCTTACATGTGACCAACCTATCTGGATAGATAGGATAGAAAAGCTGTTGACTGATAGGAAAGACTATTGTAGTGATTACCAGTAGTGTAATTAGAACAGGCCAGGTTCACATCCTCGGAATGACCACAGTTATTCACACCCCAGCCACTGAAGCTACATTCCACCAGAGAGCTTTCTGTGCCCAAGCAAGCGACGTCATCCATCCAGATGGTACCGGATGACGTCGGGTAGGTGTTTGACGGCAATGATGAGTATGTACTGTAACAACCATCAGAGCATATTACAAGGCATGGTTTCATTAATTCATAGTAAAACTGCCACTACATACGCAGCGTGGTAAAGTTGAGCACACGCAATGCATTATGGTATGCAGTGTAGAAGAGGGGAACATGAAGGAGAACGTTGGCCAGACGCCTCTATTATCAAGCGTGTAGAGACCGATGATAAGAGCGGATTGGAGATTTCCGAACTGGTCTATAATATGTGAACATATCTGGTCGATGGTAAGTAGGTTGGCCCCCACCTCTAACTATAGTCGGCTTGCCACAATTGTCATTATTTTAAAATGGTTCTAATTTTTATCATCTGCCATTATTCCCACTAATCGGCGTAGGATGATAATGCGGACATATTTTCACAAACATAACCTCCTCACCTGTACCCAAGCGATCTGCAAACCACCTCGCCGTCAGGGGCATCAAAGTCGTCATCACATACACTTCCCCATTCACCCGAGTGATACACTTCAAGTCGTCCCCTGTTCGATGATGGACCACCAGACAGACGAACCACTGGGACGCAATAAGCAGCGAGACAGATCAATACACATTGCTAGATTAACGTAGATCGGTAATAAAATTGCAGATACATCGATAAATATTGGCAAGTTATTAGCAACAACTTTCACTCCTTAAAAAATCTATGATGTTTAGGATAAATAAGAAGATATCGCTTACATAGGACAAAACCTATCTGGACAGATAGGATAGAAAAGCTGTTGACTGATAGGAAAGACTATTGCAGTGATTACCAGTAGTGTAATTAGAACAGGCCAGGTTCACATCCTCGGAATGACCACAGTTATTCACACCCCAGCCACTGAAGCTACATTCCACTAGAGAGCTTTCTGTGCCCGAGCAAGCGACGTCATCCATCCAGATGGTACCGGATGACGTCGGGTAGGTGTTTGACGGCAATGATGAGTATGTACTGTAACAACCATCAGAGCATATTACAAGGCATGGTTTCATTAATTCATAGTAAAACTGCCACTACATACGCAGCGGGGTAAAGTTGAGCACACGCAATGCATTATGGTATGCAGTGTAGAAGAGGGGAACATGAAGGAGAACGTTGGCCAGACGCCTCTATTATCAAGCGTGTAGAGACCGATGATAAGAGCGGATTGGAGATTTCCGAACTGGTCTATAATATGTGAACATATCTGGTCGATGGTAAGTAGGTTGGCCCCCACCTCTAACTATAGTCGGCTTGCCACAATTGTCATTATTTTAAAATGGTTCTAATTTTTATCATCTGTCATTATTCCCACTAATCGGCGTAGGATGATAATGCAGGCATATTTTCACAAACATAACCTCCTCACCTGTACCCAAGCGATCTGCAAACCACCTCGCCGTCAGGAGCACTAAAGCCGTCATCACATACACTTCCCCATTCGCCCGAGTGATACACTTCAAGTCGTCCCCTGTTTGATGATGGACCACCAGACAGACGGACTAGCTCAGGCACCACTGGAACACAATAAGCAGCGAGACAGATCAATACACATTTCTAGATAAACGTAGATCGGTAATAAAATTGCAGATACATCGATAAATATTGGTTAGTTATTAGCACCAACTTTCACTCGTTAAACATTAGCCAATTTGAGTCGCACTTGATTGCGTCACATCCGTTTACGGGCACATCTAGAAAATGCATCAAGCCCAAATGTACTACTATATAGTCCATCTGGTGGTACTCTTGCTATGTGGGGATGGACAATGTCCACCAACTTCATGCTTGTTGTATAAGATGTAACTTTAACTAAGGTCACTAAAGTCTCGTAAGGAACATCCACCCCCAATTTTCTGCCATCATCCCTAATGGATATCATGACAGTATCAGGCAGGGAAGAGGCACCTAACCCACGCAACAAAAAAAGGGCACCCTTAATAATCATATCCAAAATAGTATTTGAGGGCAACCTTACCCATTTCAAAACACGCTAAGTTGACATCGTCAGCATGTGTACAGTTGTGTACGCCCCAACCATCAAAGTTGCAGTCCCCCAAAGTAGCTTCAGATCCCGTACAGTACACGTTAGCCATCCAGATTGGTCCCGATGATGTCGGATATTTGTTTGCAAGCAAGACTAACGATACCCCACTGAAACAACCATCAGACATAAAGTAGCGTATTTGCTTATTGTATTCCAATAATAATCGATGCTCGAAGTAGGCGCGTAATTACAAACACTGAAGTATACCATAGACGGAAAATATTTTCTTTAACACATATGTCCCTAATCATAACTTTTTAATTCACACATATCCCTCGTGGTAACTTTACCTTATATTTAATCTTCACCATAATAATACTCAACTCACTTGTATCCCAGGGATCTACAAACCACGTCGGCATTGACGCTGCTAAAATTGGCATTACAAAGTGTTCCCCATCGATTCGAATGAGCCACCTCTACTCGCCCTACGTTCGATGTGGGGCCATCAACCAGGCGCATTTCACCTGCAACTGAAGAAACCCATTTCTGATGTGAAGGCGACCAAGTGACATCACTTGATATTGCAAAAGCGATAACTTTACTTTAAAAAAAGGGATGGGAAAATGGAAGCATCGTACTAATACCATATACGGGATGAATACAGGCCAGGTTGACATCCTCAGAATGACCACAGTTATGGATACCCCAGCCTGAAAAGCTGCAATCAAATAATGACGTCTCATGTCCCTGACACGTGACGTCGTCCATCCATATCTTCGTTATTGTCGGCGCTATATGGGTGTTTGAAGGCAAGGGACTGTACTGGCTACAAATTGAAGAAACAAAGAGTTACGACATGCATGCGAGTCAAATGTAGAGTCATCTTCGATAGAGCTTTTGCTAATCAATCTGCATGGCATTACAAAGTGTTCCCCATTGATTCAGCATGACTTAAATTATTCAAATAAAAAATATGATAAAAGTTATATCTCAAATGAAAAAAACACTTTCGCAAACAACCACAAAAGTCCAGTCGATGGAGGTCCTGTGATTGAGTACAGCGCACCTGAAGCCAAGCATCCTACACACTACTAGCCCAGTAACGCTATCAAAGGAATCGTCACATACTGTTCCCCATTCGTTCTGATGGAACACTTCCAAGCGGCCTGATGTGGCATTATTGCCTGCCAGGCGAACTGAAATAATGAAACAATATCGTATATCATAGAACACAATACACACACCAAGGATTCTAAATTAATTAAATCCTTAATCTCTAAAGCAATAAAGCTGACTTACCATTCACCTGCGCCGACAATGGTCCGACCAGTAGAGCAAATACAACGAATATACCTAGAAACAAATCACAGTATGCACAGGTTTGATGAATGTGTAGCGGTGTAATTCAAAAGAAACGGTGTGGCTAAATATGCATAGTAAATTCAGCGAATTATGAGCCGGACTATTGACACAGAAGACATCAACCAGCCAGTTTTCTGATCATTATAAATAAAATAAGTGATACATTTCAATTAGTTTCTTGCAATTTTTGAATTTGCATGAGCTCATTGACCATCATGGAGATCAAACAGGCCTGACGTTCAAATCGTTTGAGCGACTATAGTTGGCAGACCATGTCTTAATGTCACAGCGCTCACGCTGCTGTGTTGTTTGACATACACACCTCTGCACCAATGGCAAAATTCACACCAAGCAAGATAGTGTAAGACAGAAAGGCAGACAGACAAATAAAAGCATAGTGATTTCCAGGGTCCATCTAATCATATTATCTCATTATCCCCAATCAATAACATTTCAAGTGAGAGCCAGTGTCTGCTGCAGAACAATTATCAACAAACACAGAGAACAAATCATGGGAACCAGCAAAATCATAACCATCAGTCATGTCAACCTCCGCCCACGTGGTAGGGTGTTTCTCTGTACTTCAAAAAATCAAAAGACCAATTGGCTAGATAGAATGCCGATTGATGAGATCTCTATACGGTTAGTGGACAAACTGTACATGCAGGATGGCGGATCAGAGAATACGCTGCTGTGATCAGGTGGCAGGGCTCTCTATGTCCAAATAAAACAGATTTCTACATTACATCATTAATATTTCCAGTTAACTAATAATGTTAAAAATTTATCAGCATGGTTTTCGATCCAGTTAAATTTGCGGCACAAATTAAAAGATGGCAATATATATGTCTGCGTTGAACGTAGCTATGTATTAACAGAATGATCCCGAGTGCCCGATGTGAAAGAACAACTGCACAGTTGTATCACATACACCAAGACTATATTGAAAACAATCCAAACATTTAAACAATACGGATTAGCAGCTCCAGGGATATATATAGAATTTATACAACACGACACGTCAAACGAGACCGATCACTGCGTCTTCAACAGGGTTGGTGTGATGGCACAACAGGGTGGCAGGAATATTTGGAAGAATTTTGCCTTGCATAATGATTATAGAGGTTGGCGCGCTTGAACAATCACCGCATTGCAGGAAAACAAGTAAGGGGACCCGTGAGGCATAAGCGATCGTTGTCGCTGCCTCTAACCGAGCCGGATGAGGCATCGATGCTAACTTGTATAAGTAAGTAGCCATGCACAACGTCTTATATATGTCTACTTCAATTCGACCAGCGCTAGTTAGTAAGGTGATCATCCATGATCGTCATGCATTTTTTCTGTGGTTGTATGAGGCGTTATGGGACAGAAAGATTTGTTTCTGATGGCGTACTTGTTTCGCATCAAACCTTGGTTGGAATATGACTTTATTGCAAGTAATACAGCAGAACAGTGGTTCTATATCCAGCATCGACAATCGCTCAAGCGCTTGGCGGACAGTAGAGCAATTAGTCCTGAATTGTATTCTTTTAAGTTTACTTGATTAGAGTGTCGAGTGACAGGTGCCTGTCGTTGTACAGGATATGGAGCAATTTTAACAGTTTTGATACAGATAAGGAAGAGAAGTCCATTTGTCGGCTTTGGCACCAGGCGAGCCATTTGCGCCACGCTGATAGATAAGACTTTGCCGTTGCGTGTTTTATAGAATGTCCAATGAATTCTGCGACTTCCATGGTTACGCGATCCGTTCCCGGACATATACCATGCCGTCAGGCGGAGGTTTCTACAAGGTTTCTACGGAGGCTGCACTACAAGCTCTCAAAGAGCTTATTGAATTTGACCGCGTGTACAGTGAGATATTTGCTAAACTTACTGCTACGCGCGAAACCATTGTTAAGCAAAGCTTCCTCAGTTCCCACGCCGCGTCTAAACTTCAAGAAGACTATGGGGGCTGTCAAGAACTATCTGCATTGGTGGTAGCCCTACAAGACGTCTGAATGAGCTACGTTTGGTGGGTGATGAACGTTCCCTAGGGTCACCCCCTCGGCAGGGACGCTCTGATGTTCTTAAGAGGTGTAAGCAAAAAGAATCATAAAGTTCAGACCGATGAGCTCAAGGAGTGTCAGTTTGCCCTGCAGGTGAGGCTCATGAAGCATACCGCCGATGGTGGAAGCGGGGCTTCCGACACCGAGCATGTAAAGCCTGTACTGCGTCATAAGCAGGAGGTGGTTCTCACTGTAGAAGATGGACCAACATAGGTTCCGGTTGGGAGTCAGTCGCAATTTTCTGAATTGAAATTGCCCACTACCATCCACTAAAAGGTGGCTGCTACCTGCCGCTACCGAGGGCGCTGGCAGCAAAGGTGGCTGCTACATGCCGCTACCGAGGGCGCTGGCAGCAAAGGTGGCTGCTACCTGCCGCTACCGAGAGCGCTGGCAGCAAAGGTGGCTGCTACCTGCCGCTACCGAGGGCGCTGGCAGCAAAGGTGGCTGCTACCTGTCGCTACCGAGAGCGCTGGCAGCAAAGGTGGCTGCTACCTGCCGCTACCGAGAGGAGATAGAGAAGCATATGCCTAACTGCTGATATTCCACGTACAAATCAAATGTTGATTAAAAAGGATGCAACGTTCCACTAAAAAGAGATTAAAGATCTGAACCGCTTGCTGTATGATCAGAGTAAACACACACAGCGCAAGTTCTTCTGTGAGCAATGTCTACATGGTTATATCACTGAGCAACTGCTTCAGGGGCACAAGTCTGTGTACATGGCGACAGCGCAGGCTACTATGCTAGTTGACATGCCTGAGGAAGGGAAGAACATATTATCCTTCCAGGATGCAGATGGCATCACCATATGTTAGCTACGCCGACTTTGAGGCACTCAGGAGAAGCTTCCATGCCCTGCACCTGATCCTATTACGAGTAACACGCAGAAGACAAAGGAACATGAGCCATGTGGTTACGGCTATGTAGTTGTCCGGTGCGATGGTCAGACTGAACCCCATGTGGTGTACAGAGGAGGGAGCAGAGCATTCAAGGCTGTGGAAAAATTCTTGCGAGCCCTGCAACAGGAAGAGCGCAAGATCAAAGCAGTTCTGTCAAAGCCTACTCCCATACACATGACGCATGAGGATAGAAGAGTGCACAAGGTGGCAACCCACTGTCATGTGTGTAAAAAGGAACTGGGCGGTGACACCGTCCGCGACCACTGCCATGTAACAGCTAAGAACAGAGGGCCAGTCCATAACTCCTTTAACTTGAAACTGCGGCTGAGTCCCAAGAAAACGGCCGTGCCTGTGGTCTTCCACAACCTACGGTGCTATGACTCCCACCTCTGGACGCAGGCCATTAGAAAGGTGGAAGGCCTAATCAACTGCATCCCAAACAACATGGAGAATTATATATCCCTATCGATCGGACAGTTCTCGTGGCCTCACTAGACAAGCTGGTCTCTGCAAACAACCCAGACACATTTGCAGTAACAGTAGAGTATGAACCTGATGAAACAAAGCGCCGGCTGCCACTGCGCAAAGGATTGTATCCCCATGAGTTTATGGACGGCTGGAATAAGTTTGATGTCCCGCTGCCTTCAAACCAGGAGTTATTCAGTTAGGTGTTTGAGCAAGGCATATCTGTTTTAGACTCTAAACATGCTGCGATTAGTTTGGCGAAGTTAGGCTCACATGAGTGAGTTCATGATAGCGATTGGTCAATAATTACTGTCCAATTAAATCTCTTCAAAACCTTTCGGAATTAGCATGAGGGATACCCAAATGTGTCATGTGTAATAAGATATCTCCTCAATGTACTCCTTCGCTATAAACTCTTTGGTCATAAGTCATGTCAAAAATATTCTTGAGTCGCGATCAAAGAAAGCTTGCAAACGGTCTTGAGCATACATTGGTGATTGAGGGACAAACCAAGCAGACACCGGTTTATTTGACCTGTAAAATATCACTCGCCCACACTCAATGAACGAGTGTTGTGTACTGGCATATGACATCGGTCAATATGAGGGTACTTGCGTGTCCTTCTATCGTTGTCAGTGCTAGGGGTGCCATTAACAACAGATAACCTAAATGATTTTAAATCATCCATGGTATACGCCGTACAGATGCTGGTTAAGCTAGGCCAGGCCAAATCTGGGGCCGTATTCATAATGAAACTTAATTCCGCACATTCAGCTTACTGAGACGGCTAGCTGAGTTGTCTGACTCAATGGTATTCATAAAAAATCATTGAGTCGACTCAAAGCTGGGTCGGCTAGGGCAACCCAAAATTATAGCTGTCCAACAGTAATTTTTCCTGGAAAATAGCTGCACAGATATGAACAAGAACATGCACGTTCTTAAAATGAACCAAAACATAATCAGTCGTTCTAATATATGTCATAAACAGCTAATATTGGATAAATTTACATTAATTTATGTGAACATCCAACGCTGTAAACAAGTGCGGATATAATTTTTATAATCAATCCCTACGAAGTAACATGGGAATAGTTTCCTCAAAGACAGATCGATAGCAATGGTTTAGATCATATTTAAGCTGATTTGATCAAGTACATACCATGAATTCTAGCCATTGAAATAAAATATTTAACAAATGACAAGGTGTGATCAACCCGGTGTTCGTACTAGAAAACCACACTCGCAGAGCACGTTAGCTACGACATCTAAGTTTGTTTTGAGCCACTAAACGATTTGAGTGTTTACCTAACAGACCAACAGTCGATCGTCTTATCAAAACCAACAACGATAGCTAAACTGTAAATCGTTTTTCAAATGCGACAAGGAAAACGGATAACACGAACAGATTCCTTTTTTCGTTTTGCGTTTGGTCAAACGTTTGTGTTAGTATATGCAAATATATATATATATATATATATATATATATATATATATATATATATATATATATATATATATATATATATATATATATATATATATATATATATATATATATATATATATATATAAGGTTCCGAAATTTGCCAGCAGTCCACAAGGTTTGCGTAGGATTCCTAAAGCAACACCTGCCGAAGCATGCCCAATCAGCCTCTGTGAGAGGGTGACGCAGTTGGAGGAAAACATTAGAGTACTTTCAAAGCACTTAGAAGAGACGGTCTGCAAGAGGACCAAGTATTATGCCACTGTTGTTAGCACAACATGCCCACCATCGAGTCCTCACATTGACCCACCTGTGGTGACTACTCTAAAAGCCCCTGCGGTCCCAATAGCCACTGCATCCACAGCGGACCCATCGCCTCAATCGCAAATGAGTGAGGCTTCACCACCTACGGACGATGGCTTTCAAAAGGTTCGACGTCGCCGACCCAGACCAGGGCCAGCGAAACGAAAACAGCCCGTGAAGGGAGTTATTTCTACCCCGCGAGCAATTAGAGGCACACCAGAGCCAAGCCGGGATGTGTTTGTGTTCCGAGTTGAAAAAGGAACAAGTGCAGAGGACGTAAAATCGTTTATTGCAAAATCGGAGATAGAGGTGAGAAACATTGAGCGCGTTTCCAATAGTGAAGCGAAATTTGAGAGCTTTAGAGTTGAGGTGAAAGTCTCCGATATGAAATCATTGATGAATGATGAATTCTGGCCCACCGGCATCTGCGTGCGGAAGTATTACCGTAAGAGTGCTCGTCAATAATCTTGATTGTATGTACATTATTAGTCTGGTCATACCTCTGTATTATATATTCTAGTTTTTCCTCTATGCTTAGTCAAAACTTTACAATCGGTACTTATAATTGTCGAGGACATAAGAACGATACTGTTATGTACATACGTCATTTAATGGGAGAATGCGATGTTCTTTTACTACAGGAGCACTGGTTATTTGAATCTGAGTTTGCACTGTTTGAACGTAATATTGGTAATGTGTCCGTCGTTGGTATATCTGGTATGGACGAATCGGAATTGTTAGTCGGTAGACCTTATGGTGGTTGTGCAATTTTACATAAGACATCCACCAAAGTTTCTGTTGCCCCAATTGATTTTGGAAAAAGTCGTAGGTGCCAGGCATGCGAAGTTATTTGTCACACTGCTACCGGACCTGTTAAAATGTTGATTATTAATGTTTACATGCCATGTGATAAGGATAACAGCATATCAATTAGTAACTTATATAGTGAGCTTCTAGATCAAGCAAATGCGGTTATTACATCTCATACGGAAGCTGATTTCTTTATTATGGGTGGTGATTTTAACACAGACTTTTCACGGGATAGTTCCAGGCATACTATATCGTTAAATAATTTCTGTGAACAGGAATGTCTAATTCCATGCCTTATAAAACCCCTTGCAAATGTCGATTTCACTTATGAAAGTGACATGTCGCATGCCAGATCGTCACTTGATCACTTAATGGTTTCAGAGAATCTTGAGTCATCAATTGTAAGCTATGAATGCATTCATGATGGTGACAATATGTCGGATCATAGTCCGGTTATCTTAAAACTGTGCTTTAGAATGTTACATGTAGATATCGCCAAATTACCATCGGATACTAGAAGGAATTGGAAGAGCGCAAAGGGCAATGGCATTGATTTGTACAAGAACACTCTGCGTAAAATGTTGGCTAATGTGGATGTTCCAACGGAAGTTTTATCATGCGCGAACCCGAGTCGTTGCAAGCATGTTGAAAAAATTGATCAATTTCACGATGACATAATTCATGCTTGCGTGCCATCGTCTCTCTGTAGTATTCCGGCTAACCGACCAAAGAAGCGCCGGGCTGGGTGGACCGACGAAGTCCGATCCCTGAAAAATAAATCAATTTTTTGGTGCAGCTTGTGGCGAGAGAATGGCTGCCCTTCTACCGGGACAATTAAAGATATAATGCTTAAGGCTAAAAAAGACTACAAAAAGAAATCACGGAACGTTATGCGTAAACAAGACCAATTAGTAGCCGACAGAATGGCGGCTGCAAACGCGTCCAAAAATAACCCCAATTTTTGAAAGGAAGTTCGTAAGAAATTTAGCGCACGTGTGTCCAACCCTACTCTTGTGGACGATGCTCATGATGAGATTAATATATGCGAAACATTTAAGGACAAGTATTCGAGGCTGTATAACTCCGTTTCATATAACGAGCTTGAAATGAACGATCTTTACAGATCCATATGTAGCGATGCCGCATTATGCTGCAAAACGGGCAAATGCACTTCTGATCATGTCATAACCGTTAAGCAGGTCGAATCCGCAACGCGGAATTTGAAACCAGACAAAACCGATGGTAATTCTGAAATCAGCTCTGATCACATTAAGAATGCCTGTCAAGAATTGTTTGTTCATATCTCATTGTTGTTTAATGCGATGCTTTCGCATGCATATGCTCCACCGGGTATGTTGCATTCCACGCTGATACCTATACCAAAGAATAGAAAGAAATCGTTGAATAATAGTGATAATTACAGGTCCATAGCAATCAGTAGTATTTTGGGAAAATTACTTGACAATATTATTTTAACATCCCAGAGTGAAGCACTGAAAACAAGCGATCTGCAATTCGGTTTCAAACAGTCACACTCTACCACTCAATGCACGTTTGTTTTGCAAGAGATTGTTGATCACTTTGTAACTCAGGGGTCATCTTGTTTTGTTATTCTATTGGACGCATCTAAAGCATTTGATCGTGTGAATTATGTGAAATTGTTTGCGCTTCACAGGCAGAAAGAACTCTGTCCAACAATATGTAAATTACTCATTAATATGTACACACGTCAGAACCTGAAAGTCCGATGGAATGCTTCTAGCTCTGAGCCTTTTATTTGCACGAATGGTGTTAAGCAAGGCGCAGTTCTTTCGCCATTATTGTTTTGTGTATATATCGATGAATTACTAAGGCGCCTTCGTGAAGCTAATGTAGGATGTCACATGGGCCATCATTATATGGGTGCTTTGAGTTATGCTGATGATGTTTCACTCATTGCACCTTCAGTTTCAGCGGCTAAGACAATGCTTAGAATATGCGAGGAATTTTCGGAGGAATACTATGTGAAGTTCAATTCTGCAAAAAGCCGGTTGCTTGCATTCAATGCTTGCGACAGTCCAGTACATTTAACACTAAATGATGAACTAATTGTACAAGAAAAACAAGCTGTTCACCTGGGAAGTAATATTGGTTATTGTGCGAATTTGATAAATACTCAGCGTGCATGTAGGGATTTGATGGCGAAAACGAATATGATTATGTCTCGCTTTGGATACTGCAACTCTGTTATTAGAAACTCACTATTTGAAGTATACTGTAGTAGTTTTTTTGGCTCGGCGATGTGGAGTTTAAAACCCAACCAGCTGGCCAAATTGTGTAGTGTTTGGAGGAGGTGTCTTCGAACTATATGGAAATTAGAGTTCAGAACATGTTCAAAGTATTTACAGTTCATTTCGGGAAAATTGCCCCTTAGAAATCAATTGATGTTGCGCTTTGTCAATTTCTTTCATAAGTGCCAGAACAGCCCTAAAGTTGTAGTATCCTATGTAAGTAGATGTTGTTTCCATAGCAGAACAATTGTAAGCGATAATGTTCGAACAATAATGCATACCATGAACATCAATAATTGTTATCTATTACAGCATAGTGAATGCATTAAGGACTTCAGCTATAAGATTAAGCCACCAGGTAATTCTGAATATGGTCATATAGCCATGCTCATAAAGGAGCTTATTTCTATTAGAGATGGGGATTCATTATCAGTGCTTACCCGACAAGAAGCTGAAGCTCTGTTAAAGGACTTGTGTTTATCTTAACTGATTTATTTGCTTATTCGTTCTCGTGTGTTTTGTTGCTGTTGTATCAAATAATAATTGTTCCTGTACACATGCCGTGCGAAAATAAAGATTATTATTATTATTATAATATATATATATATATATTTGTATATATACATACATATATATACGTATATATATATATATACATATATGTATGTACATTTAAATATTGACGTACATATAAATATATATACATATATATATATTTGTATATATATGCATATATATATGCATCCATAAATATATATATATATGTGTGTGTGTGAGTGCATAAAGATCTTTGTAAGTATATATATATATATATGAATACATATATGTATATATATGCGTGTATATATACATATATTTACGTACATATATATATATATATATATGAATACATATACGCACGCACACACTACTGAATGTACACACACACACATATAATATATATGTATATATATATATATATATAGATGGCCAAGCTTCCATGCAGCTATTGTATACGACTGTAGCTATTTATAGATAGCGGCTCGGCGCTCGGAAGCTTTGCATCGGAAACCGATCACCTGTGTGTATACATATGTGTGTGTGTGCGTGTATGTGCGTGTATGTATGTATGTGTATACATACACTCGTTGAATGACTAGGGGACGTCCGGTGCGAACTGCCGACTACAGCCCAACGATATCGTTTGACCAAACGATAAACGAAAAATGAAACTGTTCGATGTTATCCGTTTTTCGTTGTCGCATATGAAAAACGGTTTACAGTTTCGCTATTGTTGTTCGTTTTGGTTTTGATAAACTAAAAACGAGAAGACAGTATATACACAGACCCGAGTAGCCACTTGGTTCATAAGAGCTAATACGAAGTCACGATCCGCTATCTAAATCTACTGACGCCACTGGTAAATATTGCACGAAACATTTAGGACAGGCAACAAAACCTCGCTTTCATCGAATTATTCGTTGTGATAGGCACACCACGTCTGAATTGTGCCCAGAAATATTGTTCATAGTCCCTCTGGCAATTGCACGAAACTCTGATAAGTGCATCAGTAGTATAGGGAGTAGCGGTTCTGGCACACCAGTCTCATATGATTAAGACACCTATCTCATATGGTGCAACCCAGAAAACACACACAGGCTGACTCACATGTGCGAGCGGTACTGGCACACCAGTCTCATATGATTATGACACACCTATCTCATATGGGTTCTGGCACACCTATCTTATAGAAGCGCTCTTTTACTCCAGAGCAACCCGACTTTCGGCTACCTTTATGTCGCGGTTCAGGCACACCTACCTCCTTTATATATACTACTGACCCTTGGACGGCTTATACAAGATATTTGCTCACCCTAGGGCCCCTCGGCCCAGACCCCCAAACGGGGCCGAGGGGCCAGTTTGTTGGTAAACTAGTATGTCGTTCACAACCTGCAAACAAGGTCCTCTAGGTGTTCCATTCGCTCCATAAGATCATTGTTCTTAACCTCTAGATCTCTCACCATGTCCTGCAGTTTCACAAGGTCATCATACTTAGTCTCCATATCACTCAGATGCAAACTATTTTTTCATCTTTCATATACTCTGTATGTAATATCAACTCCTTTACACGACCCTCAAGTTCAGTAATACTGGCACTCCAGTCTCATATGATTATGACACACCTTTCTCATATGGGTGCAACCCAGAAAACACACAGGGTGACTCACATGAGCCAGCGAACCGCTCGCACCTCCCCCCACCACCATATGCGCCCAGCCCTTCCAGCCCCTATGGTATAGGCCCACTAAAGAGGGCGACAGCAATGTCAACCATCTACAACAGGTCTCTTAGGAATAAGCTCTTCTAAACGACTCACGCGCTCCAAAAGGTCCTCATACTTCGATTCCAATTCCTTCACCTTCTCCTCTACACCAGGACCCTGAGGAATAAGCTCTTCTAAACGACTCACGCGCTCCAAAAGGTCCTCATACTTTGATTCCAAATCCCTCACATCATTCTCAAGGTCCACCTTCTCCTCCCATATATGTTCCACATCTGCTTGCAGCTCGGCCACCCCAATATGTTCATCGGTGCTCATTCTATACCTCAGACCTCATATGTTCAACATATCGACACGTGCCCATAGGCCAGAGTGTCTACACCACCTGGAGCTATCCACTGCTTTGAGTCAAAGGGGGAGAGAGACACCTTGTTAACGTGGAGCCCATATATTTTATGGCAGTCACTCCTGAGCATGTTCATTCCGTGGCGAAACTGCTTCTGGTCGAACAGTGACTCCACGTACTGAGCGTGTCGTAGATGCTTCTTCACCACCACCTTCTTCACACCCTTAGCTCTTTTTATCTCGCCCTCATCAGACATCAGGATAGAGTACATCTTAGGGCGCAAACCAACGTACTCCTTGATGGGCACGCCAGCGCACTCATCCTTCATCTTACCCAGAACCATTTTGTTTTTGTCACTGTGTAGGGCATGAGAAGGGTCAAAGTTACTAGTGTCAAAGAGATGCCCATCAGTGGTACGGATCTCAAGCAGCAGCGAGTCTGTGTCTGTGTAAAGCAGGTTAATATTACTGTCATATCTAGCCTTCATGGTATTGTAGTAAAAGTCATACATCAAGTGCTTGGAGAGGTCCAGAATGCACTTGCCAATGTAGACCGGGCGGTTCAGCACTAAGCGAGTCTTGTGCATATGCAGGGCAGCTAGATCATCGTCAAACACTTTTTGTCGAGCATAGGCGGGGCTGGCAACAAGCCCACGTATTTTTTCTTTTTCCGATGAGCGCACAATCTTAACGTCGACTCACCTCCGGAGATTCTCCATCGTTTTACCAAAGACGGAGTTATTCATAAGTTTATAGAGATCCTTCTCAAAGTCGCTGTTGGCGGCCTTGCGCAGATCTGTATTCATCCTTATGTAAGGCTCCATCCATGGACTCTGGTCAAAGACAAGCGCACGATGAATCTTGGTGAGTCTCAACCCCAAAGACAGATATAGCTTGAGGTTCCTGTAGTGTACCACATACTTCTCCTTGTTCCGCAGGTTGGGCACCAGCTTTTCAACTCCATTTCCGATGCTCCCCAATGCACCTAGGAGATCTTTCTGGTAGTCTGACAACCACTCATTTTGCACAAGAAGCCGCTCCGGCGCTAGGGGGTAATCGTTGTGTTCGTCATGAAGCGCAGCAGGATACTCCAAGTCAACCTCAAGTATATACCCCGTTTCAGCATCATCGGGATGGTCCTGGATCTCTAGGTTCTCAGGCCGTTCCACCCACTCAATACCCGAAGTAGGTAGGGCTTGGCTCATCGCCCACCCATACAGGTTGTTGGCATCGAGGTACTGGATATAGCTCGCTGGCTTATCCTGCTCAAAGCCCTCCACGTATGGGTTGTTCGCTTTAGCTTGGCGATGTGATACCATGCTTATACCACCGCGCAGCCCCTTCTCAATAAACAGGTGCTTGTCATAATCGGTGAGAAGCTCGAGTTTCACCCCTGTGCTCTTAAGAAGTGCATCCCACGACAAACCGGGGCTGGTATAGTAGTGGGCCGGATCCAACCCGTATAGCTTAAGACAGGTTTTGCGGAATGTTTCAAACACATCGGCCAGGAGCAGTACATCCGTGCGTAAGTAAAGGTCATGGTAGTCACCCATGTTTTTACAACCGAACGCGTTCCAGACTTTCTGGGCGTGTTCATAGTCTGCAGTAGATATACCCTGTTCAGAGAGCTTGCTGTAGAAATCATGGATCGGCGGCAGTGGAGCATCAAACTTATCCCAGCCATCCATGAACTCATAAGGATACACTCCCTTACGCAGCAGCAAGCGTCGCTTCATCTGGTCTGGCTCGTATTCCGCCGTCACAGCAAAGGCATCTGGGTTGTTAGCAGACACAAGCTTGTCAAGTGAGGCTAGGAGGAACTGTGCACTGTCAATGAAGCGCAACTGTCCGACCGACAGGGAGATATACTTCTCCATGTTATTTGGGATGCAGTTGATATTGCCCTCCACTTTGCTTATACCCTGCATCAAGAGATGGGAGTCGTAGCCCCGCAGGTTATGGAACACCACAGGGATGGGTGTTGTCTTGGGACTCGAAGTTTCAGGTTACACACGTTATGGGCTGGCCCTCTGTACAAGCCTGTTATATGGCAGTGATCGCGAACAGAGTCACAGCCCAGTTTTTTCTTGCACACATGACAGTGAGTTGCAGCCTTATGTGCCCTTCTATCCTCCCGAGTCATCCGCATAGGGACAGGCTTGGACAGAACTGCTTTGATCTTTTGCTCCTCCTGCTGCAGAGCCTGTAAGAACTTCTCCACAACATCGCTTCCTCTATAAACCACAGGGGGTTCTGTCTGCCCATCACATCGGACAACCACATAGCCGTAACCACATGGCTCATGCTCCTGTGTTCTCTGCGTGTTGCTCTTACCAGGATTAGGCGCAGGTCCCGGAAGCTTCACTGTGAGCGCCTCAAAGTCGGCATAGATAAGATAGGGGGC
The DNA here is from genome assembly GCA_034190875.2 of Urechis unicinctus. NCBI lineage: Eukaryota > Metazoa > Annelida > Polychaeta > Xenopneusta > Urechidae > Urechis > Urechis unicinctus. Next base: position 3,370,215 of record CM067356.1, read on the forward strand.
AGCAAGCTGTTTCTGCCAGTTCTGGAAGGATAATATGTTCTTCCCTTCCTCAGGCATGTCAACTCGCACAGCAGTCTGCCCGATACCCATGCACTCAGGTTTGTGCGCCAGGAGCAGTTTCTCAGTGGTGTATCCATGCAAGCATCGCTCGCAGAAGAACTTGCCTTCTTTACCGCCAGCTTTCTCGGCAGTTTCAGGTAGGAGCCACCTATCAATGGCTGGTAGTTGGCAATATCAATCCACAGAGTTGTGACCGCCTGAAACTCCCAGCCAGAACCTTGGTTGGTCCACTTCTCCAACCGCTCTTGGATATTAGCATTGCACTGGTCCAGCTCATCGTTAATATCTTCTAGGGAGAGAACCACCTGCTGCTTATTACGCAATACAGGCTCAAAATACTCAGTACTGTCATCATCTGAGTGCTTGGAGAGTCTTACCTTAAGGGCAAACTGACACTTGATTCCACCTAGCTCTTCCAGCTCACCAGTCAAAACTTTATGCATCTTCCGACGCATGCCCTTAAAGAACATCATAAGGTCCGAGCTAAGGGGGTGAGACTCAGGAACGTTCATCACCCATCCACGCAAATAGTTTTTAACAGCCCACTTAGTCTTCTTGAAGGCAAGACGTGCTGTGGGGACTGGGGACTGGGTTGTGGGGATGCGTTGGGCAGGGACTGGTCTGCGTGGGGCAGGGACTGGTCTGTGTGGGGCAGCAGTGGGGACAGCGATGCGTGCCACCCCAGCCTTTAATCTAGCAAACATCTCCTTGTATGTACGGTCATATTCATTACGCACTTGGAGTGCTTTGAGTGCAACCTTAGAGTGTGGATAAGGAGGCTTAAAACCGTGAATTGAAACATAATCATTTTGGGCTTCCCGTGCTCGCTGATTATGAGTCATGTTTACTATACAGTTCCATTAGTCTAAAAGGGAATTCGTTGATACACACAAAGGCAACAACAATACAGCGAGCGGACTTTGACCTATGCAGTAAACACCCGTCTCTGACAAGGTGCCAAGCTTCGTCGCACATAGCCGCCAAACCATGTTGTTGACAGCGCCACAAGATTTCTATTTTTATACAGTGGGGAATCCCCGTTCAGTGGCGCCGACTGGCGTGTCCCCAGCTATAGGCCGTTGTGAAACAATCTTTTGGGCAAGACGAAGACGACTGTAGTTGACTTTATCGAACCCACAATCCATGCACAATCCTACCTTATTATTTTTTATAGCCTTCTGACAACCCGAACAAAGACGATTAATGACACCATGTTTTATCTTATATCTGTGTAAGTTACAAAACTCTTGCTCTTGCGTACAGGGCCTGTTACAGGGGACTTTCTTTCCGAGCAATATCCATGGTCACTTATTGTCAAATACTACCATTGTTATATATATAGATATCTATTAGTCTAATTGGTAATACCGTCTGGCGGCAACTGGGTATCGGACGGCACCACAAGCAACTCCTCCTTTACAAAGCCACGGAGAGGTCCATCCAGCAAATAGTATAGTACAGGCTCACCAGATTTAGTGACAGAGCTTCCAATCCGGTAAACATTGAGCGACCACACAGGGTCAGTGGCCCGCCGCCGGTGGTCTTGCTCTGCCTCACCAGGCTGGTAGAGGTAGCGAACGCCAACATCAGAGGGAAGCTTTTGCTCTTTGACCCCCAGAGGGCGCCCTGGTACGACTGCAGAGGGCTTTTGTGCAACTCGTTTTGCCTTTATAGCATCTTTAGGTTTTTTTCCAGTCAAGCGGGTCACCTCATTATTTATCGCAGAGACTACAGCCTGCAGTCGAGAAACCCACTCAGTCGATCGTTTTCCAGTATCCCTTAACTCTACGGCATACTGGTGACCAAAGAGTCGTTCAGCAAGGGTTTGGTTAAAGCGTTCCACTATACCCTGGTCTCGATGGATATTCACACGGCCACGCCTGACTGATACTCCATGTTTTACTAACAGCTGATTCGCTGCACCCATAAACTCCCGTCCGGGGTCCACCTGAAGTAGTTTAGGTCAATGCAGCGGTCCTCGTTTGTATATCCTCTCAAGTGCACCTGCGACCTCCTTAGCCTCTTTTGTAGTCAATGGCTCAGCCGCTTTGTAGCGCGAGGCCACATCAACCAATGTTAGGGCATACTTGTAAGCTTCACAACGTCATGAGGAAGAAATAAGAGATCGGCTTGGTGAACCTCATTGGGGACAGGGACATCAAACTTTGGCCTGGGAATGTGTTTTGGCACTGGCAGGTAGATTTGCCATATAGCTTGCTTTGTTAGCCACCCCCTGGCAACTTCCTCAGAAACCCTCGTTTCTGTCGCAAGCTTCTTGATAGCAGTAATGCCTTTCCAGTATCCCTTAGGACTATAGTAGATCTCTTGCATGCGACGATCCATATACAGTAAACGTTCGAGTCTCCAAATGACCTACTTAGCAAGCCTGTATGCAACCAGCCCAGTCGCAGCCATACCCAGTATAATGAATGCCACCTCACGCCCCCTCTGTTCATCTGAGGGCTCGTAGAAGTCTGAAAGCTGCGGGTCAGAGCCCAGCGGGTCGACGGTTTTATTCGTAATTAAGGCGTACTCACGCATAACCTCGTCCGCATCCTTAAAAGTATGCTCGGCGTGGCCCTGGCGGCGCAGTTGCTCATAGATGAAGTCTAAGCGCTCAGTTCTCTTCTTGGCCCATGCTGCCTGAGCAGATTGAAGCTGCTCGATTGCCATATCATGGCGTTTACGTTCTGCGTCCACTTGGCTGCCTCGTAATTTAGAGAATAAAAAGTTGCTCCCAGAGAATGCAAGGGCGTTAACAAGAGCACCCCCAACAAGTAGAGCAAGTGTGGCCATTACTTCAGTATATCAACTGGTAAGATTCCTTGTTTAATTAGCATATCCTTTGTGGCCATAGCTAGTGATACATCGGCAACAGCCATAGCCAGGTCCCGTGGTGTGAAATCAAGACGTGGCACCCCACCACCCAGAGCCATCTTAGCAAGCTTGGCATAGCCTATTGAAATACCGGAAACAACTACACCATGGTACAGAGCATTGACGAGCATTTTTCCATCAGTAATTGGTGTTGTCATCTTATTCCATATAAAACGGATCCTTTAAATGAGCGTCTGGAGGCTTTTGTACCACAACCTGTTTAGGGTGTGAGGCTACCATCTGGTGCCTGTAGCAATACAATGCCAACACGCCAACACCGCCGACAACCAAAGGCACAGCCCATGTTGACCACGTCCACCTTTCCATAGGTTTGCTCGTTGATATTGGCTCGACAGCTTCATCTCTACCATCTGTAAGCGCTGCCTTAGCCTCTCGGAGCTCTCTCAGAAGCTTATTTTGATTGGCTTTTCGAGCTGCAGCACCCTTTCGTCCTGCCGCAACCCTTTTAGCGTTTTTTGTCACTGACGTTATCTCCACCTGTGTTGTCTCCCCTTGATTCGTGTTCGTTTCTTCCATGTTTACTTACTAAATTTATTTGTCCAATTGACAGCTCTTAGTAAGCACCTGTTATAGCGGAGTTAAGCACATGCTATAGCAGAGTTAAGCACATGCTATATCAGAGTTAAACACATACTATAGCGCCGAAGTGGTGTCTTCCTCTCCACCGGCCCCTGTTGTTTCGGTGCTTGTTTTTCCAAATTGACAGTGCTTAACTGTTGTTAAAGCCGCAGATAAGGGAGCTAAAAACATACCATAGCGATGATATAGCTCACAAGTGGCAGTGCTTAGCGCGTGTCCAACAAACGGGTCCGTCTCGAGGTCTGTAATTAGCCTTGGCTGGTGTTCTGGTGGGATTGGTAGAAACATACAAGCAATACCTGAGTACAGCTGTAGCAGTGTCTGACCTAGAGTACGTGTCATGCTGGCACCAGGCCGAGCCTCGTATTTCACATACAGCTTTATGATCTCTTCATCAGACATTGATTCAACCTGGTCAATTGTAAGGCCCTTCAAACCAAGGTACTGACGGCCCTGACCTCCGGCTATGACGGCAGCAAGCCTATCTCTCTTAGAAGACATATCTACACTAGGGGTGCAACTAGGTTCCGCTCCCCCAGACTTTGTCTCTGCTAAGCCAGTCGAGTCCTGTTCAAGGAGTTTATCAATAATGGTATCAGGATCCATGAATATACGTATACGCCTTCGAGCTTCAAAATACTGCACCGCTACCCAGATAAAGAAACCTAAATTGATTACTGATGCAGCGGCTGCTATCAAGGTCAATATCACTTCAATTGACGGCATATGCAGTAGGATGATTAGTCTTCAGCAGCGGTTTTGCGTGCTAGGTCTTGGCTAGTAGTTGGCGTACTGTGGCACGTTGCTCTTTTGTTGGAATTACATCATTTTCACGCAAGGCGTCTTCAAACGAGTCACGGTCCTTGGTGTGAAAGAGCACTTTCCAGCGAGTCTGCTCACGTAGGTCCTTCAGCACAGAGTTGTACTTTTTGGTGAGGACCCAGACACTTTGCTGGGCATGGCGGCCACTAAAGGCCAGTTCGGATAACATGTCTTTCTTCTTGGTTAGGGCCTTTGTTGCCGAACATTCATCAATAATGTAGGGGGTAGGCTCGCCCTTGAAGCAGTGGTAGAAAGCCCTCAGGTGGTCATGGAGCCGCTCCCCTGGATCAACAACGTAGACCTCTGAATCATCCCACACCCATGACCGCGACTGATAGGCCTCTTTGTAACGTATGGTAGGGCAGAGGATTATAATATGCTCGAAGGCACCGAAGAAGGGCCCTTCAAGTAGGTCAAGGATGAATGCGGTTTTTCCACATCCTGTCTGCCCACAAACAATTGCCGAACAGGGACCATCTGGAAATGTAAACTCAGTTTTCGGTTTCATCAAAACCTTGTTAGTAGACTGCACGGACGAACCTGCAATCTTTAATGTTAAGCTGTGCATCCATTACAATATACATATAAGCGTTCAATGCACCGGCCGCCTGTGATTTTTTCGTGATCTGTATGGTGATACCCTCAGACGCATTCTCCACGGTCCTGCCACTGTCGTGCAACTGGTCGTCATCACTCGTCCTTAAGTAGAGCCACAGAGCATACTTGGTGGTTAGGTACTCTCCTAGGGACACGTCCGACAATGCCAAGTCTTTTGCAGCTATTGCTACACTGGGGTCTCATTTACTCATTGCTGCAAAGGCCTTCTTTACCTCATCCCACTGCTGGTAGCCACGCATACCTTGGGCATAGAGGTGGTTGGGGATACCCTCAATGGTCACCTCAACTTTTGTAATCTTTAGGTTGTAGAACGACTCTGTCTTCCTGGCGTATGAGGCACCCTCTGGGTCTTCAAAGAGCAGTAGGATGCCCTTCATGCTGCGAGCAGGCACGTTCAGGTTGATGTTCCACAGTGTATCTCTTTTATTGTATACAAGCTTCCTGTGACGAAGAACATGGTCATACCGAATCGAGAGCCAACCTGTGTACTGGGTGCGTATCATGCGGCCCAACTCTATTTGGGTAACCATGTCATACTCCAGCGAGATGCCATCAATTTTGTAGCTGGGAGCGGTGTTGCCTGTTGCGTGAATAACGCGGTTGTAGTCGTTGAACGTGAGCTCATACTCCAGTCTGTCACTAAGCGCACTCTGGTAGAATGGCATGTGACTCTCGAGGAGTTCAAAGTCAAGCAGAACGTAGAACCTGTTACCATACACATTGGCTATGGCCAGGTCCTCTCTCTCGGTATCATCCTTGTCTCCTGTCCCATTCGTATCTTAGTTGTGTTTCTGTCATCTGATGTGTCAATGCCCTGATACTGGAGGCCCTGTCTCTCCTGTGCAGTCCGCCACGAGTCATTGTTACAGTGATACACATCGCTGTCATCAATAGACATGACCTCATTGCCAGAAATCTTGATTGTCAATTTTTAACCACGACGCGACCGAGGTTTTGCACAACGCTGCGGTTAACATCAGTCGAGGTCAGCGTGATCGTAAAAGCCATCCGTGCTGTCCCTGGAACAATAACGTCGTCTGCGCCTAGATTGGGGAAGCGAACCAGCAGTTGTTGGTTCTGGTCAATAGTGCTTGGATTGTTTGTAACGACTACAGACTGTCGCACGCCCTTTACCCCGAGCGGTTCGTGTATCCGGCGGTGTGGGTTTAGTTTGCGTCCGTAAGTACTCGTCATGTTGAATTCTTAATTACACTTATATCTTTAACACACAGACATGTAGTTTGATAACCCAACATTTGACGATGCAGATGAGGAGGGGGCTATGGGAGGGGAGAGGAATGAGACTAACTTTGATGATGAGGAGCCTAACCTCATTGACGAAACTTTAGATACGTCGAGTACGACTAGTCCACCATGGACTATTACAGAAATGCCTGCTGGGTTAACAGAAGATCAGGTGGGTTCCAAAGAAGAAACTGAAGTCTTAGTTACGAGGTGGGAGAAGGCAGTGTCTAAGCATGGGCTGCAGGCCACTCTGGAGTTTAGATCGTCTCAACAAGGTGACCTTTGGGTTAAGTGGGGCCGAGAATGGAAGCTTCTGACATGGAAGAACAATCAAAACAAATTCCTCTCTCCTAGGAGTATCCTAGATTACGGTGGTACACAGTTTGCTCGGGCTCTTGGGATAAAACCTGAACTATCCAAAAAGGCAGTAAAAGCCCTACAAGGCGTTGACCAAGCTGCTGCTAAAGCGGAAGCTGGAGAGATTGAAATGAGCGCCCTCGACCATGAAGCCATGACAGAGCAAGGTGGTGTGGAAGAAACAAGATTAATAGAGGACATTCATAACACCATACAAGACCTAGGTACACAAAAAGACAACGAACTACCACTCAGAGAGCTTGTAGGGCTTGACAAGGCTATGCAGACCCAGAGGGGTGAGCTGGTGAACAACCTAGCTAAGATAACTGAGATAGAAAAGGATATAGCCCGACGTCAGCTAAAATGGCAAACCTGGAGAAGGAAGGGAGGGGTGAAAGTGGAGCATGGAGATTCCAAGCAAATGAGCTTGCAGAGCTGCAGGACCTGCGGCGTGTCCGTGTTGAGGCTGCCTCTGTAAACCGTGAACGTCTGCGAACCCAAATTAACCGCATCAGGGAAACGATCAACAGACTTCTTAATGAGGACACAACGCTAGCTGAGCGTGTACGCACTCTGTTCCGAGAGCACGGTATAACAATCGCCTCCATCCTCACTGCGATTAGATTGGCAATCTCGACCCTGGTAGTTGCTTTGACGGGCGGAGGGAGCACTAGTCAAACCCCGGCACCAACGCCGACACCAGCTGATAAGCCCGGTTTAAAGGAATGGATTAAAAAACAGCTGCCCTTCCAGTAATTATTGGCTCCATCGTATCATGGCTGCTTAAGTCAGCTGCAAAGGTGGCTGGTTGGATGGCAGAACATGTATGGGCCGCAGCTGTGGCGGTGGGGGGAGTTATACTCCTGATACTCTGTGACTTACTACGTAGCAAACCAAAGCACAGCTATGCCTATAGTGATTCCGCCTACAATAAGAGCGGTTTTCTCATCCTCGTGCGCCCCACGCAGACCAGTCTTGGCCATAGGGGCCGGCCATGGAGAGGGGAGTTCCATATCTGTATCTGGCGGAGGGTCAAAGCTTCCTCTATCTGGAACCACTGGAACTGAGTTGACATCAGCATTGCTGCCGATCTGCTGTTCCGCAGTCGCGATGGTAATCAGATTGTTGTACCCAGCAACGTCTCCAATGGCGAGGCTCATATCTGACGGAGCCATGTACAGGCCCGTTCCAAACACATAATCAACCTTTGAGGAAGCTTTCTGGAGGACGTTCTGATACCGGCGGATGGATGACGGAATGTCCACTGGAAATTGATGGCATCCTCAACGTCAGCCTGAAATTGCTTTTGGGCATCAAATGACGTTCCAACACCTAGTATCTTTGAGCGGGTCTGCGCCTGAGCACTAAGAATGGCCCAGACATAATTCAGAATGCTGTCGTTAATTCGTTCAACGCCGGTCTGTGTAAAGCCCTCAGACGTGTCCAGTATAGATGTACTCCAGGCCTCATCTGCTTCTGGTCCCTGTGCTAGATGTAGAACAGCACCCATTTTTTCCTGAAAGGATTGTAGGTTGCTCGCGTGGGCAAAACCTGGCTTTGTATCCTTTTCCGCCTCAAAGGCCATCCGTGTAGGGTCATAACGAACGTTTCGACCAGCAACCTTGACGACACTCGCGTAACCATACGCATCATGTGCATGTAAGATACCAAGGCCACTATTAACTACGGTTGCCTTCTGGTGCCAGTCTGTGTTTGGTTGAACACCAAAGTTAGTGCAGAGTCTCTCATGTGCCCTCTTGTCATATGTATTGTTATAGGGGTCATAGGCATGATCCTGAGGTAGAGGCGCTTGCAGTTCTGCTAATAGGCGACGCACTGTGTAATAAAGGTGAAAGGTGTAGAGAGCTTTCACGAGTGGAATTCCAGCCTCGAGGTGGTCCTGGGAGGACACGCCGCAGCCGGCTGATGCACACCACACTGCAAAGTTTAACTGGTTCTGCCAAAACTGCATTGGATTTGTCAACCAGTCTTTTACTACTTTGTCCGCTGTTACCGGCGGCACATTATAGTTACTGAATAGATCAGGAAACTTTGCTGTGAATGTACCACCATTGTGAACAACTTGAATTGTTTGTCGGGTTAGTTTATCTCCCACACCATATGTGGCTGGATACACCCCGCCCGCACCATATGGGGTAGCTTTTCTATTGAAACTAAAGGCTTGTCTATTCATAGTGCTATGTATCACACTCTGTCTAATGTTCAAAGCGGAGACGCTGTGTCCCTGCAAAAACCTATTGACAACACTGCGGGCGATCTATGTGTTGGCCTAAGGTCAATCACGTATACTGTGGGCTGGTACAATCTAGAATCAGACGAGAGCATTGCATGGCGGTCAAGGAATTCAGAAGAGAGAGGATATGCTGCATTAAAACCAGGCCTCTGGAGCTTAAGCCTTCTTCAGGAGCATATTACACCATTAGGTATCGGTTTGGAGGTTGATGCTGTAAATGGGGTTATTACCCTAACAGTTCCAGACAATGGGGGTGCGCACATAACAGGCGGAGTGTTAACAATGTTGGTCTTGACGGCCTCAGTGGGGGGTGGATACCTTCAGGTACTTACATAGGTGACTGGCCCATCAACTTTAGCATCTTTAACACAATTTATGTTCACCTCGATAAAGTCAGTACCACACACAACATGCTAGATGGTGCGCCCACTACGCTTCTTGAAGTTGTTGGCTTAGAGGGTGGCTCTTTCGGTGATATTATAACCACGAACTTCACTAATCCTGTATGTAAGCGTGTTACTAGCGGAACAGTGCATGAGTTAAAGGTTCAGTTACGCGATAATAAAGGAAGGCTATTAGATAACCACGACTTACCTGTTAGCGTTGTTCTTGAATTTACAAGATGTCAATAAAAGCGAGTATTTATGGACCTAGGCAAAAACCGTCAAGCACTGTTCAGGGCGCCGACCTCTCGGAATATGCCACAAAGACCTATGTATCTATTGGTGACTCAAAAAAAATGGATAAAAGTGGCGGTACTATGACTGGAGACCTTGAAATGGGAGATAATAAAATCGTTTAGTTGGGAGACCCGATTTCACCAAAGGATGCTGTTCATAAAAAGTATATTGATGCTGAATATAGACAGCAGAACAGGTACCTGAGACGATACGTAGATGAAAAGACGAAACCACTCATTACTATATGGGCAGAAGCAAGTGGTGCTCTTCGCAGAGGATATGAGTGGTCGTTTGGCCATGGGGCTTGGGGTCGAGACTCACAAGACTCAAGCTGTGGATATACCATATTATGTAATGGCAAGATCATTCGTATGGGGTTGTCTTCGGGTGTTGGTGCTGATACTGCTCCTATAGCAGTCGTTCCTGTTATTAATGGAACAAACCAAGCGGTAGGAATAAGTAAGCCTGCTAACCAACGGGCTGTTGTAATAACTTTAGACCAGACTTTACATCTAGAAGAAGCAACGTTATTAACTTTTATACAACCACACAAAACCGAGGGGCAACTTGGTCTGTAGCTTCACTCCTAATTGAACTTGATATATAGACTTATGTATACAAAGACAGTATGAAACAACAACCAACGACTGCACCGTTAAATCCGGAGCCTCCTCCATGTGATCTGGGGCACTCCTATCGGCTGAATGAGATCAGTCTTAAGAAGCAATACCTTGATAAAGAAATTGAAAAATATGGTGCTATGTACAAAAAATATAGGTGTGCAGTAAACTCAGTGGACGCTGTAGACACTGCTTTAGTTGCTGTGGGTATGTGTCTTGGCGCAAGTGGTGTAGGTGTAATGTCTACAATAGTTGCCATTCCTATTGCCACAGTGTTGGGTGCTACTGGAGCCACTTGTGGGCTACTTGTAATTGCTGGAAAATTCATCAGTAGGCGGCTGACCATTAAGTTAAAAAAGCATGACAAGATCCGCATTCTCGCTCAGAGCAAATTGAATACCATTGCTGACATTGTATCGGCGGCACTTGAAGATGGATATATCTCAGATGATGAGTTTAAGCTCGTTTCGGTCGAGATCATGAAATATAGTCAAATGAAAAGTGACATTAAAGCAAAATGTTTGAAAGCGGCAGAATCGCCCCCTAGACCTGCTAAGGTATGACCCGGACAGTCCATTTGAAGTGTGGGGTTGCTAGATATAATGGAGGCGGCGATAAAATCTTTCTGCAACGATCATACTGGAGTCAAACAAAATACGGACCAGTGGGAGACCATGAGGAAGGGCTGCGTTGGAGGAAGTGACTACTCCTCTATCATAGGGCAAAACTACTTCAGCAGCTATAGCAAGAAGCTGACAGAAAAAACTAGCAACGGGGGTGTTTGCTTTAGCGCACCCTGCCTCTGGGGTGCGATTTTTGAGGAGGTTGCAATTGCGGTATTGGAGAAGGTGTACGACACCAAGGTCTACGGAAATAATATCTATATTGATGGAGGCGCGACGGCCTACTCTCCGGATGGCTTTTGTGTGCTCCCAATCCGGCAGGCTGGAGTGGATGCTGTCTGTCTGGGGCATCCTGAGGAGGTTGTACTGCTCGAGATAAAGTGCCCCTACACTCGGAGTCCTGGGAGGGTGATTCCGAATATGTATAAGCCTCAGGTTCTGTTGGGGTTGCGACTGCGTTTTCAGGTTGTGCTCCTTTGAGGACCTGGGGAGAGCTGAGACGTATAACCAGGTGTATCACAAGGATCAGAAGAAGTATAAGGAGACGGTGGCTTGGGGGTGGGCGGGGGTGGAGGGGCTTGAAGACGGCGACTATAGTGCGAACGGGAGATTTAATAGTTGCCTGGGCTTGGAACAGGAGCATCACGGTCCTTGGTTGGGAAGACCGAGTGGGACCACAGAGAGGCCGACGGGGGCTTTCTACTGTTGGAAGCTCTTTACGATGAGATTGATAACCGCTCGTCCTGATCCCGACTTTATCGAGAAGAACGACGCTAAGGTTGCCCAGTTTATACAGGACCTCAACCGCGTGAAAAATGGAACTTACAGCGACGGTCGCAGATATTTATCACTCAATAACCTCTACGGTGACTAACTACTGGTGTGGGCCTGTACCATAGGGGCTGGAAGGGCTGGGCTCATATGGTGGGGGAGGTGCGAGGGGTTCGCTGGCTCATGTGAGTCACCCTGTGTGTTTTCTGGGTTGCACCATATGAGATAGGTGTGTCATAATCATATGAGACTGGTGTGCCAGTACCGCTTGCACATGTGAGTCAGCCTGTGTGTGTTTTCTGGGTTGCACCATATGAGATAGGTGTCTTAATCATATGAGACTGGTGTGCCAGAACCGCTACTCCCTATACTACTGGATCTGATTTGTTTGGCCATTCTGCAATGCGAGCCCGGCGTTACGTCTGTCAGCTACCTTCACCAGGTAGGGGAGGACCCTTAGATCGAAGTGACTTTTACAACGCAGAACTCATTGCACCAGAAAATCACCCCGTTTGTTATAAAATAGTCTTTGGTGCATATAATAACATGTAAGAGGTATAAACACAAGGGGTCATCTCTAAAATCGTAAAGCACGTGCGTAGAGCGAACAAACAGCCTTTTACTCGAAGTGAAGTGCTAAATTCATGCACGAAAGCGACACCATGGGCTACCTATCTTTCTCTTTGGTGCGTTATGGACTGAATCATTAGCTGTGTCTTAGTGTGTGCAATCTTTATTTCGACAGCTCTCTTATACACTTTGTTGATGTACCTCTGTCCATTGCTAATCTAACTCCAAACTCATCATTGGTTGCACAGGTGAAGGTAGCAAATTCAACAGAATTATTGCTGATGCTGTTCCTTCTAGTTGCTCTTCCTTAGGACATTGTTCTTTTATATAAATTAATTGGGTTACATTCATAGTTCAGTACGTGTGCTTCAACAAGCCTCGCCTACAAACATGAGAAACACCACTAAAGCAGTAACGTCAAAAGAAACAATCAGCTAATGAAAAGAAGGAATTCCTTCTTAACACTTTTGACACCGTAGTTGCATCACGGGACAGGTGAAAAAAACTCCTTTGCATAACTTTGTATACCTTAGAGATCCTTGTTGGTGACCCCAACCCCCCCCCCTCCACCCAACTAATAAAAAATTTAGAGCCTGCAATGGCAATGTTACTTACTAGGTTGACAAATTAACCAGTCACCTAAATGGTTAAAAATAACCCGCCTACACCAACTCCACAAATGAAACCGGGGACCGCATACCTATCGTCAGTCTTTTCCTTAATTTAACTGTTTACATTAAAATAGTTTGAATGGTTATTCTGATCAGGAAAATAGTGGTTTCATGTTGAACATAACGAATTATCATATATTTACTGATAAAAAGCTTGGAATGTGTTTCGTTTTCAATCGCAGATTGAATATTTAACCGCTGTATGGTGCGCACTTTATGACAAGAGTCACTTCGATTTAAGGGTTTTCCTTCGATCGATCTGCATCACTTCAATCGTCGGTCGTCCCCTACCTGGTCTCTAAGACGACCAGCCTTGAACATGCATAGATATGTTGTGAAGTAGTTCTTTGTGCTGGATTAAACAAATAGAAATGATAAGATTCACCTTCAGTGAAATGCTTCAGAAAAAGCATTACCAACTGATAACCACCAAGATGGGAATCATGATTGATTAGGTGATTAGACAGTCTGCAGTGGTCTGTGAGAGGGTCACAAATAATAGGAAGTGGGGTACAATTCCATCCCTGATAGTGAGTGGGATGGAAATCAGTCCCAGATATACCATCAAATTTCATGGAATGGTATGCCATCCCTCATCATACCTGGGACGGAATACTGTCTCACATTAGAGCTGGATGGAATTCCATACAATCCCTGACTGTTGAAAAAAAGAGAGAAGGTGGTTGGCGTGATGTCAGGTGGGGTAACTTAATATTGGAGGATTGGCCAGTCAAAATGATGGAGTTTCTTCGATATCGACAACATGATGATCAACCAAAACATCATAGATTGTAAATTTAATAAAACAAGACCATGAATAAACAGCGAGTGTATATTCATCACAGCGATAGATAAAGATTTAAAGCATTGTCAACGAGTGCCCTCGTAAAATACCCGCTACAGCTGTAAGGACAACGGCGCAGTTCTACCTGACATTACGCGAACAAAAATGTACGACTCACCATTATTTTCCATTCCAGTGTAATTGCCTCGTGAACGTATATCCACTCGCGATGCGTACGTATATCCCGGTTTTTAGTTTATTGTTGATATATATCACAATCCTTGGCTCGGCAGCGTAAACACGTTCACCCCCAAGCGTTCAATCGAATATGCAAGGCACTAGTTCTTGGTTGTTAGATGATCTGATGATGCCATCGAGTGACAGATAAAAAGTAGTAAATAGCGCGGACGCCGTCAGAGGCGATAGACCTTGCCAGTTAAAGCGCAAGGTCACGTGGAACATGCGTGCGTACAAGAGGGTAAACAAAACTCGTCCCGGGTGGAGAGTAACTGAATCGCTGGCAGTCAATACCCCCGAGCGAAAGTGAAATGTATAATAGTAGTATATAAACTGGGTGTTCCCCCCCCCCTCCTCCATACTATTTCCTCTTTGGCAAATTATACGGGATTTTCGCTCACCCTAATTTAAGAGAAAGGCGCCTCGGAGCGGACCCGCCGATAACGGGGCCTATGCAGTTCTGGCACACCACCTCTCATTGATATAGCCTACTAGTTTGTAGTTAGACTAGTGTGCCCATAGACCAAGGTGTCTACAATGTTTGTGGCTATCCACAATTACAAGCTCGTGTGACACTTGCTGACAAGCTCCTCTAGGCGTTCCACTCGCTCCATAAGATCAACGTTTTTAACCTCCAGGTCTCTCACTATGTCTTTCAGTTCCACAAGGTCATTGTACTTAATCTCCATATCAACCACAACATCACTAAGTTCGTCCTCCAGATCTATTTCATTGTCTTTCAGATAATCTATATCTAACTTCAACTCTTTTACACAACCATCAAGTTCAGTAATAAGCTCTTCGGTGTTAATTTTTATACCTTATGCCCTCGTTTATTCAATAAACTGTTATATACAGTGTACAAATGTCCGTGGAATTGAAATTATTCTGTGCATTGAGGCGGGCCAATATCATTCATTGGTAAAGAAGCACCCAATTTTTGTCTGATACCTTCCATTGCTTCGCCCTGATCCGTTTTATGTTGAGGTCCATAAATACTCACTTTTATTGACGTCTTGTAAATTGAAGAACAACACTAATGGGAAGGCCGTGATTGTCCAATAGACGTCCCTTATTATCCCTTAACTGAATTTTTAACTCATTCACAGCTCCAACAGTAACACGTTTAGACACAGGATCAGCGATGTTTGTAGTTATAATATCACTGAAAGAGCCACCCTCAGAGCCCACAACTTCAAGAAGCGTAGTGCGCGCACCATCAAGCATGTTGTGCATGGTACTGACTTGATCGAGGTGTACATAAAGTGAGTTGAAGACGCTAAAGTTGACGGGCTGGCGAGCTCTGTAAACACCGTAAGTAAGCCTTTTTCCACCCAGACCATTATCAATACCCAAGATTTTTAACACACTGTCATCACATTCTAAATAACCCCCTTCAGGAATTACGGGCATTGCATTCCCACCTTTAGTTTCAAGTTCCAAAACGCAGCCCATATTTGCAAATGCCTCTTCCATACTTTTAAAGTTCCAGAGGCCAAGTAAAAAATCGGATCCTCTATCTTGAGCGTTAGAACAATGAAATAATGTGACCGCCCTTGATTCGATATTGTGCCAGCCCACAGAATACGTGATTGATCTTAGGCCAACACATAGATCACTTGCACTGTTGTCAATAGCATTTTGCAGGAACACAGTATCGCTGCTTTGAACATTTGTCAGAGTTTGATACATAGCACTATGGATAAACAAGCCTTTAGATTCAATTGAAATGAAACATACAAACTGAGCCGCTGTACCCACCCCATATAGCAGCTGAGCAGCTGACACATCTCCTCATCCAGGTGCAAGCGGACGACAGTACAGATGCGTTCAAGGTGGAGTTCTCTAACCTGTTTGAGCACTACTTGGTGCCAAACATAAGCGACGGTAAACTTGTAGTTGGCTTGAGAACCGAACACATGCAATACTGGCAGAACCAGATCAATTTTGTTGTATGGTGCGTAACCTCCGGCTGCAGTGTATCTGCGTTGGACCACCTTAACTCTTGAGTCCCAACAATAAGGGATCTTTATAGGTTTTACGTGTACTACACCATTTGGAGACTTCTGAACAAATGAGGGTAGCACTACCGGATGACGCTACATGGTGAGCCACTGATAATACCTTTGACAAGAGAATCTACCATAAACACTGCCATGTATCACCAAAAATAACGGTTCGAGAAAAAAGGTGGAAACCAGGGCCTTGGGCGGGTCTGCTTCACCGACCCCGAGAAACACGTAGTACAGCCAATCACTCATTATGGAAACACTCACTTGTACGAATCCGTCAGGCATACCTTTGACAAATCAACAGACAGCTTTGATTTCCAGGGTGGCAATCTACATATTGATTATATAAAGCAAGACCAAGCGGGTGCAAGCACCGCCTAGAGTACTTACACACTGGGAAAAAAATCTGAGGGATTTGCAGCCCCAGGTATAACACTGATTAACGACAGTATTCGAACCTATGTTTGGGTTATTCTTGGTGCTCAGGCGCAGACCCGCTCAGGGATACTAGGTATAGACACATTCTTTGACACCCTAAAGCAGTTTCAGGATAATATTAAGGATGCTATCAACTCACCATTTGACATTCCCTCATCCATCAGCAGGTATTAAAACCTGCTCCAGAATACATTCTCAAAGGTTTATTATGTGTTTGCAACGGGCCTTTGCATGTCTCCGTCGACATGAGCCTCGCCGTTGGAGAAGTAGTTGGGTACAACAATCTGATTTCCATCATGAGTGAGCAACAGCAGATCGGCAGCAACACTGATGTCAACGTGGAATGCTGCAATTTCAAATGTAGGAAGCTTTGACATCCCACCTGATAATACAGGCAGCCCCTCTCCACTTGTTCTGAATGGCGTTCCAGATAGACCACCCTTCGTAGGAAAGGCGCACAAGGATGAGAAAACCGCTCTGATTGTAGGTGGAATCGCAATAGGCTTAGTTGTGCTTTTGGCTTGCTACAGTAGGTCACGGAGTATCAGAAGGATAACCTCTCCCACCACAACAGCTGCATCCCATTCATGCTCTACCATCCAACCAGCCACCTTTGCAGCTGACTTGAGCAGCTATGATACGATGGAGCCAATGATCCCTGGAAGGGCAGCTGCTGCCTTACCGGCTAGGCACTTCAGGACGTTTACTAAGGAGATGAGCTGGTTTTTTAAATTCAATCCTTTACACCTTCCTTGTCAGCTGGCGTCGGTGTTAGTGCCGGGGGTGGCACTAGTGCCCCCTCTACCTGTCAAAGCAAGTACCAGGGTAAGTTCTCTGAGTGGAATTTCGTTGTCTGTTTGTGTACCTATGTCTTCTATGGTGTTATGAACACCCTCTATGAAGCTTGTTTCTTCCACACCACCATGCTCTGTCACGGCTTCGGGGCTGCTCATTTCTAACTTCTCTGAAAGTGCAACTTCTGCTTAAGCAGCAGCTTGGTCTATACATTGGAGGGCTTTTGCTCCCTTTTTGGATAGTTCAGGGTTCAATCCAAGAGCCCGAGCAAGCTGTGTACCATGGACTTTTCTATACTACTAGGCGAGAGGAATTTGTTGTGATTGGTCTTCCATGTCAGAAGCTTCCACTCTCGGCCCCACTTAACTCAAAGGTCACCTCTTTTAGACACCAGAGTGGCCTTGGACATTCAAGATTTCTGGCAATAAGGTCATGTCTATTGATGACAGCGATGTGTACCACTGTTACCACGACTTGTGGCAGACTACACAAGAGAGACAAGGCCTCCTGTATCAGGGCATTGACACATCAGATGACAGAAAAGCAACTAGGTTACGAGTGGGGGGTAGAAGATAAGGATGAGTCCGAGGAAGAGGACAATGCCGTAGTCGATATATATAGTAACAGGTTCTATTTTCCACTTGACTTTGAGCTCCTCGAGGTCCACATACCATTCTACCAGAGTGCTCTTAGTGACAGACTGGAATAAGAGATCACATTCAATGACAACAACCGCGTGATTCCCGCAACGGGCGACACCAACGCCAGCTACAAAATTGATGGCATCTCCTTAGAGTATGACATGATTACCCAACCAGAGTTGGCCCTTACGATATTTAGTGGCTGCCATGCGCAGCAAAGTGTTTGAGTCCTCACCCAAAAGTACAACTCTGTGCTGATAGACCTACGTGAGCAGACCAGCTGGGTGGTGCTTTTTCACACCAAGAACCGTGACTCATTTGATGAGGCCATACGTGAGAATGATGTGATCCCAACAAGGGAAAAACGCGCCACAATACGCCAGCTACTAGCAAAGACCAAGCATGCAAAACTGCTGCTGAAGACTGATCAACCAACTGCTTATGCCATTGATTGAAGCGATGTTGGCCCTGACAGCAACCGCTGCCTCAGTTACCAGTTTAGGTATCTTGATCTGGGTAGCATTGTCCTACAGACGCTTGGTTTAGACTCTTGAAGTGTATACTGATACCATCATTGATCAACTCCTTATACAGGACATGGCTAACCCAGTGACCACAAAGTCTGAGGGAGCGGAACCCAAAGGGGACATGTCTTATAAGAAAGATAGGCTTGCTGCTGTCGTAGCTGGGGGTCAGGCCCGTCAGTGCCATGGTGAGCAGCGCCTTACATATGACCCGATTGAATTAATGTCTGATGAAGAGATCACAAAGCTGTTTGTGAGATACGAGGCTCGGCTAGGCGCTAGCATGACGCACACTATAGGTAAGGCAGTGCTAGAGCTATACTCAGATATTGCTTTTATGTTTCTACCCATCCCACCAGAACACCAGCCGAAGCTAATTAAAGACCTCGAGGCTGACCCGTTGTTAAGCCCGCTCTAAGCACTACTACTTGTGAGCTATATCATCGCCATGGAATGTTCTTAGCTCCACTTACCGCAGCTTTAACCACAGTTAAGCACTGTTGATTTGGAAAAAAACAAGTACCATATCAACTGGGGCCGGCGGAGAAGAAGACGAAGTAATTACTACTACTTGCGCGCTAGAGTACATACTTAACTCTGCTATAGCATGTGCTTAACTCCGCTATAACATGTGCTTAACTCCACTATAGCATGTGCTTACCAAGAGCTGTCAATCGGACACACATGGACGAAACAAACACGAATCAATGGGAAACAACACCGGTAGAGATAACGTCAGTGACCAGTGAGCGACCTACAAAAAACGCTAAATGGGTTGCGGCTACACAAATGGGTGCTGCAGCTAAAAAAAACAATAAGAATAAGCTTCTGAGAGAGCTCCGTGAGGTTAAGGCCACGCTTACAGACGCTAGACACAAAGCTGTCGAGCCACCATCAACAAAACAGTCTCCGAAAAGTGGGCTTGGTTAACATGGGGTTCGGCTTTGGTTTTCAGTGGCGTTGGGGTGTTTGAACTAGCATGGTATTGATACAGGCACAAACTAGTAGCCTCACACCCTAAACAGATGGTGGTACAAAAGCCTCCGATGTGTTTTTAAAGGATACTTTTTTTATAGAATAAGATGACAACACCAACTACTGAGGGAAAAATGCTTGTCAATGCGCTGTACCACGGTGCAGTTATTTCCGTTATATCAATAAGTTATGCCAAGCTTGCTAAGATGGCTCTGGGTGGGGCGCCAAGTCTTGATTTCACCCCATGCGACCTGGCTATGGCTGTTGCCGATGTATCTCTAGCTATGGCAACAAAGGATATGCTAATTGAATAAGGGATGTTACCAGGCGATATACTTAACTAATAGCCTCGATTGCGCTACTTGTTGGAGGTGCTCTTGTCAACGCCCTTGCATTCTCTGGGAGCAACTTCTTATTCTCTAAGTTACGAAGCAGTCAAGTGGACTTGGAACGTAAACGTCATAATATGGCCATAAAACAGCTACAATGTGCTCAGGCAGCATGGGCTCATAAGCGAACTGAGCGGCTAGACTTCATCAATGAGCAGCTTCGCCGCCTGGGACATGCCAATCATACTTTCAGGGATGTTGACAAGGCTATGCTTGAGTACTACATGACAACAGGTAAATCTGTTGACACACTGGACTTTTACTTGCCCTCGGATGATCAAAAGGGCGTGAGGTGACGTTCATTATCTTGGGTATGGTTATGACTGAACTGGTTGGTACAGGCTTGCTAAATAGTTTGCATAAAGCCAAACTCTATTTTACTTGGCATTTAGAAACTCAGTATATAGCAATGGATGGCATGCAAACCATATCCTATAGTCCTAAGGCCTACTGGAAAGGCATTACAGCTATCAAGAAGCTTGCAACAGAAGCGAGGTTTTCTGAGGAAGTTGCCAGTGGTTGGCTTACGAAGCAAGCTATATCGCAAATATACCTGCATGCCTTGGAGTTAAGGGCTATTGGGAAACGATCGACTGAGTGGGTTTCGCGACTGCAGGCTGTAGTTTCTGCGATGAATAATGAGGTGACTGGAAAAAACCTAAAGATGCTATAAAGGCCAAAAAAAATTGGACAAAAGCCCTCTTTCGTCATACCAGGGCGCCACCTGGGGGTCAAAGAGAAAAATTTGCTATCTGTACCACCCAGGTGAGCTAGAGCAAGATCACCATTGTCGGACCACTGACCCTGCGTGGTCACTCAATGTCTACCGGATTGGACACTCTGTCATTAAACCTGGTGAGCCTGTACTATACTATATGTGAGATGGACCACGCCGTGGCTTTGTAAAGGATGAGCTACTTGTGGTGCCATCAGATACCCAGTTACCACCAGATGGTATTCTCAATTAGACAAATATATATCTAGACTATATACATAATAATGGTAGTATTTGAAAATAAGTGCCCGTGGAAAGAAAGACCCCTGTAACTTACACAGATATAAGATAAAACATGGTGTCGTTAATCGTCTTTGTACAGGTTGTCAGAAGGGTATAAAAAATAACCTAGGATTGTGGGTTTCGATAAAGTCAACCACAGGCTTGCTTACCTAAAGTCAACCACAGGCTTGCTTACCTAAAGAAAATGATTGCTTCACAACAGCCTGCAGTCAATGACAGCTGGTTTATTGAACCTTAAAAAGAACGGGTATTTCCCGCTGTATAATAATAGAAATCCTGTAGAACTGTCAACTGTCACATCGCCACGCTTAAGCTAATAACCCCTACCTAGAGGCCTTTGAGCAGGATAAGCCAGCGAGTTATATCAAGTACCTTGATGCTAACAACCTGTATTGTTGTGCGATGAGTCAACCTTTGGCTACTGCAGGTATTGAGTGGGTGGATCAGCCGGCCGATCTACATTTACAGGACCATCCCTATAATACCGATAAGTTGATCAGGAATACCCTGCAGAGTTACATGCTGATCGCAATGATTATCCCCTAGCACAAGAGCGAATGTCTGTGCAGAATGAATGGTTGTCAGACTACCAGAAGGATCCACTAGGTGTATTGGTGAGCACCGGAAATGGAGTTGAGAAGCTGGTACCCAACCTGTGCAATAAAGAGAAGTATGTGGTCCACTATAGGAATCTCAAGCTCTACATATCTCTGGGAATGAGACTTACCAAGATACACCGTGCGCTTGCATTCAATCAGAGCCCCTGGATGGAGCCTTACATTCACATGAACACAGATCTGCGTAAGGCTGCCACCAGAGAAGGACCTGTACAAGCTGATTAACAACTCTGTGTTTGGTATAACTATGGAGAATCTCAGAAGGCGAGTCGACGTCAAGATTGTGCACTAGGCAGAAGAGGAAAAAATACGCAGGCTTGTGGCCAGTCACACCTATGCTCACATGAAGTATTCGATGATGACCTGGCCGCCCTGCATATGCACAAGACCCGCTTAGTGTTAAATCTTCAGGTGTATGTAGGCATGTGCATACTCGACCTCTACATGCACCTGATATACAACTTCTATTATAACACAATGAAGTCCAGATATGGCAGCGACCTTGGCCTGCTATACACAGACACGGACACGCTGCTTCTGGAGATCCGCACAGCTGACGTGTATGCAACATGAAAGAAGATTGTGACCTCTTTGATACCAGCAAGTAACCCTTCTTGGAAAACCCTCCAACTGAAAACAAGCACAGTCTGTGGAAGGGAAAAACTTGATGGCAGAGGACAAGTGTTAAATGTAGGTAGACTTCACATGTGAGTTAACAACTGATGAAACCAGAAGCTGGAATGATGTTAAATATACTATATTATTTCTCATTGGAATGTTTGCTTTTTTGGACATACTGAGGCATGAGAATAACTCACCACTCCGATAGCATCTTTATATTGCTTCAGTTTACAATAGCACTCGTGGAGTTTATACTTGATATTTCACCAGGTGATACCTCCTGAGGATCGACACAATGAGTTAATGACAGGTGTTTCTATACTATTACAACCCTTAATTGTCTACAGGCGTGGCAATAATAGGATGGGGTGTGACATGAGTCTCTCAAACTACAGATGAAAACAAATACACCAGAATTAGCAGATCTATACAACATCATGTAGCTTGATGGGTAAATCCAACTCACATATGTAGGAGTTTTCCCAGCTTTATTTTTCACAAATTTTTTCTCATTTGTAGAGATTGCTTGTACATGCTCTGGAAATAACAATAAATCACCTGATATATAAAACAGGTTCAAGAATGAACATATGTTGTATACAGATCAAGTTGGTGGTAGGAGATTCAGGTAGATACTTTAATTAGACCAAGAGGTGGTAAATGATACAGGTACACACATTGATAAGATCAAATAGGTGCTAGGCATCCAGGTAGACACTATAGATCAAGCGGTGGTGGTTGATAGACAGATTTTACAGAAGATTATCTGCAATAAAATCACCTCTGCTTTTTTGTACTGTTCATCGTTATATAAAGCGTCGCCTTGGTAGACTAGAAGTTGGTATCTGGCAGACATCGGTAACATCTCTTTGGTTATGCTCACACAGACTCCCCACCATGCCTCCCTGCACAGCGCACCACGCTGATAAGTGAACTTTTGGAATACTGTGTACCAGGATATCAGGAGTCTCTAGACATTCAGAAGCCATAATGCAGCAGTGTTGAGTTCCTGAACTACCTTGAAGTTCATCAAGTAAGGAACAGTTAAATGACACTGCTTACCATTGAATATGGAGATACTCTGCAATTATCAATCGGCATAGTTTTTCCATTGCAGATTCCAGAGTTCTGTTGGACTTTCAATTTCAAACTTTGCCTATGACCGCATCCATGCTGCTTGCAACTTTTTTCATTTGATGACCTACTTCTAGAGATGAAGGGCACTACAAATTGCAATCTACTTTCATTAGGATGGTTTGCCTGGCGATATCTCACAATGGGTCGAGGATTGACCGCATGAGAGAGGACACGGGAGAGGTACCTCTTAACTTCATGTATTTTTATGGATTCATCCAGTAATTTGTGTGGTGTTAGCCACGATTTCGTCTCAATGTCTTGCTCCTAAAGTTTTGATACACGAATTTCTGGCTTGTGCTTCCCCAATCAGTCGAACCAGGATCGAATAACACATCTCACTACCTGACAGAAATGATAGGGTTGTAGTGGACGAGTCAGTTACGGAAGGCAGAAACAACTGGTGTTCTAAAGAAATGAGGAACGGAAATCACCAGAATGTCAGAGCTGAGTACCTATGTAAGACCTTGCATTACTAGAGTACCCATAGAGCAATTCTTGTCAATTAATGGTCAGCCTTGTCAAGTCTCGTTTGGTTTCTGCTACACCAATCCTATGTGGGTTGTCGTGTGCTGCATGTTGATCTTGTTAACTTGGCAAATGGCGAAGTTATCTTTGTCAGTCGCAATTGTGTGTACGTATGTTTGTATTTTTGAATAAATATATGTTATTACTACATTGATTTATCTACTCTTCTATTGATATAATTGTTGTACAATGAAGAAAAAAACCCGAGGTAACGGGGTTTTTTTTTGTTTTTGTGGCTGGGTGTCATATTCCCGAGTCGATATTTTTTCAGTTTGTTGTTTCATCTTGACTGGTTGTGTTTGTCACTATTTGATGTGTCTCAATATCCATCTTAACCGACCATACAGGCCATCGTTGTACTTTCATACTTCTTTATTCTGTGTCCCGTCCCGTCATGCTTGGTAACCTTTGTCCTTCTGTTTTATAATTGTGTGTCTCATCCAGTCAGGTATGGTCGCCTTTGTACGTTTTATGGTAATGTCATCCAGTCAGATGGGATTAATCTGTTGTAAAAATGCCGAGGCGGGTTTGCCACCATCAGCCGTGATGGACACTGTTTTTATGATATCTATTACTATGTGATTGGCTGAACACCAGCGAGGTATTATGGTACGGATGAGACTGAGGCTTGAGAGAGAAAGATCATGAAATAAAGAGACTTGCTCTACAAAAAACGAACTTGTACTATTCATCCCCAACCTAAGTACATAACAGGTGTGTTGACGGAGGGTTACCGACGAGGGCTATCCGCTCACCTTATTATCCATTCACCACACAGGACGTGAAGACACAGTCGGCCAACACAAAGGACGCTCACACACAAACAGTTCAATGACCTCTCTGGGTCAGGGATAAAAAAAATAGTCATCAAGTTGTATTTCTAAGCATAGATCAAGCAATAATGATACTACTTCCATCTTAGAGGAAATGTATCCATCTCGATTTTCTAAAACTTATCCTACGAGTTCTTGTTTATTCCATATTTATTATCTCTCGCGAACAGTTCATCCTCATGAACCAACCGTATATTCAACAGGCTATCGCATGGCATGATTTCATTTAAAGCATACAATTTCAATTTAAAACAAACAAGATCAGAAAAATATGCTCATATCAAGATTTACTTATAATCATTCCAAGTCACATCAAAACATGCAGTCAGCAAACCAATATACATAAAGAGACCATGACACTTCACATATAAAACACCATCAGATTACGATGATACTCGTTAAAAAGCTGAGTAAAACAAATTACTATATAAATGTTAAACAACAAATGAAATGCAGAAGCAGCTTGACAGACAAGGTGTCAGATGTTGAAATAGTCACCCATGTTCATTATTAGCAAGAGATGGTTATTACATACTGGAGTACAGATCTGAGATATATAGCTTAACAAAAGTAAAAATAATAATTTTCACAAATATACATATCAAAGCTCATTATTAATACATTCAATCCTCTAACTTTTATCCCGTACCATATCCGAACTGATAAACCAGTGCAAAGGAATGACATTTAATTAATTCACACAAAAACATTATTAACTGATTCTAGAAATCGTGGATCACAATATTCAAAGATTCTGAATGTGATATATATACAAGAAATTTATTAGACAAGTATAAAACAAATACAAATTATCATCACAGCGACCTTTGAATAAAATCATACAAATGTAGATGTGAAGGTCTGTACCCGTAAGTGAACCATCAGTTATCAAAAGTGTTATCGTCATGGCCACCAATCCTAGACCACCGACAGTAGCATAACATGGGGTAATGTATTCAGACAGTCTCCCAGTGATCTTACTACCCTGCCAACTTAAAGTTACTTGTGTCCTGATTTGGTAGAAACAGACTCTCGTAGGCAGGGGGCGGGGGTAGGTCGCTGGGCATAGGCGTCATATTGATTGGTGGCGGCGGCGCCGAGGGACTAACGGTGTGTTGGGTGTTGACGGCTGGTGGCGGCGGGTATAAAGCGGGATTGTATGGGGGAGGCTCGTAGCCAGTATTGGGCGTGGCTGTCACACTGGGCGGGGGATAGCTCATCGCTGTTGAGGTGGGCGGAATCGATGCTGCAAAAGGGGCGGCTGCAGGTGTGGTTGCAGGTGTGGCTGCTGGATGCAGGTGCGATTATAGGTGCATGAGTAGTGGGTGCTGCTGCAGATTGTGACCTGGCTGCTGTCGTTGCTGCAGTTCTTTTTTTCTTCCATTGTATATAGGAGATACACGCGATAATTACTCCAGGAACAATCACGGCGATGACCCAGGAGGGAACTGAAAGACAGCAAACCAGTTCATGTTGATCGATTATGTCTATGTTATAATGCAAGGTGCAGCAGAGTGAACGAATCAATCAAGGAAAATATGCTGCTAATGACACGATCACATTCATTACAATTTGAATGAGAGATGATATAACACCACGCCAAGGGTTCAATGATGGAGAAATTGGCCATTTATTGTTTCTGGGGAATCAATTTTATATTGATACGTGTATTCATAGAGAAAATAGTAGGTTTCTAGACTGACAATGAATCTGAAACAGGTGATGACAAAGCAATCCAATCTACGAAAAAACTCACAGCTAAATGTGTTCGAGCATTTGACCTTCATGCGGTAGCGACAGGAGTTGAGGTCGTAGGGAGTACTTATGAGGGTGTAGTAGCAGTCAGAAAGCGTCGCCTCGTCGCCCTGACAATCCACATCCGTCAGCCACATCTTGTCGGCGGAGCCCACTACACATTTAGAACCATACGTTTCAAGATTATCATACGAACGAAGGTCATGGAATGAGTGGAGGTCATGGTGTGGTTCAATTGGTAGAGGACACAAAAAATCAAGATCGATTCTAGTCACCTTCCTGTTGATACGCATCATCAGTGCCACGATTGTACCCAAGTTCCCTGCAGATGACGGTAGGTACCTCAGAAGGGATAAATCCATTGTGGCAAATGCCTCCTGTACGTCCATTGATGTATACGTCCAACTGCTCATATTCATTCATGGTGACACTGAAATCTTCGGCGTCTGTGATAACCATGATCATAAGACTATGGTTATGATATATTGGATGAAGTAGACAAATATTTATGTGCTCCCTGGTACATTTTAAAGTAAAGTGCAGTGCGGACTTATGTCTTTTGGAACAGATATAATAAATTCTCGACAGCCCTGACTGAATATCAACAGTGAAATTTAGCATAAGACCATGTTCTTAAGAACAATAAATCATATGTACGCACAAGCTCCGATGCATTTGACGCCATTTAAGGATGCGCTGTCACAATCATTGGCCGTGTTCCATCTGTCAGAGGAAATACAGCTACGCAGAGAGGAGAAACCCTCTCTGTAACAGTCGAGGTCGATCAAGGTGTCTGACTGCATGGTCGTAAGAGCTTCGTTATAGCTGATGTCAGCATGACGCAATGCTCGGCTGTATCTGTATACATCGCATCACATACAGCCGCAATAATTAAACTCAAAACAACAAAATGAGCAGCTCCTCAGAAACTAACCTCATGCACGTAAGTCAGCAGTGGTTGATAATCAAAGTTGAAGCATTTTTGTTTGGACATGAATTGGACCCCGTCAATTGATGAGCTGATCTCTATCGACTCGAAATGCGATGAACGTGCAGCTTACGGAAGGAAAGAGTGAAGCTTACTGTGAAGTGGGCTTACTGTGTAGTGGGCTTACTGTGAAGTGGGCTTACTGTGAAGTGGGCTTACTGCTGGAAAGCTGACCATTGATGAAGCGTGAGCTTGGGAACTAAGAACCAACTAGTCTAAAATAGGTTAACAGCAAGCAGTGATGACCGCAACTACATGTGGTCCGAAGAAGGCGATATCCCACCGAGCACAAACATTTGCACTGAATGAGGGCGATATCCCGCCGAGCAATAACCTGTGGACTGAAGAAGGCGATATCCCGCCGAGCAATAACCTGTTGACTGAAGAAGGCGATATCCCAACGAGCAATTACCTGCGGACTGAAGAAGGTGATATCCCTCCAAGCAATAACCTGTGGACTAAAGAAGGCGATATCCCGCCGAGCAATAACCTGTGGACTGAAAGAGGCGATATCCCTCCGAGCAATAACCTGTGGGCTGAAGAAGGGGATATCCCACCAAGCAATAACATGTGGACTGAAGAAGGCGATATCACTCCAAGCAATAACCTGTGGACTGAAGAAGGCGATATCCCGCTAGCAATAACCTGTGGACTGAAGAAGGCGAAATCCCGCGGAGCTGTAACTTGTTAATGAAAATTAAGTCCGTAAGTGATGCAAGTGGCATAACGCCACACAGCTGGGATAATGGCACAGGGACATGGGGTTGGGGAGAAGGTATTGCTGAATACATACAATAAGGCCGTGACAGTATGGTATCAGGCTTCAACATTATAGCATGACTCCGGCATTGTGGTACAAGGCTCGGCAGTGTGGTATAAGGCTCTCGCAGTGTGGTATAAGGCTCTGGCATTGTGGTACAAGGTTCTGGCAGTGTGGTATAAGGATATGGCAGTGTAGTATGATGCTCTGGCAGTGTGGTATAAGGCTCTGGTAGTGTGGTATAAGGCTTTGGCAGTGTGTTTTTAGTCTCTGACAGTGTGGTATAAAGCTCTGTCAGTGTGGTATGAGGCTCAGGCGATGTGGTTAAAGGCTCTGGCAGTGTGTTTACGGGAGCAGTTTGGTAATAATGAAATAAAAAGGCAAGGTGGAAAAAGCCGAGCTGGCTGCAATGGCTACTCACCCCAAGTGTTGGCAGACCAGGTCATTATTCTCATCCTCGTTATTGCACACTCCATGCCACTGGCCGTCAAAGAACACATTGACCGCACCATACGAGGCCAAGGAACGTGGCGCGTTATCAACCAGGCGCACTTCCAGAGACGCTGAAATCAGGGTGCTTTCGTTTCAGTTGCGTTTCTCAAATTCAATGCAGAAATACGCAATGCACAACCCTGAGCGACACAACAGCGCACTATTTTCTTTACCAGTACAATCTGAGACGACGAGTCTGGGACCAACTCTTAACGCGGCCATAATGAACCAACGTCCTTGGGTTTTAACGAGGTTGATTCACAAAGTTCTTGTGCCGTGACCATGACAACTACCGTTAGAAACCATCATAATTTCTTACTGTCGGGAAGGCACATGATTCCGTGGTACCGAGTACAGGAGCCGTAGTTCCAGTTCCCGGCTGTAATGCACTCCTCTATTGACGCATCACTAGCTTGACATGACAGAGAAACAGGTTGCATCCCCGATGCCGACGTGCTTGGCGCCCAGTAATGGTAGAATTGATTGGCGGGGTTCTTCTCAACTCCCGCGAACCTAGACACATACCAAGATAACCAACAGTAAAGGAACAACGGCAGGTTGTCCAGCAGAGTCAAAATACGAATTATGAGCGGCTTGGTGCCAAAACCTACCCCACAACACGAAACGCACCGCCACACAGCACCCGACTGGTGGTTAAGGTACATGCACTACGAGCGACAATCAATGCAGCCCAGTCATTAACCCTACCCATCCCAACAAGGACAATCAATGAAGCCCAGTCATTAACCCTTCCCACCAAGTCATCAATGAAACCCATTAACCCATACCCATCCCCACCAAGGACAATCAATGAAGCCCAGTCATTAACCCTACCCATCCCACCAAGGACAATCAATGAAGCCGAGTCATTAACCCTACCCATCCCACCAAGGACAATCAATGAAGCCTAGTCATTAACCCTACCCATACCAGGAGGGATAATCAATGAAGCCTAGTCGTTAACACTACCCATCCCAGGAGGGACAATCAATGAAGCCTAGTCATTAACCCAACCACCTCCCAGGAGGGACAATCAATGAAGCCCAGTCATTAAGCCCAGTCCCTCCATCCCAGGAGGGACAATCAATGAAGCCCAGTCATTAACCCTACCCATCCCACCAGGGACAATCAATGAAGCCCAGTCATTTACCCATCCCACGGGCGACCCATTTACCCCCCTCACCAAGGACAATCAATGAAAGCCAGTCATTAACCCTACCCACCTCACCGAGGACAATCAATGAGGACAGTCATTTACCCTACCCATCCCAGGAGGGACAATCAATGAAGCCCAGTCATTAACCCTGAAGCCCATTAACCCTACCCAAGGACAATCAATGAAGCCCAGTCATTAACCCTACCCATCCCACCAAGGACAATCAATGAAGCCCAGTCATTACCCATACCCATCCTGCCAAGGACAATCAATGAAGCCCAGTCATTAACCCTACCTACCCATGAAGCCCAGTCATTAACCCTACCCAGGACAAGGACAATCAATGAAGCCCAGTCATAAACCCTACCCATCCCACCAAGGACAATCAATGAAGCCCAGTCATTAACCCTACCCATCCCGCCAAGGACAATCAATGAAGCCCAGTCATTAACCCTACCCATCCCACCAAGGACAATCAATGAAGCCGAGTCATTAACCCTACCCATCCCGCCAAGGACAATCAATGAAGCCCAGTCATTAACCCTAACCATCCCGCCAAGGACAATCAATGAAGCCCAGTCATTAACCCTACCCATCCCACCAAGGACAATCAATGAAGCCCAGTCATTACCCTACCCATCTCAGGAGGGACAATCAATGAAGCCCAGTCATTAACCCTACCCATCCCAGGAGGGACAATTAATGAAGCCCAGTCATTAACCCTACCCATCCCAGGAGGGACAATTAATGAAGCCCAGTCATTAACCCTACACACCTCACCAAGGACAATCAATGAAGCCCAGTCATTAACCCTACCCATCCCAGGAGGGACAATTAATGAAGCCAAGTCATTAACCCTACCCATCCCGCCAAGGACAATCAATGAAGCCGAGTCATTAACCCTACCCATCCCACCAAGGACAATCAATGAAGCCCAGTCATTACCCATACCCATCCTGCCAAGGACAATCAATGAAGCCCAGTCATTACCCCTACCCATCCTGCCAACGACAATCAATGAAGCCCAGTCATTAACCCTACCCATCCCACCAAGGACAATCAATGAAGCCCAGTCATTAACCCTACCCATCCCGCCAAGGACAATCAATGAAGCCCAGTCATTAACCCTACCCATCCCACCAAGGACAAACAATGAAGCCCAGTCATTACCCTACCCATCTCAGGAGGGACAATCAATGAAGCCCAATCATTAACCCTACCCATCCCAAGAGGGACAATTAATGAAGCCCAGTCATTAACCCTACCCATCCCAGGAGGGACAATTAATGAAGCCCAGTCATTAACCCTACACACCTCACCAAGGACAATCAATGAAGCCCAGTCATTAACCCTACCCATCCCAGGAGGGACAATTAATGAAGCCCAGTCATTAACCCTACCCACCTCACCAAGGACAATCAATGATGCCCAGTCATAAACCCTACCCACCTCACCAAGGACAATCAATGAAGCCCAGTCATTAACCCTACCCATCCCACCAAGGACAATCAATGAAGCCCAGTCATTAACCCTACCCATCCCACGGCGACAATCAATGAAGCTTAGTCATTAACCCTACCCATCCCAGGAGGGACAATCAATGAAGCCCAGTCATTACCCTACCCATCCCAGGAGGGCCAATCAATGAAGCCCAGTTATTAACCCCACCCATCACACCAAGGACAATCCATGAGGCCCAGTCATTAACCCTACCCATCCCACCAAGGACAATCAATAAGGCTTAGTCATTAACCCTACCCATCCCACTAAGGACAATCAATGAAGCCCAGTCATTACCCCTACCCATCCCACCAAGGACAATCAATGAAGCCCAGTCATTAACCCTACCCATCCCACCAAGGACAATCAATGAAGCCCAGTCATTAACCCTACCCATCCCACCAAGGACAATCAATGAAGCCCAGTCATTAACCCTACCCATCCCACCAAGGACAATCAATGAAGCCCAGTCATTAACCCTACCCATCCCACCAAGGACAATCAATGAAGCCCAGTCATTAACCCTACCCATCCCGCCAAGGACAATCAATGAAGCTTAGTCATTAACACTACCCATACCGCCAAGGACATTCAATGAAGCTTAGTCATTAACCCTACCCATCCCAGGAGGGACAATTAATGAAGCCCAGTCATTAACCCTACACTCCTCACCAAGGACAATCAATGAAGCCCAGTCATTAACCCTACCCATCCCAACAAGGACAATCAATGAAGCTTAGTCATTAACCCTACCCATCCCACCAAGGACAATCAATAAGGCTTAGTCATTAACCCTACCCATCACACCAAGGACAATCAATGAAGCCCAGTCATTAACCCTACCCATCCCAACAAGGACAATCAATGAAGCTTAGTCATTAACCCTACCCATCCCAACAAGGACAATCAATGAAGCTTAGTCATTAACCCTACCCATCCCACCAAGGACAATCAATGAAGCCGAGTCATTAACCCTACCCATCCCGCCAAGGACAATCAATGAAGCCCAGTCATTAACCCTACCCATCCCGCCAAGGACAATCAATGAAGCCCAGTCATTAACCCTACCCATCCCACCAAGGACAATCAATGAAGCCCAGTCATTAACCCTACCCATCCCACCAAGGACAATCAATGAAGCCCAGTCATTAACCCTACCCATCCCACCAAGGACAATCAATGAAGCCCAGTCATTAACCCTACCCATCCCGCCAAGGACAATCAATGAAGCTTAGTCATTAACACTACCCATACCGCCAAGGACATTCAATGAAGCTTAGTCATTAACCCTACCCATCCCAGGAGGGACAATTAATGAAGCCCAGTCATTAACCCTACACTCCTCACCAAGGACAATCAATGAAGCTTAGTCATTACCCATACCCATCCTGCCAAGGACAATCAATGAAGCCCAGTCATTAACCCTACCCATACCACCAAGGACAATCAATGAAGCCCAGTCATTAACCCTACCCATCCCACCAAGGACAATCAATGAAGCCCAGTCATTAACCCTACCCATCCCACCAAGGACAATCAATGAAGCCCAGTCATTAACCCTACCCATCCCGCCAAGGACAATCAATGAAGCCCAGTCATTAACCCTACCCATCCCACCAAGGACAATCAATGAAGCCGAGTCATTAACCCTACCCTACCCATCCCGCCAAGGACAATCAATGAAGCCCAGTCATTAACCCTACCCATCCCGCCAAGGACAATCAATGAAGCCCAGTCATTAACCCTACCTACCCATCCCACCAAGGACAATCAATGAAGCCCAGTCATTACCCTACCCATCTCAGGAGGGACAATCAATGAAGCCCAGTCATTAACCCTACCCATCCCAGGAGGGACAATTAATGAAGCCCAGTCATTAACCCTACCCATCCCAGGAGGGACAATTAATGAAGCCCAGTCATTAACCCTACACACCTCACCAAGGACAATCAATGAAGCCCAGTCATTAACCCTACCCATCCCAGGAGGGACAATTAATGAAGCCAAGTCATTAACCCTACCCATCCCGCCAAGGACAATCAATGAAGCCGAGTCATTAACCCTACCCATCCCACCAAGGACAATCAATGAAGCCCAGTCATTACCCATACCCATCCTGCCAAGGACAATCAATGAAGCCCAGTCATTACCCCTACCCATCCTGCCAACGACAATCAATGAAGCCCAGTCATTAACCCTACCCATCCCACCAAGGACAATCAATGAAGCCCAGTCATTAACCCTACCCATCCCGCCAAGGACAATCAATGAAGCCCAGTCATTAACCCTACCCATCCCACCAAGGACAAAACAATGAAGCCCAGTCATTACCCTACCCATCTCAGGAGGGACAATCAATGAAGCCCAATCATTAACCCTACCCATCCCAAGAGGGACTATTAATGAAGCCCAGTCATTAACCCTACCCATCCCAGGAGGGACAATTAATGAAGCCCAGTCATTAACCCTACACACCTCACCAAGGACAATCAATGAAGCCCAGTCATTAACCCTACCCATCCCAGGAGGGACAATTAATGAAGCCCAGTCATTAACCCTACCCACCTCACCAAGGACAATCAATGATGCCCAGTCATAAACCCTACCCACCCACCAAGGACAATCAATGAAGCCCAGTCATTAACCCTACCCATCCCACCAAGGACAATCAATGAAGCCCAGTCATTAACCCTACCCATCCCACGGCGACAAACAATGAAGCTTAGTCATTAACCCTACCCATCCCAGGAGGGACAATCAATGAAGCCCAGTCATTACCCTACCCATCCCAGGAGGGACAATCAATGAAGCCCAGTCATTAACCCTACCCATCCACCAAGGACAATCAATGAAGCCCAGTCATTAACCCTACCCATCACCAAGGAGGCTTAGTCATTAACCCCAAGGACAACAATGAAGCCCAGTCATTA
This sequence comes from Urechis unicinctus, assembly GCA_034190875.2. Classification (NCBI taxonomy): domain Eukaryota; kingdom Metazoa; phylum Annelida; class Polychaeta; order Xenopneusta; family Urechidae; genus Urechis; species Urechis unicinctus. The sequence continues at coordinate 3,404,110 of CM067356.1, forward strand.
CCCTACCCATCCCACCAAAGGACAATCAATGAAGCCCAGTCATTAACCCTACCCATCCCACCAAGGACAATCAATGAAGCCCAGTCATTAACCCTACCCATCCCACCAAGGACAATCAATGAAGCCCAGTCATTAACCCTACCCATCCCACCAAGGACAATCAATGAAGCCCAGTCATTAACCCTACCCATCCCACCAAGGACAATCAATGAAGCCCAGTCATTAACCCTACCCATCCCGCCAAGGACAATCAATGAAGCCCAGTCATTAACCCTACCCATCCCACCAAGGACAATCAATGAAGCCAGTCACCCTACCCATCCCACCAAGGACAATCAATGAAGCCCAGTCATTAACCCTACCCATCCCACCAAGGACAATCAATGAAGCCCAGTCATTAACCCTACCCATCCTGCCAAGGGACAATCAATGAAGCTTAGTCATTAACCCTACCCATCCCACCAAGGGACAATCAATGAAGCCCAGTCATTAACCCTACCCATCCCACCAAGGACAATCAATGAAGCCCAGTCATTAACCCCCCCAACCAAGGACAATCAATGAAGCCCACCCTACCCATCCCAGGAAGGACAATCAATGAAGCCCAGTCATTAACCCTACCCATCCCAGGACAATCAATGAAGGGACAATCAAGTCATGAATCCCCAGTCATTAACCCTACCCATCTCCACCAAGGACAATCAATGAAGCCCAGTCATTAACCCTACCCATCCCCCAAGGACAATCAATGAAGCCCAATTCCAATACCCAAGCCCAATCAGTCATTAACCCTACCCATCCCACCAAGGACAATCAATGAAGCCCAGTCATTAACCCTACCCATCCCACCAAGGACAATCTGAAGCCCAGTCATTAACCCTACCCATCACGCCAAGGACAATCAATGAAGCCCATCATTAACCCTACCCATCCCACCAAGGACAATCAATGAAGCCCAGTCATTACCCTACCCATCCAGGAGGGACAATCAATGAAGCCCAGTCATTAACCCTACCCATCCCAAGAGGGACAATCAATGAAGCCCAGTCATTAACCCTACCCATCCCAGGAGGGGAAGCCCAGTCATTAACCCTAATCACCAAGGACAATCAATGAAGCCCAGTCATTAACCCTACCCATCCCAGGAGGGACAAATTAATGAAGCCCAGTCATTTATCCCACCCAATCAATGAACAGTCATTAACCCTACCCACCAAGGACAATCAATGAAGCCCAGTCATTAACCCTACCCATCCCACCCAAGGACAATCAATGAAGCCCAGTCATTAACCCTACCCATCCCACCAAGGACAATCAATGAAGCCCAGTCATTAACCACCCTACCCATCCCAACCAAGGACAATCAATGAAGCCCAGTCATTAACCCTACCCATCCCACCAAGGACAATCAATGAAGCCCAGTCATTAACCTACCCATCCCAGGAGGGACAATCAATAAGCCCAGTCATTAACCCTACCCATCCCACCAAGGACAATCAATGAAGCCCAGTCATTAGCCCCCTACCCATCCCACCAAGGACAATCAATGAAGCCAGTCATTAACCCTACCCATCCCAGGACAATCAAAAGCCCCATTAACCCACCCATCCCCACAAGGACAATCAATGAAGCCCAGTCATTAACCCTACCCATACCCATCCCACCAAGGACAATCAATGAAGCCCCAGTCATTACCCCCACCCACCCACCAGTCATTACAATCAATGAAGCCCAGTCATTACCATTACCCATAACCCCACCACACAACCAAGGACAATCAATGAAGCCCAGTCATTAACCCTACCCATCCCACCAAGGACAATCAATGAAGCCCAGTCATTAACCCTACCCATCCCACCAAGGACAATCAATGAAGCCCAGTCATTAACCCTACCCATCCCACCAAGGACAATCAATGAAGCCCAGTCATTAACCCTACCCATCACCAAGGACAATCAATGAAGCCCAGACCCCAAGGACATCAATGAAGCCCAGTCATTAACCCTACCCATCCCACCAAGGACAATCAATGAAGCTTAGTCATTAACCCTACCCACCTCACCAAGGACAATCAATGAAGCTTAGTCATTAACCCTACCCACCTCACCGAGGACAATCAATGAAGCCTTAGTCATTAACCCTACCCACCTCACCGAGGACAATCAATGAGGACAGGTCATTTACCCTACCCATCCCAGGAGGGACAATTAATGAAGCTTAGTCATTAACCCTACCAATCCCGCCAAGGAAAATCAATGAAGCCCAGTCATTAACCCTACCCATCCCAGTAGGGACAATCAATGAAGCCCAGTCATTAACCCTACCCATCCCACCAAGGGACAATCAATGAAGCCCAGTCATTACCCTACCCATCCCAGGAGGGACAATCAATGAAGCCCAGTCATTACCCTACCCATCCCAGTAGGGACAATCAATGAAGCCCAGTCATTAACCCTACCCATCCCAGGAGGGACAATCAATGAAGCCCAGTCATTAACCCTACCCATCCCACCAAGGACAATCAATGAAGCCCAGTCATTAACCCTACCCATCCCACCAAGGACAATCAATGAAGTTTAGTCATTAACCCTATCCATCCCACCAAGGACAATCAATGAAGCCCAGTCATTAACCCTACCCATCCCACCAAGGACAATCAATGAAGCCCAGTCATTACCCCTACCCACCTCACCAAGGACAATCAATGAAGCTTAGTCATTAACCCTACCCATCCCAGGAGGGACAATTAATAAAAACTTGTCATTAATGCTACCCATCCCACGAGCGACAATCAATTGCGTTTGATCACAGTAAATAAGGTTCATCGAGTTGAGTCGAACAAGCGAGCTTGGTTAACTCACCCTAGTTGCGAGCAAACTGTAGCTGCTAGCTGCTCCTCTTGACTCACATAGCACACGGGTCTCCATGCACCCTGTACCACCACTTCCAGATTGCCGAAGTAAAACTGCCTGCTCGAGCGACCATTCTGACTTAGCTGCACAAGGCCATCTGCAATACAACACGGCATCTTGCATTCAAACTTTCAGTGACAACTATTCATAACATATAAAAATAAACCATACAATACGAATTCGTTCCGGATCTTCTAGATGACATTGATAACCGAACGCTTATAAAGACATCCATTTATCACATTTCACAGGCCGATTTGTGAGGGGTGGCGTCATCTCTTGGGGTTCAGAATAATCCACAGACAACTCACATAACGAAGGATAGCAGAAGGAGGCGGACGTGACTCACCTTGGATGGGGTCAGCACATCCTAGATTGACATCTTCAGAATGTCCGCAATCATTGATCCCCCAACCGGGAAAGTTACAATATTCCAATGAGCTTTCAGACCCCTCGCAGTTGACCTCATCCATCCAGATCTGTCCTGATGATGTAGAGTAGGTGTTAGAAGGTAGCGCCGAGTACAAACTGAAGAGCAATCGGTGAATTACTGTGGCTATTTGTCGAACTTAGCCACAATCTGAATGATCGAGGGAGTATATACAATAATTAACTTTTATTCTCAGCTCATTTGTGAACTGCTTGTTGGGTGGGTGTGGTGGGCGGCCTGAGGAGGAATTCTTTACGTACTACCCAGCCGCCAAAAGAGCCGGCCCGGGAGCACTATAGTAACTGTTGTTATGACGACTAGTTATGAAGCCAGCACCCTACCTGTATCCTAAGGCTCTACACACCACATTCGCCATCGTTGATGCCAAAGCCGTCATCACACACCGTGCCCCATTCATTCAAATAGAAGACTTCGAGCCGACCCTCACGCTCTGACGGGCCATCAGCCAGACGCAGTGTAGCTGGAAACCAAACAGAAACGCAGTCAAACACAGACAAGCCGATATTAACCACAGTTTCTTTGAATTAAGAGACAAAATGTCATAGTCCCAAAGCACAAGATATTCTCATCCATACAGGGGTTATTCGATAGTGGTTAAGAAGAGGGGAAAATGAAGGAGAATCAATAATGATTAGGATGAACAAGAAGACATCGCTTAAATGTGACCAACATATCTGGACAGATAGGATAGAAAGATCTATTGGCTGATAGAACAGACTAATGTTGTGATTACCGGTATCGTCATTAGAACAGGCCAGGTTGACATCCTCCGAATGACCACAGTTATTCACACCCCAGCCACTGAAGCGACATTCCACTAGAGAGCTTTCTGTGCCCGAGCAAGCGACGTCATCCATCCAGATGGTACCGAATGACGTCGGGTAAGTGTTTGACGGCAATGATGAGTAAGTACTGTAACAACCATCAGAGGACATTACAAGGCATGGTTTCATTAATTCACAGTAAACCTGCCACTACATACGCAGTGGTATAAAGTAGAGCACACACAATGCATTATGGTATGCAGTGTAGAAGGGGGGGGGGGGGGGGGCACACGAAGGAGAACGTTGGCCAGACGCCTCTAATATCAAGCGTGTAGAGACCGATGATAAGAGCGGATTGGAGATTTCCGAACTGCTCTTAACTTACTGAACATATCTGGTCGATGGTAAGTAGGTTGGCCCCCACCTCTCACTTAAGTCGGCTTGCCATAATTGTCGTTGTTTTAACATGGTTTTAATTTTCATCATCTGCCATTATTCACACTAATCGGCGTAGGATGATAATGCAGACATAATATTCACAAACATATCCTCCTCACCTGTAACCAAGCGATCTGCAAACCACCTCGCCTTCAGGAGCACTAAAGCCGTCATCACATACACTTCCCCATTCGCCCGAGTGATACACTTCAAGTCGTCCCCTGTTTGATGATGGACCACCAGACAGACGGACTTGCTCAGGCACCTCTGGAACACAATAAGCAGCGAGACAGATCAATACACATTTCTAGATAAACGTAGATCGGTAATAAAATTGCAGATACATCGATAAATATTGGCTAGTTATTAGCACCAACTTTCACTCGTTAAACATCAGCCAATTTGAGTCGCACTTGATTGCGTCACATCCGTTTACGGACACATCTAGAAAATGCATCAAGCCCAAATGTACTACTATATAGTCCATCTGGTGGTACTCTTGCTATGTGGTGATGGACAATGTCCACCAACTTCATGCTTGTTGTATGAGATGTAACTTTAACTAAGGTCACCAAAGTCTCGTAAGGAACACCCGCCCCCGATTTTCTGCCATCATCCCTAATGGATATCATGACAGTATCAGGCAGGGAAGAGGCACCTAACCCACGCAACAAAAAAAGAGCACCCTTAATAATCATATCCAAAATAGTATTTGAGGGCAACCTTACCCATTTCAAAACACGCTAAGTTGACATCGTCGGCATGTGTACAGTTGTGTACGCCCCAACCATCAAAGTTGCAGTCCCCCAAAGTAGCTTCAGATCCCGTACAGTACACGTTAGCCATCCAGATTGGTCCCGATGATGTCGGATATTTGTTTGCAAGCAAGACTAACGATACCCCACTGAAACAACCATCAGACATAAAGTTATTTGCTTATTGTATTCCAATAATAATCGATGCTCGAAGTAGGCGCGTAATTACAAACACTGAAGTATACCACAGACGGAAAATATCTTCTTTAACACATATGTTCCTCATCATAACTTTTTAATTCACACATATCCCTCGTGGTAACTTTACCTTATATTCATTCTTCATCATAATAATACTCAACTCACTTGTATCCCAGGGATCTACAAACCACGTCAGCATTGACGCTGCTAAAATTGGCATTACAAAGTGTTCCCCATCTATTCGAATGAGCCACCTCTACTCGCCCTACGTTCGATGTAGGGCCATCAACCAGGCGCATTTCACCTGCAACTGAAGAAACCCATTTCTGATGTGAAGGCGACCAAGTGACATCACTTGATATTGCAAAAGTGATAACTTTACTGAATGGGAAAATGGAAGCATCGTACTAATACCATATACGGGATGAATACAGGCCAGGTTGACATCCTCAGAATGACCACAGTTATGGATACCCCAGCCTGAAAAGCTGCAATCGAATACTGACGTCTCATGTCCCTGACACGTGACGTCGTCCATCCATATCTTCGTTATTGTCGGCGCTATATGGGTGTTTGAAGGCAAGGGACTGTACTGGCTACAAATTGAAGAAACAAAGAGTTACGACATGCATGCGAGTCAAATGTAGAGTCATCTTCGATAGAGCTTTTGCTAATCAATCTGCATGACTTAAATTATTCAAATAAAAAATATGATAAAAGTTATATCTCAAATGAAAAAAAAACACTTTCACAAACAACAACAAAAGTCCAAAAGTCGATGGAGGTCCTGTGATTGAGTTTATACAGCGCACCTGAAGCCAAGCATCTTACACACTACTAGCCCAGTAACGCTATCAAAGGAATCGTCACACACTGTTCCCCATTCGTTCTGATGGAACACTTCCAAGCGGCCTGATGTGGCATTATTGCCTGCCAGGCGAACTGAAATCATGAAACAATGTCGTATATCATAGAACGAAATACACACACCAAGGATTCTAAATTAATTAAATCCTTAATCTCTAAAGCAATAAATCTGACTTACCATTCACCTGCGCCGACAATGGTCCGACCAGTAGTGCAAATACAACGAATATACCTAGAAACAAATCACAGTATGGCTGTGATATTTGAAGATAGAGTTTGCACAGGTTTGATGAATGTGTAGCAAGACGATGTATTTCAAAAGATGCGGTGTGGCAAACAATGCATAGTATATTCAGCGAATTATGAGCCAGACTATTGATACAGAAGACATCGACCAGCCACTTTTCTGTTCATTATAAATAAAACTAGATTCGGCAGGAACGCCAACGACATGTCTTCCAATGGCAAGCAATCAGGTTTGTGATTGCGCCTTGTTAAGAAACCCTATGCGCCGCACACGTTACGATAGATGTCAGCGAGGGGAGCTGGTAACGCGCACTATTTTTGGATAGATGTCACAAGCTGAAGCCCCTTAAATGTTTTGATATGACCCCTTAGCAGATGTTTTGACATGACCCCTTAACCAAGTCAATACAAAGGCGAGGGAATGGCACTAAGACGGTCTCAGTGGCTTGGTGGTTTACTGCTTCGTATATATACCCGCTTTGATTGCACCGTGACATCCAGTGCACACTGTCGCTGAGACATAAAGACAGTATATACACGGACCGAGAAGAGTTGGTAACGCGCACAATTATAAGATCACAAGCTGCTGCCGCTTAGATGTTTTGACATGACCCCTAAACCAAGTCAATACACGGCGAAAGCGATGAATGCCGCTGATTGATTACGTAAGGTTTGGCCTGTTTTTACATGACCCCTTAAAGCCAGCCAAGGTAAGCGATGAATGGCTCTGGTCGATTACGTAAGGTTTGGCCTACTTAGACACGAACTGCAGATAGCCTGCTGCTAAACTGCTGCAGTAGAAAACATTCAAGCCAAACGTCCTTTTTACTGTTTTCTTTTACTGTGAATAAAAAATACTGTTACAATCATTATCACGAGTCCAAGTTCTAATTACTGACAAAATTTCATGTCCGTAAATACAGCCGTTTCAGAGATATCAGCGAGGAGAGAACTCGTAGCAAAAATCGCGATAGGTACTCTAAAATACATGCCATTGTACATAGTACAAAAGGTGAAAACAAGTATTTTTTTCGCCTATTCCATGCTACGATAATTGTTTGTTACAACCATATAATTCATATGTTCGTAACTGCAGTAGTTATGGAGGAGATAGTCGTAGAAAATGATGGAAAAAATCGACGAAAAATCGATCCCATAAGCCTCCAACACTGCGCATGCGCGTCAAACTGGATCGGCAGTTGTGTCCCAACTTGATCTATCATTCCCCAAAATTTCATGTTGATATGTTAAGCCGTTCCGGAGAAAAGACCGAAAAACCTTGACTGGAGAAAGAAAAAAAAAAAAAAATTCTGGTTAAATTATCGTTGGAAGACATAATAAGTGTTACATTTCAATTAGTTTCTTGCAATTTTTGAATTTGCATGAGCTCATTGACCTTCATGGAGATCAAACAGGCCTGACGTTCAAATCGTTTGAGCGACTATTTGGCAGACCATGTCTTAATGTCACAGCGCTCACGCTGCTGTGTTGTTTGACATACACACCTCTGCACCAATGGCAAAATTCACACCAAGCAAGATAGTGTAAGACAGACAGACAGACAAATAAAAGCATAGTGATTTTTTTCCAGGGTCCATCTAATCATATTATCTGATTATCCCCAATCAATTGCATTTCAAGAGAGAGCCAGTGTCTGCTGCAGAACAATTATCAACAAACACAGAGAAGGATCGTTTTTATCTGATTACCGGCTCGGGTATTCTGTTATGATCTTATTTTTGCTCATCCGACTTGAAAAGCCTCCCCACTAATTATCAGTACGACGTGCTTAGCCTAGGTCAACCTCAGCCCACGTGGTAGGGTGTTTCTCTGTACTTCAAAAAATCAAAAGACCAATTGGCTAAATAGAATACCGATTGATGCGATCTCTATACGGTCGGTGGACAAACTGTACAAGCAGGATAGCGGAGCAGAGAATACGCTGCTGCGATCATTAAAATTTTAAGTTAATTAATAATGTTGAAAATTTATCAGCATTGTTTTCGATCAAGTAAATTTGCGGCACAAATTAAAAGATGGCATTATTTATGTCTGTGTTGAACGTAGCTATGTATTAACAGAATGATCCCCGAGTGCCCGATATGAAAGAACAACTGCACAGTTACGCGATTGGTTCCCGGATATATACCAATGCGTCAGGCGGAGGATTCTTCAAGGTTTCTATGGAGGCTGCACTACAAGCTCTCGAAGAGCGTATTGAATTTGACCAAGTGTACAATGAGATATTTGCTAAACTTACTGCTGCAGCAGCAAGGCCTGTATCTGCGCCACGTGTAAGCAAAGCTTCCCCATTTCCCGAGCTACGCGCGAAACCATTGACTTTTTTTGTTAAGCAAAGTTTCCTCAGTTCCCATGCCGCGTCTAAAGTTCAAGAAGACTATGGGGGCTGTCAAGAACTATCTGCATTGGTGGTAGCCCTACAAGACGTCTGAGTGAGCTACGTTTGGTGGGTGATGAACGTTCCCTAGGGTCACCCCCTCGGCAGGGACGCTCTGATGTTCTTAAGAGGTGTAAGCAAAAAGAATCATAAAGTTCAGACCGATGAGCTCAAGGAGTGTCAGCTTGCCCTGCAGGTGAGGCTCATGAAGCATACCGCCGATGGTGGAAGCGGGGTTTCCGACACTGAGCATGTAAAGCCTGTACTGCGTCATAAGCAGGAGGTGGTTCTCACTGTAGAAGATGGACCAACATAGGTTCCGGTTGGGAGTTTGAGTCAGTCGCAATTTTCCGAATTGACATTGCCCACTACCATCCACTAAAAGGTGGCTGCTACCTGCCGCTACCGAGGGCGCTGGCAGCAAAGGTGGCTCCTACCTGCCGCTACCGAGGGCGCTGGCAGCAAAGGTGGCTGCTACCTGCCGCTACCGAGGGCGCTGGCAGCAAAGGTGGCTCCTACCTGCCGCTACCGAGGGCGCTGGCAGCAAAGGTGGCTGCTACATGCCGCTACCGAGGGCGCTGGCAGCAAAGAAGGCGATCATCAACTGAAGAACAAGGATGACTACTGCTTTATATGGCATATTGAATCGCTCTGCACCCGGTCGCTAAGGACCTGCAGTGACCATCTAAGTATAACATTCAGAGGCTGTTAGACCTGCTGGAGGGTAAAGGCGTAAAGTTTACATTACAAGTGTCACAGGTTGAGAAGATAGAGAAGCATATGCCTAACTGCTGATATTCCACGTACAAATCAAATGTTGATTAAAAAGGATGCAACGTTCCACTAAAAAGAGATTAAAGATCTGAACCGCTTGCTGTATGATCAGAGTAAACACAAACAGCGCAAGTTCTTCTGTGAGCAATGTCTACATGGTTATACCACTGAGCAACTGCTTCAGGGGCACAAGTCTGTGTACATGGCGACAGCGCAGGCTACTATGCTAGTTGATATGCCTGAGGAAGGGAAGAACATATTATCCTTCCAGGATGCAGCTGGCATCACCATATGTTAGCTACGCCGACTTTGAGGCACTCAGGAGAAGCTTCCATGCCCTGCACCTGATCCTATTACGAGCAACACGCAGAAGACAAAGGAACATGAGCCATGTGGTTACGGCTATGTAGTTGTCCGGTGCGATGGTCAGACTGAACCCCATGTGGTGTACAGAGGAGGGAGCAGAGCTTCCAAGACTGTGGAAAAATTCTTGTGAGCCCTGCAACAGGAAGAGCGCAAGATCAAAGCAGTTCTGTCAAAGCCTACTCCCATACACATGACGCATGAGGATAGAAGAGTGCACAAGGTGGCAACCCACTGTCATGTGTGTAAAAAGGAACTGGGCGGTGACACCGTCCGCGACCACCTGCCATGTAACAGCTAAGAACAGAGGGCCAGTCCATAACTCCTTTAACTTGAAACTGCGGCTGAGTCCCAAGAAACGGCCGTGCCTGTGGTCTTCCACAACCTACGGTGCTATGACTCCCACCTCTGGACGCAGGCCATTTGAAAGGTGGAAGGCCTAATCAACTACATCCCAAACAACATGGAGAATTATATATCCCTATCGATCGGACAATTCCTCGTGGCCTCACTAGACAAGCTGGTCTCTGCAAACAACCCAGACACCTTTGCAGTAACAGTAAAGAATGAGTCTGATGAAATAAAGCGCCGGCTGCCACTGCGCAAGGGAGTGTATCCCTATGAGTTTATGGACGGCTGGAATAAGTTTGATGCCCCGCTGCCGCCAATCCAGTATTTCTTCAGCAAGGTGTCTAAGCAAGGCATATCTGTTGCAGACTCTAAACATGCAGCGATTAGTTCCGCGAAGTTAGGCTCACATGAGTGAGTTCATGATAGCGATTGGTCAATAATTACTGTCCAATTAAATCTCTTCAAAACCTTTCGGAATTAGCATGAGGGATACCCAAATGTGTCATCTGTAATAAGATATCTCCTCAATTTACTCCTTCGCTATAAACTCTTTGGTCATAAGTTGTGTCATAAATATTCTTGAGTCTCGATCAAAGAAATCTTGCAAACGGTCCTGAGCATACATTGGTGATTGAGGGACAAACCAAGCAGACACCGTTTACATGACCTGTAAAATATCACTCGCCCACACTCAATAAACGAGTGTTGTGTACTGGCATATGACATCGGTCAATATGAGGGTACTTGTGTGTCCTTCTATCATTGTCAGTGCTAGGGGTGCCATTAACAACAGGTAACCCAAATGATTTTAAATCATCCATGGTATGCGCCGTACAGATGCTGGTTAAGCTGGGCCAGGCGAAATCTGGGGCCGTTTTCATAATGAAACCCAAAATTATAGCTGTCCAACAGTCATTTTTCCAGGAAAATAGCTGCACAGATATGAACAAGAACATGCATGTTCTTAAAATGAACCAAAACATAATCAGTCGTTCTAATATATGTAACAAACAGCTTTTTAGCAATAAATTTACATTAATTTATGCAAACATCCAACGCTGTAACCAAGAGCGGATATAATTATTCTTATCAATCCCTACGAAGTAGCATGGGAATAGTTTCCTCAAAGACCGATCGATTGTAATGGTTTAGATGGAACATATTCAAGCGGATTTGAGTACATACCATGAATTTGAGTACATACCATGAATTCTAGCCATTGAAATAACAAGTGACAAGGTGTGATCAACCCGGTCGGTGTTCGTGCTAGAAAACAACGCGCTGAGCACGTTAGCTACGACATCAAAGTTTGTTTTGAGCCTGTAAACGATTTGAGTGCTTACTCGTGCATACCAAGGAGTTATAACCAATAGGAGCCTTCACATAGTTGGGTTCCCGTCGCGGCCGCTAGGAGGGCCACCGTCGCGCACAGTGATTTTTACAGGAATTGGGGGCATGTTTCTCTGCCTGTCAAGCTGTCAGCGCTTTGTTCGCGCTTTACCAGTTGCTGTTTTAAGTTCCTGCGTTGTTGCGCGCATTCTAGTTGCGTGTTTCTATAGCTGTAAAGAACATCAAAGACATCGCCGAAGGTGTCAAGCGTATTCTGAACTTCTCTTAAGTTCATCTGAACGCTGTTACGTCACAATGAGCACATTTGAAGCAGTTCTCAAACACAGAGATTATCATAAAATAGTGATCCAAAATGTTGCCATCTACATTCATCGCCAGTCGTCTGGAGAGTATTCTGCAAGAACATCAGTATTCACCGATATCATTTCAAAGTTTGCGTGCGTGACTGTTGCTACACCATGTCATCACTGTCCCCTTCTTTGTGGAAAGTACCCCAGCTGAAAACTTTCCTCAAATATAGGGGAATTCCTTGCTCGAGTAATAAGAAAATTGAGCTCGTACAATAAGTATGGATGTGAGTGCACAGGGTAATTCTTAATTTATATAATTAGAATATTTAACTTAAGAAAGTTGAATACAGATATGTCACATCTCCTTAATATGTTCAGAGTTCAGGAAAGACCGTCGGACATCGGACATGTCCGGTATTTTTCTCTTTGGTCCGGTAAATAAAGCCATTTCCATCGGTCATTTTGTCCGACAGTTTATTTCGTCAATGCTGTTGATAAAATGGGGAAATATCGACTGTACATCCATCTTTCGAAACCATCACCGACGTTTTCTCTGCTTACAAGCGAAAACAGCCGAGTGAACACGACTATATCCGAATAACAATAATAAAGCGAAATCTATAGTAAGGAACCACTTTTACGAATCAAACAAGTGACCGAAACAATGAGCCCTGGTGAGCAGATAACGGAAAGCGAAAGTTGTGATTTCGTTTTCTAAATTCAGTATCGAGATTTTCGCGGGTTTAGTGTTTCGGTGAAGAACTGTGATTTTCGCGGTCTGATGTTTTCGCGGCAGCGGTACAAAGATGGGGCAAGGCCTGGGAGGAGGCCACCTCAAGAGGAACAAAAAAAATCCCTAGGATATATTCAAAGACATGTGAGGATGGTAGACCATGGATGGAATTTAAAGATGGCAAAATGTTCTGCACAGCTTACAAGTGAGTGGACCAAATGATGATAATAATGATTTTTACATGAAGTCAAATAATAATACAATGATAGATATTTAATTATAATAATTAAAAGAAATAAAGATTGATCTTAGAGATGTTTTTAATGATTTTTAATATATAATGATATTAAATCTGAGTTAAATAAATACCTTGATAAAAAATCAAAGCTATATGGATCAATGTTTAGATTAATTTAGTTAAAATATTTATTTAGCAAATCCCTGGAGTATCATTGGCTAACAGTGAGTGTCCAGTTGGTGATATAGCTGCATAGTTTATTGTGGTTTTGTGATATAAATGTATTACATATCTGTACTACAAAATGAAAATTGCATTGCATTTTTCACCCGTTTATTTCCAGTGCAAGAGGGAGTCTGCCTACAGGAGACATAACCAGAAACAGATAGCAGCTCAAGCAGCTGAAGCCCAGAGTGATGCTCCATTGGTAGAGGTGAGAGAAGGAACAGAGGTCACTACTGATGAAGAGGAGGTTGCAGAAGATATTGCTGGGTCGGTCGAAGCAGATGAGTCGGACAGCGATGGGTCCGATTCAGACTACTTCTCCGGCCGCGAAGAGGATATTGAGGATAAAATATTCATGTACGCAAAGGACATCATGATCTAAATTAGATCCTGATGTCCTTTGCATACATAGATATCTTATTTAGATTCTAATGTTGACAATAAACAAATTTTACCCTAAAAATAATGAGTTTTTCTGACGCATTATCTTGTGACATCGCAAAATGATTAATTTTAATTCGGTCCTGAAAGAAAAGTCCCGGTCCTGTAAAGTTTGGGCATTTTACAGGACATCGGTCCTGTAAAGTCTGAAATTCTTTCCTGAACTCTGATATGTTTACCAGCATTACCGCCTAATGAAGTGACATGTTGCACGGCTTATCGCCTTGATTATTTTGATATCTGGCAATTGCAATTACACAGTCTATATAGTTGTCATGTCAGTAATACAACTGACGGAAACTTTACTGTCATCCACGGGTGTGTTATCGCTTTCTTGCGAACATCGGCCTTGCACGACGGAGCAAGTAAACCATGGTTGGTTGCGCAGTCTATATAGTCTATAGAACAATATTCCTAAACAATTTCTCCAAAATAACACAGGTACCAAACATAAAACGACGAATATTCACCACAGCTTAAATCTCTATGTTCCGCGTCGTGTATTGCCTTTGTGTTTTGGAAAAGCATGCTCCTATTTCCAGTGAAAATTAAGTATCGCCGCCTGGCGGCCGCGACGGGAACCCGACAATGTGAAGGCTCCAATAGCAGGAGTGGAAATGAAGCCGAGATGAAAGAGGTCTCGCACGCAGTACCTGCCTCGGCAAGATCGCCACGAGATCTGTGTCTCACTCACGTTTCTGTTCGACAAGTTGAGTTGAGTCACACATCTGTTTATTTAGTGGCCGCTATTTAATTAAATAACTTGCCGTTACGAACCAGAGCATCGTTGGGACTGACCACAGTATCAGCAAAGCTGCGAAGCTTAATAAACTAACTGAATCGTTAGTTTGGTATATGGATGGGTCCCTTGTAGCTCCTCGAGGTGGTCTAGATATAATTTGGGATCATAAATTTTGGTATATGTATTGGTGACCCTTTCGAAAAAATTTGTATATGAATGGGTCTTTTTTAAGAGGATTTGGTATATAAATGGTACCCCTTTCTCACTATGGCTTGGTATAGATATGGTCCGATTTTTGTTTCCCATGGCGGCTCACCCCCACCCTTTTCCAGGGAAAGAACTCCCACACCCCCCCCACCCCCCCAGACTAGGACAATGTCATGACAAGGCACGCACAGGACATCTTTAATGTCATTGTGTAATCGAGTACACCCCATGCTGTTGTTAACTCGTCTATTGACACTTGCAAATTTATCCATGCCATTTCGCATATGTTCCCCGCGAACTTGACCTCGGGTCAAGGTCTCCTGTTTCCTCGCAGGCTCGCTTGATGTCGCAGCACTTGTACTTCGTAGCGCCGCCAGGCGCGAGCTTGTGAAAACACACTGCCGAGGCACACACGCTAGCGCCTCGGCGTCGACTTCAAAGGGCGTTGCCACTCCTTCTTTAGTTATGTAACTCCTTGCGCATACGAAGTAACCCAAAAAACCAACAGTCGATCGATTAGGTCCGTGTATATACCGTCTTTTCGTTTTTTGTTTATCAAAACCAATAGCTAAACTGTCGCATATGAAAAAACGGTTTACAGTTTAGCTATTGCTGTTCGTTTTGGTTTGATAAACTAGAAACGAGAAGACGGTATATACACAGAACCGAGTCGCCACTTAGTTCAAAAGAGCTAATACGAAGTCACGAACCCCGATCTAAATCTACAGACGTCACGGGTAAATATTGCCCGAAACATTTAGGAAATGCAACAAAACCTCGCTACATCGAATAATTCGTTGTGAGAGGCGCGCCTCGTCTGAATTCTTAACAGAAATATTGTTCACAATCCCTCTGGCAATTGCACGGAACTCTGATTATTGCTTCTGATTTGGCTGGCCATTCTACGATGCGAGCCAACTGCCTTCATTTAGGGACGACCAGCCTTGACAAAAAGGGGAGGTTGGCAGTGATGTCCGGTGGGGTAACTTTACATTCTAAGAATTAGCCAGTCAAAATGATGGAGTTTCTTTGATATCGACAATATGATGAGCAACCAAAACATCATAGATTGTAAATTTAATAACACAAGACCATGAATAAACAGAGTGTATATTCATACAGCGATAGATAAAGATTTAAAGCATTGTCAACGAGTGCCCTCGTAAAATACCCGCTACATCTGTAATAAATGGACAACGGCCCAGTTCTACCTGACATTACGCGAACAAAAATGTTCAACTCACCATTATTTTCCATCCCTGTGAAGTTGCCTAGTTAACGTATATCCACCCGCGATGCGTACGTATATCCCGGTTTTTAGTTTATTGTTGATAAATATCACAATCCTTGGCTCGGCATCGTAAACACGTTCACCTCCAACCGTTCAATCGAATAGGCAAGGAACTCGTTCCTGGTTGTTAGATGACCTGATGCCGCATCGATGTGAGAGATCGTAAGCAGCAAATAGCGCGGACGCCGTCAGAGGCGATAGGCGTTGCTAGTTAAAGTTGGACACTCGTGCGTATTATAGAGCAAATAACCCAGGGATTATATATACATCAACCTTATGTATACATAGAAGCTAGCGGCCGGCAGGCCAATTCAAATCCATGTATATATATATATATATATATATATATATATATATATATATATATAGATATATATATATATATATATATATATATATATATATATATATATATATATATATATATATATATATATATATATATATATATATATATATATATATATATATATATAAATGTATACATATATGTCTGATCTTTCAGCTAGCTGAACAATTTATGTAGGTCCTACATCATATTGATGCGTTAATATATCGCACATTTACTTTTATCATTGTCCCTTACAATATTTATCTCCCACATAACAACCTAAATCTAGAAATTTCATTATTTTTCATTCTCGCTGGTAACTCACGCTTGTGTTTTTCCTCTGCTCAGGAGAATGATTATTTTATTTACTGGCTCAACAAATCGCTGATATGGCGGCTAGTCTGAGTAAAATTTCCTATCAGTACTTCGTCATCTAAAATCATGATATGACGCGAGCTTCGGTTGACCATGTAGGTTTCCTTTTCACAGCTTTTCCCGAGTCATTATCAATCCAGTCCACCCCCACCTCAAATAACACAATAGTGTTGGTGTGCCGTCAAACCCTACACTAATTTCGTTTAAAAATTGAAACACTTAGGCAAGCTGAGAACAATGGTTTTCCAATTCAAGGGAGAAGTCATGGCTATCTAACTGTCTAAGGCTTTGCATTAGCAAGTCGAGAAAAGTACATTCCAAACACCGAGAAGCAAGCTATCAACGGTCAAAAGGCTTTGACATGCCGTGCATCATAACGGACAGGCCTCTTGCGATTTATATTAGTGGACGCATGGCGAATGAATATAAAATATGCCGATCTCGGTTATCCGGGAGCCTCATTTAAGTAAATACGGTTAATTCTGCTTGAACGACTTCATCATTCATGTCGCCATGTTTATATGTGTTTTTACTGTATGTAATGTCGATGAGGACTTTCCATTCAACAGTGATTTCAATTTTGCTATTCTATAGTCCCCTTGTATTGTTTGTACCATTTGTGGTTAGAAACATAATAAGTCATTATAATTCGTTCCTCTAGGGGGTGGTTAACAAGGACCCACTTTACCCAGACTGGATACCTAGCCCAACAGACCAAGAGTCGATCGGGTACTCCCTTCTTGAGGGAGCGTAAGCTTCACTTGGTTCATAAGAGCTATGGATACCCTCTATATTCACACACAGACAAGATGGCATCAAGCAACATGACCGCATGAATCGTTACAAGAACGCCAAGAAACGTTCTTTACAAGGAGTCATTGAGCATTCATCCAACAAAAGACAGGTGAATACTTTTGGAATAAAGTAATTGATTTTGGCAGTATTAATTTGCCTGCTTACTCAATAATTATAATGAATCTTAATAATGATAATGAATCTTTGTACTAAATCTGCCTATTATAATAATGAATGTTTTTTGCACACAATCACACATGTGTAAACATTTCTACTTCTACAATGATGTATGTATACATTTTACCATGTGCTCTGTCTTTAGGTACTGAGTGAGATTGTATTGAATCATGATGATTCAGTCACCAGAAAAGATGGTATCTCTCCTCAAGACCAGCTCTTCCTCACTCTGGTTAAACTTAGTCTTGATATGCATTTTCAGCATATTGCATATCAGTGTGGATTGGGACTGTCCACTTTGATCGAAATATTCTGGCGGTGGATCGATTTAATGTATGTAGAACTGAGCTGGTTGATCAAATGGCCAGACCGTGATGCTGTGTTCGAATCTTTGCCACTAGCCTTCAAAGAATTGTACCCTCGACTTACTTCCATTGTGGACTGCTTTGAGTTATTCATCGGCCAACCCAAAAACTTGAAGGCAAGGGCACAAACTGACAGCAATTATAAGAAGCACTACACAGCCAAAGTGTTTATTGCATGCACTCCTTGTGGTGCTTGTTGCATTATGAAGCCCTCACTAAAAATCATAACGTGCACTTCATGTGTTGGATGGTGGTTAAGAATAAAGACAGTTCTGTTCCGGTCTACACGGTGTCGTCCTCGTGTGTGTGTTTCTCAATATAGTTATTTGGACATAACATAACATGGTGGCAGCAAGTGAGATCTAAAACGACCCATAGTGATTAAAAACAGTGTTTTTATCTTCCGCTAGTCAGCAGTGGAAACGACTGTCGTCTTGAGGTCAGTGACAACGGATTTCAGTGAACCGAGCAATTCACCTCCTCAAGGCTCAACGACCCCGCTCAAACGCACATGGTCGGCGACGGATTGTGTGACTGTGGTGTTGGAATGTCGAGCAACAAAACGAGCGCAAAGTGCAAATCGCAAGTAAGCTTCTACATGTGACAATATCAGGTCTAGTGATCGTGTTGGACGTTGTGGTAAATAATTGCATCGCGTCAGTGACAGTGTGCAGTTTATCGCCCGCCAAATCATGTCGGAATCAAACCCAGCAGCAAGCGTGCAGTACGTGCAATCAAACAATCTAGCCGGTATCAAGTTGCCCTCATTCAACTGGGACAGTGACGATTTGCCTCATCAGTTTCGCTCATTCAAGCGTTATTGTGAACTGTTGTTGTCGACTCCTACGTACAGTAACAAAACAGGTCACGAAATTGTTAACTACATCCTACTGTGGTTGGGACCCAATGCTTTAGAAGTCTACGACAACTGGTCTCATCTGACAGTAGAGCAGAAGAAAACGCCAGAGTCAGTGTGGCAGGCATTCCAAGACTATTTTGAGCCCAAGGCTAACTATAGACTTGCCCGTTTTCAATTTCGCGACATTCGTCAACAGTCAGCTGAGCCCATTGACACCTTTACAACTCGTCTTAAGGTGCAAGCACGGAAGTGTAAATTCGAGGCTGCTCTCGAGGACATGCTGATCGACCAAATCATTATTGGCACTGTGCACAACCCCGTTCGTAAAAAGCTACTAGACCACGATCCCGAGAAGTTGACACTTGACAAAGTTCTTGACTGTGCTCGAACATACGAGGCCACACAACAACAACTCAATCAGTTTGGGCAGGCTACGAAGGTGGATAGCATCCATCAAAAGCGAAACAACCAAAGGAAAGGACCGATTCCACATGCTGAATCGACCTCAAGGAAAACATGCCACTTTTGTGGTGGGACTAGACACCGTCGGGAGGAATGTCCCGCTCGCGACCAGAAATGCAATAAATGCTTAAAAGTTGGTCATTGGGGAAAAGTTTGTCGCAGTACTGCTGCACACAGTTCTACGCAAGGACATCGCAGTGGCTCAATAAAGTACAGTACTTCAAATTATAACAAACAGAAGCAGAAGCCTGATGTACACTCTGTTTGTGTTGAGAATCAGGATGACCCACAGTTTGAACAGTGCACATTCAACACTCTCTCCATTTCAACAGTAAGCCGGGACAAAGCATTTGCAATCTTGCGCATTGAGGCATACCCCAACAAGAAGACAAATCTACGAGGTAAAGTGGATACAGGTGCTCAAGGGAATATCCTGCCTCTGCGAACGTTCCGCAATATATACCCATCGCATGTAAATGAAGATGGACTGCCAACAACCTTAGTTAAAAGTGACGCCAAACTCACTGCATACAATGGCACTCCGATTCGTCAGTACGGTACACTTACCATCCCGTGTCGTTACGCGGACAGCCAGTGGCAAGCAACAAAATTTTATGTAACTGACACACCAGGTCCTGTAATTTTTGGATTGGAAACTTGCGAAGCTCTCAGTCTGGTGACCATGAACTGTACCATATCTCTCCAGACTGACACTGCAAACCTTGGAAAGCTGAGTGACGTCAAGTGCATGTACCCTGACCGATTCACAGGCTTGGGTAAATTCAAAGGAGAGCATTCACTAATCCTCAAGGAGGATGCTTGTCCTGTAATCCATGCGCCAAGAAGAGCTCCAATCCAGCTCCAATCTCAAATCCGCTCTGAGCTTGACAGAATGCTGGACCTAGATGTCATCCGCCCAGTGAGTGAACCTACAGACTGGGTCTCGAGCATAACATATGTTCAAAAACCAAACGGGTCTCTCCGCATTTGTTTGGATCCGAAAGACATCAATAAGGCGCTAAAGAGGGGTCAGCACCGCACCCCCACACTTGAAGAGGTCACACACAGACTCAAGGGCGCCAAAGTGTTTAGCAAACTGGATGCCAAGTCCGGCTATTGGAGCGTGCAGTTAGATGATGCCAGTCAACACCTCACTACGTTCAACAGTCCATTTGGAAGGTTCTGTTTCCAAAGGCTCCCATTCAGCTTGAAAACTAGCCAAGACGTCTTCCAAAAGGCAATGGATCAGATACTCGATGGACTGCCTGGCGTCATATCCATTGCAGATGACATCACTGTGTTCGGTGTTGACCAAGCTGATCACAACCGCAATCTCCATCAGTTGATGGAACGTGCTCGCAAATGTGGTCTTGTCTTCAATGCAGAGAAATGTAAAATCAACCAAGACGAAGTATGCTTCTTCGGCAACATCTACGGGGAGTCAGGGGTCAAGCCTGATCCAAGCAAAGTGCAGGCTATCATCGACCTGAAGCCCCCAGCAAACGTCTCAGAACTCCAGTCATTCCTTGGAATGGTCACATACCTTGCTCCGTATATCCCTAAGCTGAGTAACGTTACAGGACCATTGAGACAGCTACTACAGAAGGAGTCTGAATTCCAGTGGCATCCAGAGCATCAAGCAGTTTTCAGCCAACTCAAACAGCTCATTAGTAGAGCTGGATTGCTCTCATACTTTGATCCAACCAAGCCAGCTGTATTGCAAGTTGATGCGAGTCAAGAAGCCCTCGGCGCCGCATTCATTCAAGATGGTCACCCAATCTCGTTTGCCTCAAAAAGTTTGTCTGACACCGAAAAGCGGTACGCAAACATAGAAAGAGAGCTACTTGCATGTTTATTTGGAGCAGAACGCTTTCACACATATTTGTACGGCAAACCATTTACCATCGAGTCAGATCACCGTCCACTGGAGATGATCTCAGCCAAAGCACTCACATCTGCCCCAGCCCGTCTGCAGCGTATGCTGTTGAGGTTGCAACGCTATGACTACGAGATAAAATACAGACCTGGCAAAGAGATGATTCTAGCGGACAGCCTTTCTCGACTCCCAAAGTCTAGTGCTGATGAGCACATTGAACTGAATATTAAGGTATGCTTCGTTCAATTCAGCAACAGACGACTCGATGAGCTTCGTGAAGCAATAACAAATGACGAGACACTCAATCGCCTGTCAAAATACATTATCCAAGGATTTCCCGGACGCCAAACTGACGTCCACCACAGCATTCATCCTTATTGGCCTTTCCGAGACGAACTAAGCATTGAAAATGGTCTCATTCTGAAGGGAAGTCAACTGCTGATCCCAGAGATCCTCCATGACCAATATCTAACTGACATCCACACTGGTCACCAAGGGATTATCCGCTGTCAGATGCGCGCTAGAGGTAGCGTGTACTGGCCCGGGATCAACTCTGACATCGAGGGCATAATATCACAATGCGCCATTTGTCAAAAGCACCAGGCATCGCAGAGTAAAGAGCCAATGGAACCCGTTATTACAACCGTTCCACCATATCCCTGGCATACAATTGGCTCAGATCTCTTCACACTGAATGATGAGAACTATCTCATCATAGCAGACTACCACTCGAAATACCCGATTGTTGAATGCCTTGGACGTGACACTTCCAGCCGTCACGTAGCTGCTATTACCAGTCATGTATTTTCAATGTTTGGTTGTCCAGACACCATCATCTCGGACAACGGTCCACAGTTTATAGGCAGTGCTTACCAGGCAATGACAAACAACTATGGAATAGCTCATGTCACCAGCTCCCCTCACCATCCTCGTTCACACGGTTTTATTGAACGCATGGTCCGGAGCATGAAAGCCCTCATTAAGAAGTCACCTGAGGAAACCGACAAAGCTATTCTTGTGTATCGAACAACCCCTTTAGGCCCTAAAATCCCCTCACCAGCTGAACTCATTTTCCAAAGGAAAATTAACTTCAACCTACCAGTCTACCATCAAGGCAACGCCCATGACATAACTGCAGCTAGACAGCTAGCCCATCAGAAATCTGAAATGCGTTACAACAGCCAGAGCAAAACCCTTGATGAGCTTGACATCAACCAGCCCGTTTACTACCAGGATGTGGCACGTAAAAACTGGCTCCCCGGTAAGGTTATTGGAATTGGCCCCGAACCACGTTCCTACACAGTGCTATGCCGCACGACAGGTCGCCCTCTAAAACGCAACAGAATATTGCTACGACCTCGACCCATAGCCACTGACACTTACACAAGCCCAACTCCATCACCACCAGCTGCACCGATAGTTGCCCCACCTACTCTACAGCCAACACAGGATAGCCCCGTACCTGATCCCATCTCCACGCCTACTAGTAAAGTGAATCACAACGCAACAGTCTCCTCACCTGCGATACAGAAAAGTGGAAATACTACAATACCTACACCACGTCCCAAGCGAAATGTCATGCCTCCACGTCGTCTCATAGAAGATATTTAATCTAAATACATATTCATATTGTAGCAGAACCAGATAGTATTGTTTTGTATGAATGTCAACTTGGGACTAGACTTAAATTGTATGTCATTTTATTGTAACAGGCAGACTGCTACCTTTTTGTTTGTGACTGCAGACAAGCAACTAACATAATGTCTGTCATTGATGATTTCTTAAAAGAAGGGGGAGTTGCATTATGAAGCCCTCACTAAAAATCATAACGTGCACTTCATGTGTTGGATGGTGGTTAAGAATAAAGACAGTTCTGTTCCGGTCTACATTTTCTCAATATAGTTATTTGACATAACATAACAGTGCTGTCTCATTTGTGTCAAAGCTGGGGACAGGGCTTCAGATGCTCACGGAATGGTTTTGTAAGTGCGGACCTGGCATGACCAAATTCTAGCTGACAGGGGCTTCACAGTACAGGATGATCTGGCAACTGTCTGTGGAGCTGAGCTCATCATCCCCAGCTTCACGAAAGGACACAATCCACTACCTGCAGAAGATGTGGAAGTGTCACGTAGGAAATCCTCTGTCCGCATTCACATTTAGAGAGTCATTGGGTGTGTAAAAAACAGATATCAACTGCTGAAGGGGACCCTACCTATCCGGTCGGTGAACTCTCTGAAGGCTGAAGCCAATGATAATGAGCTCTCTAGTGTGGACAAGATGGTCACCGTGGCTTGTTGTTTGTTAAATGCTGGGGGTAGCATTATTGTACGAGACAGTGATTTGATTGACTGAAATAGTTCAAATTACATATTATATATTACCTGCACGCTTTTTCATTTTGCAGTAAATTTGTTTTCAATACACAATCGTAATAAAGCATTTATGAAATGTTCTGGTGGTTTCTTAATTATTGTCCATGCCACACTTAAAGACTATTAATTCATTGTGATATTTCACATTTCTCTTTATCCAGAATTTGCATTTGATTGCTGTTAGTCACATCACATTGTAAATTTCATAGTGGCACAAATCAATTTAAGAAGAGGATAGAATTTGAGAATAAATTGTATTCGCCTAACTCATCCACCATATAACAGTCAAAGACATCAAAATAAGTCTATACAAGGAACATCTTATATACAGAAAGGTTGGCTCAAGATGTATTTCTTGCAGACTTGCAATACCAACCCTTTGATACTCTTTTGCCCGGGGGGGCACTTGGCCTTATTCTGGATAGGGGTGTGCCGCGGGACCTCGAAAACCCGTACCCGTCGTACAAGGTCAAAATGGCCAAAAAGCATACCCCGTCGTACAAGGTGTTATGCAAATGTATAACCCGTCGTACAGATTGAAGCTGAAAAACATACCCCGTCGTACAAGTATGAGGTCCAAAAAACCCGTCGTACAAGTCGAGAGGCCGAAAAAGCATACCCCGTCGCGCGGCACATATATACTACCTCTATACACTTAAGTGCCCCCCCCTTTTGATGCCGATGCATGAAAAATGAAACCACTTGTATTTACAGCATGGATTGTCACATCCAATCATATCTTCACCAGAAGTACATGCACCATCCTCTAATCTGCGTGTCAGAAGTTCTGAAAATACTGCTGACTGCCAAAACATACTGATCTTGTTACACAACTCCAAAAGAAAATCACTGTCTGATCACACACTCCCCAGGAGTCCAGTAGACAAAGTCCCCATATTCAGCTCCTGCAACGTACATTTGACACTGGATCTGGATGTAGTATGCGCTGCTGAGAGATTCAACGTGTTTTTTGCAAGCATAGATTGAAGTTGTGGTTATGTATTTGGAATTGGGGAAGTGGGTAAAAATATGATGGTTACAACTGTCAACTGGGTCAATAAGTAAGTTTCCTTCCTTTTTAACACGACCAGCCGTGCAAATAGACGTAGGTCCCCCGACTGCGATGGATGCTTTACAGTTCAGTGCCTCAGTTGTTGCTGCTGTGGGTGTCGGTGCGGCGATAGGATGGCTGTTAAAGGGCACATTGTCTGCTGGAAGCACGAACACAGCAAGCGTAGATGATTCTCAGGAAATGGTAAGTTATCTTGAGCGTGAAAACCCGGGGAACATGTCGATGTGGGCGATGATTGAAGGTTATAAATGGTTAAAGAATGCGTTGTTATCTCGAAATAAATTCTCGGACTTCTCTCTTTTTTTTAGTGTCACTTTTGCAGTTATTTTTTTTCCATTTTTGATCTTTGTCACTTGTTGAAAAGTTGGTTGGGTGGTCAATCAAAATGAAATATTGCTAAATATAGCCCGAGGATTCTGGCTTGTAAGCGCATGTACAGCTGGCATGCAGTTAGCCTGTTAGCTCCGGTGTAACGGTAACATGAATTTATACCACGCAGACGTCTTGTAGGGCTAGCATGCAGTTAGCCCAATACAATAGGCAATAGCCGTGCACGACGTCTTATTGATAGTACCGTCGTGCGCGGCTATTAGTCCAGTAACCAGACTTAATATTCACTTTCTATTGGGTCAGGTGATAAGCCCTGTACAAATGTGTTGAAAACCAAAGATTAACCCCACTGACATTTTTAGTGAAATAATCCAAGATGAACCATATCTGGTTATTCTTAAGGGTCCGTGTATATACCGTCTTTTCGTTTTTCGTTTATCAAAACCAAAGAACGAAAAACAAGGTCTAAACCGTACACCGTTTTTCATGTGCGACAACGCAAGACGGATAACACCAAACCGAATCGTTTTTCGGCCCCATGGCAACTGGAAACTCCAATAATTGATAAATCGATGTCAGGCAACAAGAAGGAAAATACAGAGCCCTTTTTTATCTTAACCAATTTAGAGAATTAAAGGACTAATGCTGCCATTTACACAGATGGTTAGAAAGAGGCTGATAGAATCTGCGTCCTTATTGCCAAATCTAGTAAAAGGCGTTTGTTATATTTTCTGCCTCCCTGTCTGCCCTGGAGGCAATAACAGGGAGTAATTTTTGTAATGTTTTTATTTTATATATTATGCTTTTTTATTCACAATGTACAGTTTGTGGCTAAGACATTTTGTTTGTATGGGTTCCGAGCCATGTTGGTATCCCTGGTACTGAGAGAGCAGACAGAGCTGCCAAGGAGGGACCAAGGAGCAAGAATGTGACCGAGATAAAAGTCCCATTTACAGACGTAAAACCTCAGGTCGTCAAATTTTTTAGAAAGAAATGGCAGGACCCGTGGGATGAATCCATTCCAAACAAACTCCATAAAATTCAACCCCATCTTGGGACGTGGCCTCACAGCTGCAGAGACAGCTGCAGAGACAGTCGTAGAGAGGAGGTTATTCTTGCTTGTGCTCGTTTATAGAACTCAAGCATACCTGCTTAGGAATGAGCCCATCCCTGAATGCTGTCCTTGGCAATGCACACACAACGTCAAGCACATTCTCATTAAATGTGCTCATCTGATTCCTATCTGAAATCGCTTCTTCCCGGTCCAAATCCTTTCAGAATTGTTTGAGAGGGGGAAACCATCCAAGATACTAGGTTTCTTCAGAGAAATTGGACTATATTATAAATTTTAGAGCATACAATTCTCATTAATTTCATATGATACAATTTATACTAATGGGTTTAATTTTAGTTTGTTTTAATCCTTTCCCCACCTTAGTAGGCACGATATAACACACTAGTGTTGGTGTGCCGTTAAACCCTAAACTTACCTTACCTAACCCTTCTTTTACATAGTTAACCTCTGAACTCTGTATAATTTGCATCGTCATGTTTATGTTTTTTGTTCAAACACAGGAAACGAGTGTGGCATCAGACAGGTCAGGAGAAAACAAGCTGGTGCTGGTGGTACGCAATGACCTCAAAATGGGAAAAGGCAAAGTGGCCGCCCAGGTTGGTGCCTTTATTGGGTTGACACATTTGATGTTTACCGTTCAATTATAGTGTATGTATAGTGTATTTGTGTGTATACCAGTGCTCACATGCAGCTGTGATGGCATATGAACAGCTTTCTAGAAGGAACCCACAGCTTCTCAACATGTGGCGATACAATGGCCAGCCTAAAGTTGTCGTCAAAACAGACAGCGAAGCTTCACTGTGAGTCCTACTGTCTGTTTATCTATGCTTCTACCACCTTGAGTGTCAATAGGCCTCAGCAACTCTCAGCTCCTGCCACCTCGAGTGTCAATAGGCCTCAGCAACTCTCAGCTCCTGCCACCTCAAGTGTCAATAGGCCTCAGCAACTCTCAGCTTCTGCCACCTCGAGTGTCAATAGGCCTCAGCAACTCTCATCTTTTGGAGCATTTCTTATTCTTGTCTGGCTACAGATCCTCATAGAGTGGTCACTGCATGTTATTTAGGATATGTGCATGCTAATGAGAGTCATTTGTCAACCGATTTTAAACACATAGAATGGCTTTATTTGTCAGTTTCCATGTAGTTAATCACAAAGCCAACTTATATTTATTTTAAATCTTGAATCTGCTCACAGCAACCTGAAATCTCTGTCAGAGAGAGGACTACATAACTACTCATAACAACCATGTACACAGAAATGCCTCAAAATGAATGATCATAGAGTTGACAACATTTGTTATACCCTATGCTAAGCCTTGTGTATTTTGTAATTTTTACTTCCCCACATTTGGCTGCACTTACCTGATTCTTATGCTATTTTCAGATTAGATCTTGCCAAGCACGCTCGCTCTGTCGGCCTTGCTGTTAGTCTGGTGCAGGATGCAGGGAGAACACAGATTGCTCCCGGGTCCAAAACTGTGCTCGGTGTAGGCCCAGGTAAAATAACCATTACTTTACTTCCAAAATATGGAAAATGTTGAATTAATTCACTTGAATATGAATGGTATAGTTTACACTGCACCAGAAACCACATAATGCCATATGTGCTTAAATTACAGGTCCTGCAGAACTTGTTGACAATATCACAGGCCATCTGAAACTATTTTGATATGAACTTCTTCCCATAAATCAACTTATGTGTGAATGTGTGAAGTCTGCTCAATTGCTTTATTTGAATGTATGAACATGATAAATGTGTGCTATTTTATGCATATTCCTTGGTTAATTCATTTTTATTGAACAGTTTTTTAATAGCAACATTAAAAGACTAATTGTTACATACAATATTTATAAAAAAAAATACACCTTATTTCACCAATACTTACCAACACTTGCTAAACCTAAAGTCAATGAAGGATTATCCTCTATGCCTGAACTGATATCTGGCCTATCTTCTACACCTTGTAAAATAATTGTCATGTTTTTCTGCTCACGATATCCTTGTAATACTTCAATACCTTCTTCAGTAAAATTTTTGTTTTCACTGAGATCAAGATGCTGTAGATTATTACATTTGCTGATGAAGTTTAAAACTCCTTGTTGAGTGAGCAGAGGAACTTGGGAGGCACTAAGATGCTGAATTTTAGGACAGCGTTTGGCCAGAGTTTGTAATGTCCTGTCTGTGATGTGATGACAACCAGACAAATTAAGTGTCTCCAGATGGGGGAGCTTCTGTAATCATAAAACAGAATTGAAGGTATAAGCTAACCATTCAGTAAAATGGCATATATGGCATAGATAATTCTGATCACGTTATTGCTTGGTGGCTGAGCTTTGCCCTATGTCTTGGTAACATAAAGTATATTTACATAGGCATGGCCTTCAAAACATCTTATGTAGAATGTGTAGTAAAATATGACCTTGAGTAGGTTGGCGAGGACATGGTCTGTTGCAATGTAGCTGCAGTGTCTCATGTTAATCATTTTAAGATGGGGACATCTTTTTCCGATCAGTTTGAATGTGTTCTCGGTAAGATACACTGCACCAAGATCTAGATGTTCAAGGATGGGTACCAGCAGAGATTTCCAGGTCTTATTGTTGAGTCTCTGTTCTCTCCTCATCTTGTGGATCATGGTTCTGTGACAAGTTCAATGCATCATGGTGAAAATGGAGAAATAAATGCAGATGCTCTAATCTAAACCAGTTGGTCCCATAGACACAGTGGCCATCCAAAAGTAAGTGTACTGCGGCTGTTGTAGACATCTTCAATTGTCAGCCTGATTACATTTCACATTTGCAGAGTTCATGTTACATGTTTAAAATGTGTTCTGACATTTTGTCTACACAAATGATATCTTTGCTTTGGATGAACATGCGCTTCATTCAACTCACGTTATCAAAAACTCATCAGGAAAATTAGAAAGGTCGTAATCATCCAGGTTGTCACAAACTCTATTGATGCAACTTTCTAGCAGCCGGGTCACTTTAGTCCCTTCATGGTATGGATTCTGTAAATTATTGCAAAGAAATGGTACATGACATATATGAACATGATAAAAATATCAAAACAATTAGCACAATTTAAGTTCTAAATGTTTAAATTAAGATATGAATATATTCAAGCAATCAATTACCCTTTCCATTCTGCGCCCATAAGTAGCTCTTACAAAGACTAGGCCATGTTCCAACTTTATTTCAAATCTCTGAACACCATTGTGTCCAGATGAGGCCTTAAGAGATTCCAATATTTCATCTCTTGTATTGTACCGCAAAATAGGAACTTCCATCAGTGATTTAAGTTCAATGAATCCTGTAAGCAGGTAAGTAAACAGAATGACACATCATAAATAACGTCACAAGGATAGGTCAATTATTTCAGCTTATACCAACCTCCGTCAGAAATGGCAAGACCTTCTTTTTCGGCGCCATAGCGCAGCAAATAACAAAGGCGCTTCGCTAGCCGCAATTCTTTTTGCTCCTGGGTAAGTCCATAATTTGGATATTTCTTCATTATTGTGCCAATCTGAATAACTATCACTGTATCTGTGAGGTGGAAGATGTTACAAAAATTCTTCTTCAATGAGGCTGAGAAAAATAGTCGTCAACGCTAACAGTTTTCCTGCACCCAGTCTGTTACTATTGCATATACTTTTGTTCCATTGTGGACATGGAAGTGTTGTGGTGCTCGAATTTTAGCTGTGATAGCATTATTACGTACTTCTAGTGTCATGCATCATGTTGTTGCCAAGCTCTTGTGCAAGATGTAAACAAATGTTGGGTTTTCAATACCAAGGCGGGTTGACTTGGGCTAAGGAAATCATTCGTTATATACATATGCCAAAACGAGGTTTTAAGCATAAATCATACGTTATAATTTCTTGGTAGAGTCGGTTACATAAAAATATTTGGATACACCAAGAAATATCATAATAGTGCGTACACTGTATACATATGCGGATATATAATGCAATAACATGTTTTCGTCGACTTCCCCCGATTCACTGCTTAACTCCATGATTATCCGTTGGAAGGTAGAATCAGACAAGGCACACTGTTTCCATGTGTATGTGGTAGTCACAGCTCTGGTACATTCAGATTTATTCATTTGCCAAATGAAAATCACAACCTTTTGTAACAAATGTATATGGATAATTATTGAATTATATACAAATACACATAAACGGTTGAAAAAAATAATATATACAAAGGGATTTTTAAGGCCAGGAGACCCCTTCTAAGACAAAGGTGAAAGGGCTTGTTGCTAGCGAGAGGGCCAACTTTTTGAAACAAGACACTCTGTGTCATATTGATAGGAGGGATGGTAATTAATGTCCATTAGCTGATTTCAAAAGATGCAGGTGGCATCAGCATTAGTTTTATAATGAAATTGAATGCTGATCATTTTCTTCATTACATGGCAATTTTTTTTAGCAGTTTTCCTCATACTTATCTATACAATGTCATGTGATGTTACTGATTGGATACTATGGGTATCTATCTTTTGCATAATATGTAAAGGAATAGTTTTGATTGTGTTCGTGGACTTATTCTAATTGTGTGTTTTGCATACGTGTGATAAATTCTTTTTCTGAATAGCAACAATCAATTTAAAGTGTGTGCCATCGGTGAATCAAATAAACACATAGATATATTTCAAATAGAGCACTCATCATTTCGGCAGAAACTATCTGGATTTAAATACACATATATGATAATATTTATAATTTACGTGGTGGAGGATCAAGGTTTCATGAGGATGAACTATCCTGGTCCACATGCAATTCATCAATTGTCATGTATTTCCAAAGCCTCAGCAATTGTGCCCTTCCATGCACATTGTTGTGTTGTCGCGTTCCTAATCATGTAGTTAAAATACAGCTAGTGTGAGAAGAAGCGGTCAAGAAGAAGAGTCTGAACTTACGACATCTTTAATTCAAGAGAGAACTCTAACAAGACACAAAACTGTGAAAGTAGAGGTAGCGAATCATAATGTTACACACATCTTTTTCAAATAGGAAAGGTGATTCCAAATTATAAAACCCGTGTCCAATGCTAATTCCCTGGCTAATAACCGCCCGCAGCCGAAAACGCGGGTTGTTGTTAAGTAATCTAGCGCTAGTTTGATGTGACCTAGTTAGTGACCCACATCTACATTATCGACAGATAGGGTGACGTGGGGATGGCGTACACATACAATATACAAGCTGTTTAACCTATTAACCAATCGATTTGATCTGCACAGCGTGCGCCATATCGACTTAATTGCATGCAAATACTCCAGTTACCATCTGTTGTAAGGTAGGATATATTGTAAAATGTCCCAGTTGCCCGATCCCGAATGGTGTGGTCGCATGAATGGAGGGGTTTCAAAGGATGTCGGCTTGGAAGAGGGACTCTTGGGTCCTTATGCCAATTTGACGGTGGTGAATCTTCGCCAAGAACTCAAACGGAGGGGACTCTCTCATAAGGGCGTCAAGCGCCAGTTGGTAGGGTGATGGTTTTCATTCTGTTTCAGCATTTTCTGTTCTGTAGATGTGTCTGCGCCGACATATGCTTCCACCCCTCGTCATCTGCTTTTTTTAAGTGCACGCGCACTCAGCTTCTTGTCGCGTATTATATATTTGAGCAATTGTCTAAGGTGTGGATATTACACCCCCACTCACAGTCGTGCTTAAGACTGCATTCTATTGTCGTCTGCTGTGACTTGATTGGGTTTGTTCTTTTTATGTATTGATTTGGGTAGATTATTGATGTTGTATTTTTTTTTCTGTGTTGTTTGTTTCTCATGGCTGGTAGAATCAGGCACATATATTAACCCAGTGATACTCCTCATGATAAAAAGTTTGCTATACTTTTCAATTATTCACAATATTAATGAGGCATTTTTCAACACGTAAAAGGTCACCAGAAAGGCTTGCACCTATCAGGCTGGTGATCACATTTTAAAAAGTAAATTGCAGTAATACAGGTAAACAATCTACACATAATATTAAGTATCTAATTGAAGCTTTTTGCCAGTGTTAAAAAAAGGATATCAAGTTTAAATGTGCCCCCACGCGTCTTCATTGACGGCTAGATTGGAAGTTGTTAGTTTCAGAAACATATTTGAGCTATAATTGTATGCATATATGAACTAGCTGGTGAAATGATATTAAGGTGAATTATAAAGATAAGGAGGCTTTATCTGCTCAGTCCAATGTACCAATAAGCTCAAGTCACACACCGACAATAAGAATCAACAACAGAGCTGGTCCTGATGGTTAGAAGTGAAAAAGAGATAACAATTCCAGACTTCCATGTTAGATATTTACAAACGTATCTGAATTCTCACCGGGGTTGTTGTTATCAGTTGTGGATACAGGACCCAGAATCTCAGGAACTAAACCCTAGCCCAAGATCTGGTGTTATGAAGTTACTTTGCAGCTTGTATGACCAGGTACCAATGAGTTAATGGCTATAGCATGCCGGGCTGTGTACATATCTGGATTGTCTTTTTGCCCAAATGTTCTTTTAAGTCCAGCATTTTCTGTCTTGTTTTGGCTTTGTTTGAGGATGTAAAATAACAAGGCAATGCAATGTATGGCTTATCAACCTGAATAGAGTTTAATTACTACTGTCGGTGACAGCATTAAGTTGCATTGATTTTGACTGCTTGTTGCATCATTGTTTGCTGGAATGATACGATAAAACATCATAAATAGGTATCATTTTTTGTCCATTATAATGGGTAAAGCTGGTCTGTTCTTGTTTGTTTATCATCAAAGGGTAGTTAGTCTGCTTTGTATTCCCTTTGCCAAGAATGCTGGGTTGGGTACAGAGCTGATGAGTGGGGGATGGTAGCGATCGTTGTTATGATAAAATATGGTAGGTGCACCTGTGGTAACTGACCCCTTTCCTTTTGGTCTCTTAATGAAATTGAATTTGCATGCTGGGCAAAGGTGAGGCTATTCAATCAACATGCTCTTTGTTCTATAGTCTCTTTACAATGAATGACTGCTTATGAATGTGTGTTTAACTCCTCCCAATTTATACATGATACATGTTTCCTATTCCAATTGATAATCTGCCATTGTCAAGTGTTATCCAAGAACCCTGCACTAAAATGATGCGAGATTTAATACATTGAGCCTTTTATTCAATAGATCAATAAGAAAATGCAATATGTAAGGTTTCTCACAATATTGATGTATAGATATATATTTGTGTATGTGTGTATATATACATATTTAGTCTTTTTATCACTAGAGGAAGACCCAATATTAAAGGCTTTCACCCTCGCCCCCCCCCCCTTTCCAATCACACACCATGAACACTTTGTAACCTGGTATCTTGTATATGCAAGGGGAACTTGCTCTCTTAGTCAAATTGGTTAGGCTTTTTATCAATAACAGGATAACAGTACTTTTCTCACAAGTGATCACTGTTTAGACACTAATAGAGATTGATGAAAGTCCATGTTTTAACACATGGTCACTATCATGATCTGCACAATCTGCATTGTCGGGGCGGCTTGGATGACATATCCTTTCTAAAGTGAACTTGCAATGTTGATAATTCATCTCATCTTCTGATAATGCCAGCAGTACCACTCAGTGATGTCAAATAATCGACGTGCTGGTAATATGGCTGGATATGCAGATAAAAAAGCATTTCTGTTGAAACTATGATTTTTCATTCAAAGCAAAATTTGTGGGGATTGATGTTACCGGTAGCATTGGAAGCCAGTTTGGCCAGGAGTTCAGTTCCCCTTCAAGTTCAAGTAGACACTTAGTTTTGACCAGCACAAGTAGTCTTAAGGTCCCTACCTGATACCTCAGTTCAACTGAATAATTATAGAATGCACATTCCATTCCTATAAATGTGTCCAATGTATATATGTTTCCAAATACTCTGTTGAAACATCGTTTGATTGTGCATGCGTCACTTTACTCATGGCGTTATCTGCAAATTTCTGTGTTAGAAAATATATCATCACTTCTGAAAATGTCTGGTGTGAACATTTAATCACAATTTTATTTTTTGTTGGGGGTTTGAACAGATAGCGCGCTTGACGCAGGCCGACCACACAATGAGAGAATCGAATGCCGTGAGAGAACGCAAGAAGCAGGATGTATGTGCTACAAATGGCACCCCATTGCAGACTGTTGGTGATCAACTTTTAGGGACTACAGACAAAATGTCAATAACAAAAGACAGGCAGTCGCTGGTGATTTGGCGACGGCCATTAATGACGTTATATTACTTTGTGTTGGAGCTAGGGATGCTGGCTCAAGCCTTCATGCTCAAGTGAGTCCCATCTTCATTAAGTTTTGTTTGATATTTGTTGTTGATTTATTGATTTTCACATTTGATAGCTGCCGTTCTGCACATGTGAATGTGATAGTACTGCTCATACAAGCTGTTATGTTAATGTATGTGTTTTGTGGGAAAGGTAGCATGTGTGTAAATGTACCAGTGGGTTGATGATGTTCGGCCTATGGGTATTTGTATGGGTAACATTTAGACACAAGTATCGTTTTGGAAGTGTATGCTCATATTTAGTGTATCGCTTGAAAATTTGATGAATCTGAGTTGAACAGACTGTGTGCTTTACATTGTCATCAATGAAAATTTTGCAAGTTACTTGGCTTAGTGCTTCCAAAAGTTTGTTTGGTACACTCTGATGTAATCGAAATAGCCCCACGCTCAATTATCTTGCTACATTTGATCACATTGATGAACCTATCGTGTTTAGGAGCAAAGCAAAACATCTTTCTAAATTCACTCTGTGGTTGGCATTAGTTCGATCAAATGTCTCTTTTGTAATTTCATCCCTATTGACCTTCTGATATGTTTGATCAGATATGTGAGTTGCATAGAATGAGAAACCAGATCCCATTGTTTGCATCATATTGCGGTAAGACTTTAGTTGTATTTGTTAGGATCACATTGAGTGCTGTGAGGGAATGACTGAGCACTATTCCAAGGAAATTTAAACCACGTTTATTAATACAACATGTGGTCGTTCAGTGCATTACTTAACCATGGCAACAACTGACAGGTTGTATGATGGTTTTGTTTAAGGTGTAAGGTCAACCTATGTAGGTAGGTAACCCAGTCGCTGAGTGTTATCAGCCAGTTGAGTTGCTAACTGACTCCCTCTCATAGTGCTACCATTTGATGAAGCTGCTACACCATTAAGTCGAGCAGAAAAGCACTGACGCTTTACTCGTTTTAATGGCACCGGCTGTTGAGAGATTGGGGTACAATTTGTATGGGGTGGAGTGTGTGGCAGGGGGAGTTGTGGTGGGGGTGTTGAGGGGTGGGGTGGGGTGGGTTGATGGAGAGCGCAGTTGAGTCTAGCTGTAGCCTGTGCTTGTACCGTTTGATTGTACTTATAATGCCTCTATGTTGGTGTACGGCCCACATACAGCAGACATTCTCCCCATTGTACGGCTTCTTGTCAGCCTGTACACTGGTAAACTCACGGTGCCGTATCTCGTTTGTACGACGCTGTAGAGTAGGGTTAGTAGAGCGGCAAGTGAACTTGACTCCGGCCATCACGTGTTTACCTCGGCTTGATCACGTTCTTCTGATAACCTGCTTACGTCTATCTTATACATCTATTTGAAAACAGCCTCATTCTAATGGTATATAACGACTGTTTCTGTACAATGGTATGTGGCCATTTTACATTTATTGCAGCCTTTCGGGCATCGTATGGAAATGGGGCGTTATGGTAAACACTCCTACTGGGGCTTATATCATATGTATGAACGATTTGTGTATGCGCGTTTGTAATCTGAATAAGATCATGAACTTTTCACATATTTGTGCAAAATATGCGTGGTTGATTGAGGTGGGGTGTGGGCTAAGATACACGGGAACTCGATGTAACATAGTCGGTCCGTGGTCAACGTGCGCTCGTAATCATTTTATAAGTTCATAAACCACTTGTCTGAGGTCAATATATAGGAGCACTTGTTGACCTTTGAGTTGATGAGCCTGTACGCGCATTGTGGTAAGGTGTATGCGCTCGCACTCTGGTCCGATTTTGTTAAGCGAACAGCTGTCTATCCCATCCTTCATGTTTTAATTGGAGTCCACTTAACCATGACTTTCACCCTTGTGTTTCTGGTTCTGCGTTTGTCACGCCATTTACTGGATCCTTTCGGCTGAATTACAGTGGCGCTTCCCTAATTCAGTAGATCTATGTAATTACTCCACGGAACATGTAAGGATTTAGTGCTTACATATATAAGGGTCCTATAAGTCGACCGCATGGTGTTCTGGGTGTTGGCCGGACGAGGACACACAGCCAGCGACCAGAGGAGCATCTGAATGGAGATATGTCATATCGCTCGATTACGGGATACTCTTCTCCACGTGCTCGACAGACACTGTAACGATCGATTTACGTAAATCACCTACGCAAACCGACTGTTCAGTCATCAGACCTGCTGTAATCAGGACAGAATGAGTGGTGTGTTATCAGGGTCTTGATCTGATTGGAGTGACAATCAGAACACACTGCAGATACTTTGAACTGGGTGCAAAATGTCTGGTTCTGTAAAACAATCCACACTTCACCAACAATTACAATGACTGGCAGCGAGGTGACAACAAGTCGGTGAACTTTGATTTGGTGCTGTGCTCACTTGGCACCATTTCTATGAGATGCTGTGGTGTTTTGTCCCCAGCTTTGATGCCTTCACAATGCGCACTGGCAGTAAATGGGTTTATCCTAACGGAAACTGATGTCAAGCACAGGCACTCGAGCCTTTCCACCCTAGCTGCCAATTTGTATTCATTTTTGTGTTAGCAAGGAGGCGGTATGTTTTCAGACTTCGAGTGCCAGTTATTTATAAACTATGGGCCCAGTCATCCCCTGTCACTGGAGCAAAACTAATCCTTTTGGTGCTATGTTACCATTTTTTTCTTGGGCACCATATACCACACTCTTTATACTAACCTTACTAACCTGTATCTCACCACCTTGTTACTTGTGTATAACTTCATGTACTGATGAATGAGGACTGTTGATTCTTATAACTTTCATACAATATTATTGCCAATTATATAATTGATTGGATTTACTATCAAAGTGCTTCTTCAAACCTTCCTGTGTCTGTGTGTGGACAGATTATGGAGGAGCAAGTTGGCGGTATTACTGGGAATGGTCACGTTCCTCACTGCACTCACAATATACCACCTCGATGGACCACACCAATCTGTAAGTACCAGATACCTACAGTATGGGTGTGTGTGTGTGTGTGCGTGTGTGTTTGTGTATTTATTCCATGCATGTATGGGTGTACATATGCGTATTTGGTCTGCATAATCCTTTGGGTAATGTGAGGCTTTACGACCTTAACCCATGAGCATGTGTCATTTATCATTCAGATGGTATTGTTTCTTCGTAAAGAACTTCTGTGGTGTGGTTACTGGCTCGGTCTGGGTATTCTTTCCTCAGTAGGCCTCGGTACAGGCCTACATACATTTCTGCTTTATCTGGTAAGTGCTATTTGCTACCAGCCCTGGCTCCTGATCAGTTATGACATATGTCTCAACATCATGAATGCCATTCTGCTGTAAATGTGGCGTTATTAAAGCTCTTAAAGGAAATCGTATGGGATTGTGTGTTGTAGGGGCCTCATATAGCTGCCGTGACACTAGCAGCTTTTGAGTGTATGTCTGTAGACTTCCCAGAGCCACCCTACCCAGATGAGTGAGTAAAGAAGGACTTGGAACTTAATTATTTTTGAAAATGGATCCCAGATTTAAGAATCACCTGTTATTAAATTGTTGGTGCTTGCAAAAGCAAGACAAATTGAGCTGTGCTAAGAGAGCCCGCACCTAGAATCCTAGTCAGTTAGTCCTCGGCATCTAATGACACGTTTGATGTTGTAGGGATATAGACATTGCTTCCCCGTCTTGCAGTTGCCTTGCCATTTGATTGCAGCATCATCTGTCCTGATGTGGAGGGAACTTCTATGTCCCTTTGGGCCATCATCAGTAAAGTTCGCCTGGAGGCGTTCATGTGGGTGAGTGCGGCAACTTCGTCAATCTCCATTCAATCATAATTTACCCCTTACTAAAACTACACATATTTTTGATGGACTGTTGGGAAAAGAATCCCTTGATGAGGCCATGCATAGGCTTGTGTGTGATTGATGTGGTGATTGTGGCAGGGGGCAGGGACTGCCATTGGGGAACTGCCACCTTACTTCATGGCCCGAGCGGCTCGTCTGTCCGGGCAGATCGACGAGGAGGAACAGGAAATAGAGGAACTCATTCATGAGAAGGAAATCCACCCCAAAGACCTGGTAAACAGATAACTTCTTACGTTATTGTAATGCCCTACTGAAAAAGACATGAGAAAAAAACCTAAGACACTGACATGGCATTGGGTTATAACTGTAGATGTTTGTTTATCTGTGCATGAAGACTGAATCTGCATATCCAGTGTTATTCTCCTTTGATAAAGTTCATGATATATAGCTTTATCATGTTGCAGTTTGTAGATACTTAACTTTTGTAAATATTGTTTCGTTACATAGGGCATGCCAAACTTTATTGTAAGTTGTGAATTGTATTTCTAGCAGAAGAGTGTAGCTTTGAAATTAATACCTTCATTCTTGAATAGTATTTTTAACCATCCCTGCTTCACTTGCTTGGATCAAATGATTGTTTATTATTCCATGTCACAGTTATGGGTTGCTTTCCAAATCATTGAACAATAAGTTTCATTTTGGTTGCCTGAAATGTTGAAAAGAAATGGCTGCTGCTGTTACACTTGTCAATAACAGGTCAACATCCATTCATAATCAAATAGATCATTCATTGTTAGAGCTGTATCTTGAGATATTGATTTGATATTGTTAATGAGTACCTCAGACCTATCTATATAATAGTTTGTCTTTTTAGTTTTTGCATAGTCACCTTTAATAAACCTACGATTTAGGGGGTTTAGTTCCCGTCTTGCCATGCATATAGTGTTAGTATGGATCTCTCGTAATTGTCTGTACGTTTCTAACCTGTCACACATCATTTGCATAATTTGTTTGACACGTAAAAACAATTTCATCGTTTGCATATTTTTCTCTGGCTATGCATATGCTTGTGTATTGTATGGTGTTAGTATTAAATATCTTGTGTAGAAATATTATACCTATTAACCTGGTTGACTTAGACATTGTTTAAGTGATGTGCATATATGGATGTTTGTTGTTTGTTGACAGAGTGTACTGGACAGAGGTAAAATAGCTGTACATGACTTGGTGCAGCGAGTGGGCTTCATCGGCATCTTGCTGTGTGCTTCTGTAAGTCATCCCTCCATTTAACTATCAACGCTTTTGCAACTCCTTGGAATTCCTATATAACTGGTATTTAATTTTCAGAAACAGAGTAACTTTTATAACTGCATATCTTTTCCTATTATCTTTTTGTTGTTTAATGACTGGTAGCTGGGTTGTCTCAGAGTGAGTTGTATGCTAAGGAATGTGTGTGTGTGTGTGTACTGCAGATTCCCAACCCTTTGTTTGATTTGGCAGGAATTACATGTGGGCATTTCCTCATCCCTTTCTGGACCTTCTTTGGGGCCACACTTCTCGGGAAAGCTGTCATTAAAATGCACATCCAAGTGAGTGATCACACTGGGTTACAACGATAAGGGACATCATGGCAACTCTTCAGATGGCACTTTCATGTTGATTGAAATGGTTTTCTTTTTGTTTCAGAAATTATTTGTAATATTTACATTTAGCGAAAAGCACATTGAACAAGTAATATTTCTAATTAGGTAAGTGGCTTCTGTTTTCCTCCTCATAGCCCGGCTCATTTCTTAAGACTATTAAAATTAATAAATGAATGGAAGAATTTTTCATTCCAATGTTTTTGGGTCTGCTTGAATTCTACTTTGAAAAAAAAAAAATTCCTCTCAGAAGATAGCATGAATTTTATGTAATATGTGATATTTCCTTGAGGTGGTTTTGAGAAATGACTTTGGTTTGTTGTAGGAAAATTCCCCATTTTGGGCCATCATTACAAGCCCCTTTCGAAGAATACCTACAGA
Organism: Urechis unicinctus; assembly: GCA_034190875.2. Taxonomy (NCBI): domain Eukaryota; kingdom Metazoa; phylum Annelida; class Polychaeta; order Xenopneusta; family Urechidae; genus Urechis; species Urechis unicinctus. The sequence goes on from CM067356.1 coordinate 3,444,291, forward strand.
AACAAAAGGAGAAGCTTCACCATCGACCAGGGACAGAGATTGCACAGGTGAGAACAATTTTGTGCAGTCAAGCATTAATGGGTTGATTCCTGGTTAAATTTAGACAATTTGTTATGCAAAACTCACGTTATTCTTGGGCAGCTATGGCTCTGTGATTGAAGTAAATTTCCTAATTAAGAAATGATTGGTTATATTTTTGCAGAAAACCAGCTGGTTGTCATGGATTTTCGAGAAGATTGTCATGGTTATGGTGGTATATTTTGTCATCTCCATCATCAACTCTATGGCTCAGAGCTACCACAAGCGTTTAACCCAGGCTCGAGCTGATGCTACGGCTGCTGTCCTTGCCAACAGACCCAAACCACAACCCACCAAATACAAAGACTGAACAACCCTCAGTTCCTCGACCAATCAGCAATGTTATGACAAGTACTCCTCTGAGACTGATAAGCCAGGTTATCAAGGCAACAGCATCTGTTGTGTGATAACTGTGTTACCATGGCCCATGTTTGTGAGAAAGTCAGCTCATGTGGAAGCAGGGTTTGGAAGGGTTTTAGATATTTAGATAGGAATATAATTCAATATTGTCTTTCGGCATGAAGGAAGTGTGAGAGATGTCATGGTTCAGTTGAAAGAGTGAATATGATGGTGTGTTGCGGGTTGTAGTTTATCATAATGAGTTTACACTAAGACATGAATGCTCCCATTTGTTTGTGTATTTGCGTGATGGACTACCCTTTCCAGGATGTGTACACCATTCCTTTATTTTGTTGATACTCGGAATATTAACAATTACATTAAAATGTTGGGAGCAATGGGTATTTCAATTTGTATACCCGAATCACAGCTGTTTTGGCTAAGTTATTGTGCCTGCATTCTGGCCGATTGTTTGAGCACATTATGATGTGATCTTGTGATCATAATGTGACTTCATGCAAAGGTACCATGCTTCATCAACAATACTTCATTTAATTAAGTGTCAGTGAGCCTTCTTATCAAACACACAATCGGCATAATTTCTCTACTCTTTGTGACAAGCTGTCTGTAAGAACTCTTTGAAAAAGATCAAACAAAATAAAACCACAGCTGACCGGGACACGTTCGAGTTGTCTTCTCTGATGTCGCGCTTGATTTCCTCAATGAGCGTTGATATAATTGATGTATTGATTAATATAACTTAATTTATTTATTCTGCTGGTCTCTTGATTTAAGTTGGGTGGATTATGAATTAAAGAATTTTATACTTGAAATCATAATTTCCTTAATTTTTTAGACATTGTAATGACCTTGCCATTTTATGTAATTAACTTTCCTGGGGCTCACCGAGTGCAAGCTTAATATTCATTCCGTGTATGGTGTATATTTACTGAGAACAAGACACCTGTACTGTATGTGTTATGATGCTGTGCAATATGTGTAACTTGGCTAAGCTTTGCTCTTGTTCCCCTAGCTGGACTGCATGTATTGGATAAGTGTTGTGCAGTCACCTTTTACCTTCACTTGCAGTGATTTGGATGTCGCATATATTCAACCACACCATAACTTCCCCAGATAATGCATCTGAGGTGTATTTAAAGGGGAATATAAAGTACATCATATAATTGTCTTGTTCTTATTACTCGACATTTTAATTCTTCACAAAGTATAATTAAGCTGATGCCATTTTTTCCAAATACAGTTTCTGGGGTTGGAGAGTTGTTCTAATTCATCTACAACAGGAAGCTCCTTCAATCTCTGCTATCACAACTATATGAGTAAAAATACCAGCTATCGTCCTATTAATAGCACATATTTAACAGGAGGAAATACATTCCTGATTGGTCAATACACGTTTGGTGCTGGCAACCAAAAAAAAAAAAAAAATTCCCTTGGAAGGATAATGTTCATTGATTTTATTTATTACCAAGAAAATTATCTGACAGTGCTAATTTGATCTTATCGGACCTGGTTAATTGAAAATCAAAGAGCTCATTTCAGTATCAGTCACATTTTTCACGTTGCGAATATATATTACACTACGATTGCATGGTCATCTGAGTTTAATGCTTTATGAAAAGAAAGAGAGGCCCATAGGTACATGGATGAACTTGGCGAACTATATCAGAAAGTTTCAAAATCGGCCGAAAGGTTAATATGGATTTATCAATGATCTAAAATTTCCTTCGATAACCTTGACCTTAGTTTACAATCAAGGTCAAAATTAAACCTCTGGATTCTGCACATCTTTGACGCCTTAAATTTAAAAAAATAATCACAAAAATATATTGAAATTTGCGTTCTGTATCGCGAGACAAAGAAAAAGTTTACAACCATTGAGTCAGAAGCTGACTAATGTAATACGCAAGAGGCCCATGGGTACATGGAGGAACTTGGCGAACTTTGATGACAATTTTTTCGTCATTATCTCCATTATAATCATCGAGGTTATCTTCGTAATTATCTTCATCATAAAATCGTCATTATCATCATTATTATCGTCATGGATATCTTACTATTACTTATATTAAGAAAATGTTTTCATTTCAATTAAGGCAGAATAATATGTAATTGTTTTTACGATCGGTGAACATCATCGACATTGACTTTTACCTGATCATTTGCCAATATTTGCCAATGTAATTGTAATCTATATGTTCTCCATGATTGTTGGCCTCAACTACTTCAGGTCAATCTCGGACGGGAGTTCATGGGGGCAGTGAACACGCTATTGGCCTCAACTACTTCAGGTCAATCTCAGACGGGAGTTCATGGGGGTAGTGAACACGCTGCTGGCCACATGTGGTCTCTGTAAGGCATGGCCGTGTGGGTGTTCATCAAGACCAGGCTATTGTGTAACTCTTTAACAGCACTCTTCCTGGGCGTCACTTTGGAAACCAGTACGCTGTGGATATAAAACTTCCACCTGGGGAACGATCGACTCAGTGGATTCTCGGCTGCAAGCTGTTGTCTCTGCAATTAACAATGAGGTGACTCGCTTGACTGGGAAAAACCTAAAGATGCTATAAAGGCAAAACAAGTTACACAAAAACTCTCTTCCATGGTCCCGGGGCGCTTGATAAGGCTCGAGCAAAAGCTTTCCTCTGGTGTTGGTGTTTACTACCTCTACCAGCCTGGTGTTGGTGTTTACTACCTCTACCAGCCTGGTGAGCTTGAACAGGGCTGGCGTCATGCCACTGACCCTGTGTGGTCACTCAATGTGTACCAGCTTGGACGCTCTGTCGCTAAGCCAGGTGAGTCTGAACTCTACTATTCATTGGACGGACCTCTCCGTGGCTTTGTAAAGTAGGAGCTGCTTGTGGTACCACCTGACACTCAGATGCCGCAAGATGGTATTCTCACTTAGACATTAACCATAAAGACCACATACACAAGAATGGTGGTATTTGCAAACAAGTGTCCTTGTGTGTTGCTGGGTAAAAGGGACACCTGTAACAGGCCTTGTACACAAGAGTTGTGTAATTTACGCAGATATAAGACGAAACACGATGTCGTTAATCTTCTTTGTAGGGTTTCTCAGAAAGGCATAAAAAATAAACTAGGAGTGTGCATGGATTGTGGATTTGACAAAATCAACCACAGACTTGCGTACCACCTGAAAAAGAACCCCACAATTACTGCATTGAGCTCAAAACTCCAAACCACTCTGACTCACCATGACAGGTGTGGAGCAATGCCTCGCGCTGGCAGGCGCGAAGGGCCAACTCAAGAAAAAAAACCTCTTGTGTACCGAGGCGAGATAGCATACCTACATAACGGCTCGGTGAGGTGAGCAGAGAGTGTAGGCCACTGTTAAAGCAAGCAAAAATGACACCCGCAGTACTTTCAAAGGGTTTAAGTCCACTCATGTTGCCAATCATGGTTTAAGGCCAATCTGTCAAAAAATAGAACCTACACAAACGGGGATTTCCCGCTTGTTGTTCTTGGTTAGTAATAAACCTTTAAATAAATGTTTGCAGGCAGCCAGTCTCCGTGGCATAGTGGTTCACTGCCTCGCCTTTCCATCCAACCGATTGTGGGTTTGACCCCCAGGTGTTATAACCGGACTGGCTACATTGAAGGGCTAGAAGTTTTCAATACCACTCTACGTGTGTATTGTGGAGGTATCCCGGGAACTCTATTCAATACTGCCGTGGAAGTGGTGAGGTACACAATTACGGACCTCGCAGTAGGCCCCGATGTACATGATTATAGACCTTGCAATTGGCCATAAGGTTCACCAAAAGGGTAATATACTGAGGTTCACAATTACGGACCTCGCAATGGACCCTGAGGGCCCCAAAAGATTTAACACTGAGGCTGTTAACCCTGCTGGAGGGTAAGGGATCCGCTACAGGAATCGCAAGCTCTACCTATCGCTGGGTTTGCGGCTCACTGAGATACACTGTGCACATGTATTCAATCAGAGCCCCTGAATGGAGGCCTTGATTTGCATGAACACAGACTTGCGTAAGGTTGCCACCAGCGACTCTGAGGAGGACCTGTTCAAGCTGATGAACAACGTGTTCTGTAAGACAATGGACAATCTCCGAAGGCGAGTCAACGTTAAGAAGGGGAAAAATATGCCGTTGGGGATCGGACCCGACCCTCCTTTCTCACGAGTGAAGCTCACCCAAAGTGGGCAGGGAGCAAAAACAATCGAAATCCTGTATAAGTCATGATTTAAAATGTAGTATAGATAAGTGGCGGTGCGCCAAAATCGCTACTTTCTATACTACTAGCTTCCCCAAGCATGCACATGGTCTTCACGCCTATGGACAGGATGTCCCAGTGTGTCATGTGCTTGCTGAATATACATAGTCCTGAGGCAGACAGCTCCTTCACACCTTTGGACGTGCCTTGGATGAGTTGGCTGGATGTCGAATTGTTCATGGGCCGAGTTGGTACTAAGGCTAAGGGTCAAGTTGGCTAGGGGTCGAGTTGACCTGATACCGACAGATGATCTTACTCGGTGCTGTTTTGTTCTGTCAAGTATTGTCTATCTGTGTCATATATCTCCAAGATAATGGCAACAAGGAATAGAAATAGGCCAATCAGTGCATGGCATTAATGAGTAGTGTATACCCCTCACTCTTTTGTTAAACACAGGCAGCAGATTGCTCTAGCTGGGCATTCAGCTTACTGACTAGAAGTACATGTTACCGTGGTGACCATGAATGGACAGTAAAGTGATTATAAAAACTACACAGGAACTTGGAGAGATCTCGATCTGACTTTTAAATATATGCAGAGTAGATATTCGAGTCATCTTTTAACAGGTCACATCACAAGACCATAACGTTCTTATTCACTGACCCCTTTTGGCTGAGCCAAGCATTTTCCGAGAATTTTGCAAGCGGTTATCTCCGTTTAGCACATCTGAGCAATGATTATTAAATATATAACGAAGATTAAATATGATGAAGTAAACCTCATTTGTATTCTAGTCATCACCGCAATATATAGGCAGCGTTCTCTTTCAGTTTCAATCATGATAAGCAGTGTGTTCAAATGACACACTGTCAACTCGATAACAATCATCTCATCAGGCTCTGCGGTTGGATCTCTGTTGTGTATTCAAGAGTTAGCCACAATAATTAACTGACATTAAAAACAGTGAATCGGTCCGCTTTATGCTTTTATGAAAGCTCATGAAATCGAAAGATCGCAACATATTAACAATCAAAACTTCATCTGCCAACAAAGTGCAGCTTTAACGAGCGAATGAATCTATTTCCTTTATTGAAGCACAAACAAGACAAATACAAAAACATAACATTCTAACAATTTAATGATATAAATTTTAATGATAAGGCGCAAAGACACTAGCAGAGAGTCTTCGTAATCAAAGCGCATAACGGTTTAATGATATGATTGGTTACAAGAAATTGCTTGAGTACTCATCGAGTCGTTCCCTGGCTTATGTAGCAACAGACATAAACAAAGTTTTAATGATACGAACACCAATACATTGGTTGAAATATAAGCACTATAAATGGGCTCTATTAATTAGAATTGTATAATGGTATACCATTGTGTTACCATTCTGGACCATACGGATCTGGTCAGCAACATCACAAGGTACAAACTCATGCGACGCGAAAGTCAATTAAAGATACCCGCATAGAACTACCAATGGTGATTTTTGTTCGTGCGGGAGAATAAAAGATATATATATATATATATATATATATATATATATATATATATATATATATATATATATATATATATATATATATATATATATATATATATATATATATATATATATATATATATATGCGTGTGTGTATGTAGTGCACAGTATTTGGTACAATAATCTGTTTTCAGTGCTCACACCCGTGCAACTGATACAAATCGCTGATTCTCGTCTTGCAAACATCGTTTCTCATATGTTATTCTTTACAAAAACATAATCCCTGCAGTAAAAGTGAATTGCCGGGTCCGTGCTGTCTAATTGGCTATGTAAATAATATCCATTTGCTCTTCATGAAATCTATCATGACTCGTGTACTTGGTTGGTGAACATATTCAATTGTAAAAACGGATATGTCAAAGAGAAGTAGTCAATCTGGGTTCTGTTGAGTGCCAACATTAGCGACAAGAATGGGAAGCAATAAGTGTCATGGACACGAGGCTCTTCTTTCTTGCCACTCATTATCACCTTGCCCTGACCCATGGAATCCGCCTTGAAGGACATCTGAAAGCAGGCATCTAAAGACTTACAATAATAAACGCATATCGCCATTCTCACGTGTGCGTCTTGTGCCTCGCTTCTTCAAGCTTGTGGCACCCTTTTCGCCTCAAGATATTTATACGCTTCTAAAGTGCAATATTTCATGACTGTGACAAGTGATTAATATATGTGATATAACCATCCCCTACACCACCCCAAACCCCTAACACACACACACACACACACACACACACACACACACACACACACACACACACACACACACACACACACACACACACACACACACACACACACACACACACACACACACACACACACACACACACACACACACACACACACACACACACACACACACACACACACACACACACACACACACACACACACACACACACACACACACACACACACACACACACACACACACACACACACACACACACACACACACACACACACACACACACACACACAATGGCCATACGGTTGACCAAAGTTACTGTAAGTAGTTTAGGGGTTTTCTTTTGCTGTAGACTTCTATATGACTGTTGCAAATGCTATCACATGGGATGAATCACGATTGTGGGATGCTGCTCCGTGCTCAGACAGGCGTTGATGCTGTAACATTTACGGTTCTTGCCTCTAAGTTGCAGATAGTAAGAAAGGTCCATCTCAATCAACAGGCCCTGCCAGTCTTTGGTCTGCTCCAGCCAGTTCGTATTAGAAGACCTCTCCCCATCCAGCGCGCCGCATTCTATGAAGAAGCCGTTTTTCTGGAACAGACTTATTGTAATGTTGAAGGATAATGATATCGGAGAAGAATAAATGTTACTGAATCTTAACGCTACCTCGTTTCCTGCCAGGTTGTCGTATAAATGGAAATAAACCGAGTGTTTGTTAATGCATGGAAAGACACAGGGGTTCGTATAATGTGGATGGCCAGCTCCTGTATGCATACAGAACCCCGCGGCCGGGTTACTAGGCAAGGCAACTCGCCCCTGGTGTTTTGATGATCTGATGACACCTTAGGGGCGAGCCCCGTGGGGGCGAGGGTCCGTATGGCAGAATCTGAGCGTTATAAGCAAATTTGCTCCTTCTCGCAATGCAGACAGGGGACAGTTTAAAAAACATAGATTTTCATATCCATAAATGTCTTACCATCAATCTTGCCTAGAGTGCAACAACAGTCATACTCCTTAATCCACAGAATCGACGAAATCCAACACAATTTTTAAATTGTTGTCCAACATGGCTCCCGCGCGAATCGAAAACACGAGCAATATCATAGCGTATTAATGAGTATTAACTCCATTATGTTGCATTGTTGGAGTCGGCCATGTTGAGTTTTGAACAAAGTTTCATGATGTGCCGTATTTTAGTGCTCAAACAGAACAATTAAAAAAACTGTAGTAATAGAAACAGTCCTCGTGTCATTTTGTGATATAATCTTGCATTTTGTCACAGTTTTTTTTCTCTTGGAGGGCTTTGGTAAGTTATTAGCGAGCTCATCGGTCGTTTTGACTTCGGAAGCTCCGAAATCTCGCAGGAGGCCCTTCGCCTCTACAGCTCAGATGCGAGAGATCGAAAGTAGTAAACAGTGCGGAGCTGTCAGAGGCGGAGTTTCTTTGCCTACCGGGTCACGTGCACCATGGTTTTGCACTAACCAACCCACACCATTTATAAGCATATCTTTGTGCGGTAAGATAAGCAATGGATCGTATGAAGACATAAGCGGATATAAGAGGTTGGCGTTTTAAAACTCTAGTGCAAATTAGATGTGTTTTTCCATCTAGCACGGCGGGCTTCCGATTATGTTTAATGTGATGAGACGCCTTGCGCATTTGTAATAAAACCTTTCCCTTCTGATCTTGAGCTTTTGACACCACTTTCTGGTCAGCCATCGGTGCTCAGTTCAGTTGTCAGGCTTCCGAACAAAACATAATCTATCCTTGGATGCTCACCAGAATCGAACAACTCCCATATGTCACTCTAACTCCTTCCAGTACTCCACGAGTAAGTGAATTGATCATGTGTGCTTCACATGGGGGTGCCAGTAGGCGATGTACCTCGGGCGGAATGGCTTTGTTCTCTTAATTCTTCACTCACGCCAATAGCCCAAAGTCAATCGGTCCCCGTTTTGTCGGTTTCTTGTAGTGGGATGTCAGTCAGAGTCTAGCCTCTGACTTTGGCCTTTTCAATGACATCCCATCGTTTCTATTCGTGCTATTGTACTTATTGTATATATTATCAATGTTGCACCTTGTACTGCCAATTATTTGTCTTAACAGTTGATCATTATCTAGGTCATAATTTTACTCATGCATTTGGTACATTGTTTAAAGTTTCTTAGCTGTCATAATATTGATCCAATCTAAATTACCTACCCTATAATATCTTTCTCATATTGGACACTCTGTATTTGGTATTAACTAATTTCACTATTATATACCCATTATATGCACTTAGTATAATATTTCTTGTCACACATAATTTTGTCAAAGCATAAATCATATATATTTTGTCAGCCATCACTGTTCTCTTCTACCTCATGTAATTACTACCAATCTGAGTTATGTATTTGTATTAGCAATATCAATCTGTATACCTTCTACACATACTTGGTTAATAAACCATTTTGTATTTTTATAGATACCCAACCTCCGTGAATAGTTTTCTTTGACTCCCTCACAAAATAACTAATTATCTTGCGTTGTAAATTATCGATAGTTTTCGCACTAAGTAAGCTTGGAGTAGAACGGGTGTAATTTCTGCTGGCTCTTCACTGGTAGGCACCATATAATACACTAATGTTGGTGCGCCGTTAAACCCTATACTTACCTTACCTCTTCATTGGTTTGTTAGCTACAGCCGACTTATCGCGCTGCACAAAGGTCGCCGCTGCTCGCCTCACGGGGCGCCAGCAAGTATGGCACGCCGCGGTACTATTTAATTCATCATAGGGGCATTAAAATCGTTTCCCACTCCATTTCGCATTAGTCTCTCAATCACATGAAGGTTAATTAATTAGCGAAATTGTGTATGTGTAGATTGCGGACGACGCCCTGCGCCTTCTCTAATAGCGGAGCGCAAAGAAACAGTGCTATATCATTTTGTTGCTATCTTATTGTTTCTTCCTGTGTTGTGCTTTCAGCCGGGACCTCACCATGTATGATTACATCAACCAACGCTTTGTCCAGGGATACGTATGTGGAATATTATCAATAGCGACAATCTTCATCATCATCTTCGCAGATTATTCGCTGCGTCAACCGAAGATGACCCGCCATGTATCATCTGTTCCTGTGATCAGTCGGGATTATACAAACTGCAACAAGGCAGGGATTAGTAGATCTCAAAGTGGATGCTGACAGCCCACAATTGGTGGAAGTTATTCGGAACTATTTCATTGATGAACCCCGTCCTTATATGACCAAGTTCAGCATACCTAGGTTTCAAACGCTGCAGGCAGAAACTGTGTACAAAATACTCAATAAGGTATGCATAACGTTAAAACTCTTCATCAAGCGACCCGCCCGAGGTACATCGCCTACTGGCACCCCCATGTGAAGCAGTGTGTACTAGCCTCCAGTAAGGATGCATCAGCAATGAGACTCCCGCAAAGGGGCACTGATCACTTGTAAGATAGGATGTAAAGGGGATAGGAAAAAGGTTAAAGAAGTAAGGCCAGTGTGTAATGGCACCTTGTGAGGGGAGATGTAGAACTGAAGAAAAGATGTTAAAGCCAGTGTGTACCGACACTTTGAAAAAGGAGATTGAAGGAAAGATGTTAAGGGGGGGGGGGGGGCAGTGTGCACTGACACCTTAAGGAGAATGAAGGTGCTGAACTGAAGGCGTTTGGTTTGTATTTGATAATTGTTATGTCATGCTGGTAGTGTGAAGGATGTTGGCCGTATGCATTGTGTGTAAGCCCAGCTTTTCCATCTGCCTGTGGATTTTATTATTGTATCAGGATTGTTGTCTGCGGCTAGTTGGGTGGCTCTGCCAATACAGAAGGAATGTGTGATGTAACTTGATTGGGGAAGGGAAGTTAGGGCTATACTTTGTTTGAGAAGTGATGTGAAATGATGTCTGGTGCATGGTTTGGCGTGTTTGTCCAGGAAGATGGCACCGGGGGAAATCCCCCTTAGTGAAAGGTAATTGTGAAGAGCAACTACTGGACAGTATTTAGGTGTGATCAAACTTTGCAGTACTAATTTTGGGGTGGAACGTTGGCTATGTTTGAAAGAAGTGAACTGGATTTGATAGCTTGTTTGGTTGTTGTTGCGCAAAACTGTGAAATGTGATAGATGTGATAAAGTTAGTGTATGCGAGGGATCATTGGAGTGGACTGCCTCTCCTACCCTGAGGCAAGCATAGAAGGATAGGAGGTAAAGGGCTTTGATCATGCAGCGAGTATAGTGACAGGAAGTACAAAAAGGTATTGAATCTATCAATTTGTGAAGGATGTGTTTGGTTATTGGTAATAGTTTTGAAGTTGGATGAAGTTGTGAGTTGAGGATACCATTTAAAACTTTTGTGACATAGAGGTTGACAGTGGGGTCAGACTCTGCTTTAAGTCGATGGATGAATGATATAGAGGTTGTGTATGTTTTGATTGTGGAGTATTTTAGACCTTGGTGTAGGTGGGCGATAAACAGTGAAACGGAAACTGTGTCTGAAGGTTATGCATTATGACTTATGGACAAACAGAATTGAGCAAAAGTATTCCAGTGATGTAAATGAGATTTGTTGTGGTGGGTTTAAGGGATTTGCTTAATAGTCTGTTGACTGTAAGTTTTTTGGTAGTAGATGTGGTGGGATAATTGTTGGATCGGGCTGCATCCCATATCGTTTCAAGAGATTGGAGTCCACCTGAAGCCAAGAAATTGCGTCATTTAGTAAGTTGTTTACACCAGGAATGTGAAGCGCACTAAAATTGATGTTAAACTTAAGAAGAACCAGAACGAGGGGTCGAATTATGTTCATTATTGTGGGTTGTTTGGATGACTGCTTGTTGATAATGACCACTACTGCTTCGTTGTCGCAATGGAATATGATGGTGGAATTGGCCATAGAAGGAGCGAACATGCTAACCAGAACAAAGATGGGGTACAGTTCTAGGACGGTTATGTCAAGAGTATGCCACATGCTTGGCCAAGTTGCTTGTATCCAGTTGGATTTGTAGGTGGCACCAAAAGCCAATTTGGAAGCGTCGCTGTACAGAGGGATACTGTTAGAGTGTGCAATAGTGGAGGGATTTATGAGGGTGGTGCTATTATAGCGCTGAAGGAAATGCAGCCATATAGACAGTTTAACTTTAATGGTAATGTTGATGAAGAAGTTAGGATTGGAGACCCCTATTGAAATGTCATAGAGTCTACGCAAGAAAGATTTACCGGGACGGACGACTGAGGTAGCGAATTGAAGCATGCCAGTGACCGATTGTAAATCACGTAAAGTTGTTTTGCTAAGTGATCTTAATTGTTACATGGCTTGTGTGTATTTGAGTACTTTATCATGAGGAAGACTGGCAGTCATTTTGGTGGTGTTGAGCTGTATACCCAAAAATGTAAGTGTGGTTGCGGGAGCTTTTGTTTTGCGAGAGGCTAGTGGAACCCCAATTAAGTTACGAAGTTTGGTGAAGATAAGTAGCTGTTTTTGAGAAAATCATCTAAGACTTTGATTACATTGTGGATTGCGAATTTGTTGTTTAGTATCCAAACTATGGCTGAGGAGAAATATTCAAATATGTTACAAGAAGAGGAACACCCTTGTGGTAAGCACTTGTCACAGTAGTATCCTTGCCAGAAGAAACCTGTAAGGTGGTATTGAGATTGGTGGATAGGTATTAGACGAAAAGTAATGCTTGCTTAAATGACTTGGGAAACTGATGCCAATGGCGAGCACTTGAAGAATTGAAGAGGGGGTGTTCGAAAAGGTCCTTGAATCCTTACAAGGGACAGTTCAGAACTAATTTACTGTGAAACTTTGATAGGGTTACTAGTGCTGAGTGGCTTGTTCTTTCTAGGGAGGATATTGATAGCGGGGCTCATTCCACTACCAGTGAGTGACATGGTGTATCCAGGGTCACTGTCAGGGGCCAAAATTAACCTAAATTCGACAATTTTGTTGGTCCAAATCTTAAATTTTAAATTGTAGGAAGGTCGTGTCTCGCTGGAGCGCCTCCGGACAAGAGTACTGGCCTGCGTGCGAAGGTGGGAGTTGTACATTTATGCACTCACCAGCCGAAGAGTAGGTGCCAACGATGGATGTGTGTCCTCGGGTGGTAGGTTTCACGGTGGTGGCTGGAACATATTAGTGCGGCAAGGTCGGAGTTTTTAAAGGTGGTTGACATAACACATATAGTGGTTTTGCAACGAACATGGTTGCGAAAAACAAGCAAACAAAAGATTATGAAAAACACATGTGCAGTCAATAGACCAGTGCTGGCTTTAAATGGCATGCCAGACAGCATGTGTGCTAAAACTGACTGTCATTGACAGTGTTAAAACTATAAAAATAAATTTTGGTAGGTTACAGTGACAGCCGTGCAAAACGAAACAGATGTGTTAAAACCTGAACTGTGCGACGGTGGAAACAGCCGTGCAAAACAATAACAGCTGTGTGAAATTCAAATTGTGCAAATAACGGCAACCATGCAATCAAACTGCTGTGAGAAAACAAGAACAGTGCAAACAGCCGTGCAAAACAAAAGAACGGCTGTGTGTAGCCCAAACTGTGCAAAGATACAACCGTGCAAAACGATAACGGCTGAGAAGACCAAACTGTGCGCATGACAGTTGTGCAAAATATAAAGAGCTGTGATAACGTGAACTGATCCTGAACAAAAGCAGCCGTGCGAAACATTACGACTGTGTAAGCGGGGTGGGGGAGAGAAAGTGACGACACTAAAGAGAGGCCAAAACTTTAAAAATTGCTCTCTGGATGGAAGTTTTGTATTTGGTTCTGCCGATGGAGGTTTTTGGGTGATTGCCGTCTCCAGACCAGTGTTGTACTGGGGCAGCCCAGAAGCCCCTGTTTGTGGTATGTGGCATTAGGATGGACGCTAAGAAGCTGCCTTAGGTGGTGGTTGGATTTGTCAACCAATGCATTGAAAGTATCTGTGGAGTTGGTTCCAGTGTTATCAGTGCGGTGAAGAATTGAGCAAACTATGACATGTTTGACGCTGTGATTTTATAAAAGGGTGGCAGCTGTATCTGTGAGAAGTGTGGCTAATGAAAGTGGGGAAGTACCAGAAGCAAGGTCATTGGTGCCTAGATCTAAAATGACAAAGTCTGGGCATGATACTTTGAGTAGTGGTGTGGGTAAAGTGATGTTAGAAGCCTTGAGCCCTCTGACTCTTTGTTACTGACTCTTTGTTACTGACTCTTAGAGGAAGAGCTGCATTAACAGGAGAGTTAGAGTGTGCGGCCTCATTATTAAGGTGGTGCTGTAAACCAGAGACAAAGCTGTGGCCTAAAAGCAAACCAGTGAACTTATGGTTTGTTTGTTTGCGGTGCTAAGGGAGGGGTGGTTTTTAATTTGTTTAGAGGAACGTAATGAGAAAGGAAACAAACAGAAGAACGAAACGGATTGGTGTGAAAATGAGACTTAACCAAACAAACAAACAAAGATGGCTGACTTAATTTTTAAATATGTTTGGGACGCGGACGCCGAATAAAAAGCAGGCACGTAATATGTTACTTATGGACTGCGAAGAACTGTAAAATAGTTTGTTTGATGAATATGGCGAACTGTGGGGAATGCAAAAAGGCGGGTGGATGTTAATTACAAGCTGTTGTCGCCAAGAAGATAACCGACATTTTTGACAAAATGCAAAATGAAATGGTGAAAGTAAAACCTGGTTGACAGCAAAGATTGAAACTGTTGAAGCAGAGTTGGGGAAGTAGTTCGGGGTCTTTGATTGCAGAGGAGTAGATGATGTAGATCGCTTGTTTCGATGTGTGGATAATGGTGAGCTTTTTGAAAATAGATGCTTGCGGATGAAGATTAGTTCGAAAACCGACTAGAGAAGAGTGGTCCCGTGACTTGATGGTGGCGCTTCCAACGGACCGCGGGAACGACCGGGCTATCGCGTTATAAGACATCTTTGACTCCCGCACAAAATGCGGCTGTGACGTTGCCGCCACAACCTATGTTATGTTCAGAATTGAACAGGCTTCTTTCAAGAGCAATTAAATTTACGATATGATCATTTACGACGGAGAAACGACACTTTTACTTCAGATTTTAATCCCATTGTAACTTTGATTCGTTCGTGACCGGATGTGAAGTCATCGATATCAATAAAATTAGAGGAATCGATTCCCGCTGTCTATGATATGGTATTTACCATTTTATAAGCAATCGAAAATCAGACGAAAAAGTACCGTGTTGAAATTTTTTTTCCAGTTCAACGTCGAATATTATGATAGTATGTGTCAATTACAATCGGATGATAATTATTGAATAATTTGCGAAATAAAAAGGTTTAGAAATTTTGGCTACCAGAAAGTCTCGACCAATTAGGATTTTTTAACAATGGATTATTGACAATTACATATATTCAAAAAAAAGCTTACAGTGACATTACACAGAATATGTATACTGTTTTAAAATCGAATTATTATGCACGCATATATTAAGCATTGAACTTTTTTTGAAGATTTTGATGCTTTCGCAACCGGAAGTGACGTCATCGACATCCATGAAATCTAAGAATACGACTAAAGCTGTCACGGAGAACATGTGACCCAATTTTTATTACAATCAGACATGTATTGACGGTTAAATAGGCACTCGAAATATATGATGTCAGCAACTTCTTGCAATGGAGACTTTGACCCCGGACCAATACCATGGGACGCCTCATCATTCAGGAACAATTGTGTCGACTTCGCCCCCACATCCACCTGCCGCATGCTTATCCCGCAGCTTCCCCCCAGCAAACCAACATGGAATTGCCAATGACCACGACTTCTTCAAACTTGCTCCTCAAGATGAAATCCTTCACCATGAAGGCATCACCCACATCACAGAAACTCAATGCCAAGAGGTGAGGGACAAAACACTGGGACAAGCCAGTAGTAAAGCTTGGCACATAGAAAGGTGTAAGAGACTGCAGTCCTCCCAGTTTGGCAGGCTGTGCAAAGCAACAGTCAAAGCGGACGTGGTCCGTATGGCTAAGTCACTGACCCTCATCAAGCTGATTCGGGGCATTGACCACGGCATCCGTAATAAGCCCGTGGATCAGAGGACATATGCCGAGTTGACTGGGACCGAAGTCAAGCCATGTGGGATTGCGGTGTCCAAACTCACCCCTACCTAGCAAGCTAATCAGATGGTGCTGTGTCTGATGACCTGATTGTTGAGGTCAGGTGTCCCTACAGTACCAGGGACAAACCAGTGCAGTGGTTCGACCGTTCTCCAGCTTCTGGACAAAGGATACCTTCCAGCCACTAAGGTGACGTCGCGTCATTTGAAGAAAGCGCTGCTGCATTTCGAAAGTCAACTTTCATTCGGCCACCCGTCCTTTTCATTAATTCATGGACCCGGGGATATTCATAATTATTTTTCACACAGTGTCTGTTACTGTGCATTGGTAAAGAATTGTTTGTGCGCGTGTCGGTTTCTATAAGATCCTTAGTAGGTTATTTCCAGTCACTTTCAAGAGATCGGCAAGGGAGAGGACTTAGCTGTCCATGCGGAGGGACTACACAGTCCATTACAATAACAAGACGTGTCACACCTTACACACAGCAAGACGTGTCACACCTTACACACAGCAAGACGTGTCACACCTTACATCCAGCAAGACGTGTCACACCTTATAAGCAGCAAGACGTGTCACACCTTACACGCAGCAAGACGTGTCACACCTTATATGCAGCAAGACGTGTCACACCTTACATCCAGCAAGACGTGTCACACCTTACAAGCAGCGCTGTGCTGTTTTTCCACATCACGTCACTTACACACAAAAACCCCGATGGAATCAAAGAAACTTGTCAATCCATGTAAATATTATTTCTTAATTTTAACGATGAGCATTAAAAATCTATAATATCCAATTTTCCTATACGCTTCTCAAAATATAATAACGGATTCGCAACACTTCTCGACGGTCGCCTCTTTAACCCTTGCCGCCAGAAAGCAGCACTCCGCGGCGAGTCTTGGAGCCTTCGCTCGCGCGCAATGCGGGGCCTAGCAAACGCGTGACTTTACGACGTCGTTTTCGCCCTGGGCTTCAAAGCTTTTCACAGAGACAAATTTCATCAAGATTTCGATCACATATAAGATCGCAAATAGCGGTTCAGTAGTCAAAACATTATGTCGATGACGTCACTTCCGGTTAGGAATGCATTAAGGTCATAGCGAAATTAAAATTGGAAGTTAACGCGCCGTATCTCCGTCTTTAATGGTCGTATCTTAGTAATGTTTTCTATCGAGAGTAGTCCATTCTGTTCTGAACAAATAAATAATTACTTGCAGTTATTGTTCATTCGCGGCACGAAAATGGAAAACAAATCGAAAAAGATTTGGGCGAGATTTGAATACTGGCTACCCACACTCGAGGCAAACGCGCTACCACTGTGCCACACCGTCTTATGTAGTTTAAAGCTAACTTTTGTTGTATTGTACAAGTAGTACACAAGGTGCCTTCCCAATAATAAACACTTTTAGCATCATAAGTTGAAGCTTTTCAGTATGATAATGTTCAGTATTACTTCACTTAATTGCTTTTAGTATTATGATGATGCTAGTGATGAGGCCGATGATTGAATGAATAATTCATTGCCACAATGATGGTTTTTATGATGTAGATGATGATGAAGTTTTCCATGATGATAAGGGTGATGATAATAATAATGATGATAAGGTGATGATAATAATAATGATGATAAGGGTGATGATAATAATAATGATGATAAGGTAATGATAATAATAATGATGATAAGGGTGATGATAATAATAATGATGATAAGGGTGATGATAATAATAATGATGATAAGGGTGATGATAATAATAATGATGATAAGGGTGATGATAATAATAATGATGATAAGGGTGATGATAATAATAATGATGATATCGACGATTTTTATGATGTTGATAATCATGAAGATAACCTTGATGATGATGAAGATCAGAGAAAAACGTCATCACAGTTCGCCAAGTTCATCAATCCCTGACTGACCGCTTGATTTTACGTGCTAGATAACTATCGACAATCGTTAACATCTTTCAAAAGGGAGCGTTCAGAGTAAATTTACGGAATTTTAAGACTTATTCATTCTTTATTTGCGGGGCGGGCATTTATTTTTCAATAGGTTCCTTTCGGTTGGAGGTGTTGGGTGCGGGGTCCAAAAAATACACCCCTATATTGCAGCTTACCCAACCCTTCCCTACAGATAAACAATGAACGCTCCTTAATCAGTTGGAGAAATTGGCTTATATTAATCCGACTATATTGGTAGTCAATTGTTGATAGCCTGCGGCAGGACACCTGTGGACCCAACAATGTTTTTACCTTGGCCACCCTTCACCATAAGTTCATTGGTGGTCATCTTTGTAAATCTTACGCGTATTGCGCAATACCTCACCGACGTTCGTTAAGGATATCAACCCATCTCTGAATTTCAACTATGATAGACATGCAGACCCAGATCATGAAATCACGGACTTATTAAGATTCTTGAAACAAATGTGTTCCTAAGCTATGGTTGTAGCATGGGGGAATGACACCCGCTTGGAAGCAGCGCAATACTGCGTTAGGTAATCAGTGGTAATGTAGCGTAACTTGGAAGCAGCGCAATACTGCGTTAGGTAATCAGTGGTAATGTAGCGTAACTTAGGTAACGTGACTTACTCGGAAGTTCCAATGCGCCAAGTTCAAGACCTTAACTTCGTTTTATCAGCAAGGTTCAATATTCGTTCCAAGGAGTTCGAATCTAAGTATTTATGAGTCTGAAGTCTGTGCGAAATTGATTCCAGTGTGCGATCTGATTCCGAATTCTATCTGATACTGCCCTATTAATAATGCTCCATAGTGTTTTAGGCATACTGGATGCGGGTCGACAGATATCGTGTGATGTACTTCAACGATCCATGCTCTGACTTACCTTAAAATAACCTGGTGGTCCCACAGGTTCACCAGATGTGGCATACTGGTGGCCCGACTATTCAAATAGCTATTTGAAATGGGGTGTGTACTGCAGATATATGTTGGCAGTTGCTGACAAAATAGCGGGACTCTTAAGTAGCCCTCCGATTTAAGGGATTTCTGGTGGAAATATTTCATTATTTAGATAAAATGATAGTTTGAAATTACCTGGATTATAGTTTAACCAAAGCTTGTGGGGATGGTTTTATCTAAAAGCAATCACAGCTCCAACGATTGAAGCCTATGCATCAATCTTTTTTAATACCAACATCAAATAATATAATCAGGAAGTTACATGGACAT